>JAMAGW010000032.1:0-466979 GCA_023626355.1 Penicillium sp. S1602 | reverse complement strand
TATACCATATTGGTACTATTTTATATTCGTTTCGGATCTCTCTCACTATCTTCTTACCTAGCCTTTTGCTCTTTACAGATATATAAGATTCTTAGCCCTATAAGAGCGTTCTTTACTACGAACTAGTAGTAAATTAAGAATATATAGCTTAGGCGTAATTAGTAGAGCTTTACTAAGCTTATATAGATATTACTATAGATAGAAGATATTAAGCTTAAGGCCTTAACTCTTATTTAGATACTACTTAATAATATAGATATATAGTATACTAGCTATATCCTTAGAATTATATATATATATAGTAGGAATAACGGGCTTATTAGTTATTTTAGGAGGTATTTCTTAAGCTCTTTTATTATATTTTCTATAGCTTTCTTCGAGATATAGATTATAAATAATCTATAAAGAGGATAGACGTTAGTTAGTACGCGAATCCTACTATTTTATATAATAAGCTTATTTATCTAGTTCTATTAGTTAATAATCCTTATAAAGTTCTTAAAAATAATTAAAAGATTATTAATTAAAGTTATTAGATCTTACTTAAGTAACTAATAAGTATCTTTATATCTTAATATAGATATCTATCTAAGATAGAGATAAAATTAGATAAAGAGCTTAAGAATATATTTTAGATAGTTATTAAGCTACTTCTTCTTAAGATATATATATTACGCGGGGCTAACTGGTCATAGTGAGTATCGCTCGTAGTGGTTATATATATATATCGAGACTCGTCCTCAAGTCCTAGTCGTAATTATACTGTTACTAGTTGGCCTTATACGGGCTCGGATCTATAGAGTAGGCTCTTATTAGGCAGTACTAGGTAGTGCGCCTAGTTAAGCTATGCTTAGGATCTATATCGAGTAATAAGAGACTAAGTATACCTCTCCTAGTTAGGTAGTTATCTTAAGTACGAAATAAGTATGAAGCTAGAACTATAGGTTCTAAGTAATAATATATAATTAAACGCGAAGAACTAAATATATATGCGGTAATAAGCGTCCTTATATATCTAATCCGTCGTATCGCCTAATAAGTCCGGGACTTATCGCTTAATCTACTCCGGGCTTATCGCTTAATAAGTTATACTTATCGCCCGATGAGTTATTACGTGGTCTCCTTCCTAAGATCCTTATCTTCCTAGGATCCTAACTAACTTAGGACCTTATCTATCGTAGTATTACGGACCTATAGGGGGCCGCACCGCCCGCGGGGTAATTATACCTAATCATCTAGGATTAAAGGAATAACGTACAGGTTACGTATAAGGTATGGTTCGAAGGAACTATAGCCTATTTATAAGGGCTAAATAATATAGAATAACTATTAGGGATAATAGAAAGACTACGGTTCTATATACTGTAGGGACGGGAGGATTATATAATAAGGACGATTATAGAATAGGAACTATCCTATAATACACTACGGTTTATACTAATAAGGGGAGATCCCGTGATGAATCTCGCCCTATGATTAGAACTATCCTATAATAAGCTATAATTTAGGCCTAATAGGAGGAATCCCAGGATATAGAGTATCCTAGGATTAGTAATATCCTACGATAAACTATAGTTACTAATAACTATGGGATATCTTATAATAGATAAGATCCTAAGCTAGTCAGGATCCTAGAATAATAGGGGTCTTAGGAAAGAAACTACGTAATAACTTATTAGTAATAAGTATAGACTTACTAGCGATAAGACTAGAATAGATTAGCGATAAGTCCCGGACTTATTAGGCGGTACGACGGATTAGATATATAAGGACGCTTATTACTATATATATATTTAGTTCTTCGCGTTTAATTATATATTATTATTTAGAACCTATAGTTCTAGCTTTATACTTATTTTGTACTTAAGATAACTATCCTATTAGGAGAGATATACTTAGTCTCTTATTACTTAATATAGATCCTAAGTATAGCTTAACTAGATATACTATCTAGTACTACCTAATAAGAGTCTACTCTATAGATCCGAGCTTATATAAGACTAACTAATAATAGTACGATTATAACTAGGACTTAAGAATAAGACTTAATATATATATACGACTATTACGAGTAATACTTACTATAACTAGTTAGTATTATATAATATATTAAACGCCCTATCTTTATAAAATCATCTTATAAAGTAGTAATTAGGATAGTATCTAATAACCTAATAGATAGTACTATATCTATAGCGTTAGTAGTACCTACTAATATATAACTTATAGAAATAGTTAGCTAGCTTTAGGAGTAACTTACTAACGCTAACTAATCGCGAATCCCTTAAGTAAAACTATCTAAGCCTAAATTCTATAATAGAACCCGAACTAAACTCCGAGTATTCCTAACGTAAATAGATATATAACTATAAATTATTAACTATAGATAGGAGGCTAATAAAGTTATCTACGCGTCTATCTATCTTTAAGGATACGCCTTTAACTAGCTCGAACTATATATCTAAGAATTTAATAAGATAGACCTAGAGTTATAAGAGGACGTTATAAAGGAAATCTTTTTCTTATATAAGAAGTTTAAGGAAAAGCTTAAAACCACCTTCGGAGATATTAACGCGACTCGAACTATAGAACGACGACTATGAAGACTAAGATAAATAGGATCGGCTAGTATATATACCGCCGAATTCTAATAGATTATCTCTTATCTAGACTAGAATAATAAAGTCTATATTATAATATTTAAGAAAGGACTTAAGGAAGAAGTTAAAGACGAACTAGTCTAAGTTAACTAGTTAGGAGACCTATAAGCTATAATCTCTATCGCGGTATAACTAGATAATCGTTTATATAAATAAAGTCTCTAACGCCGGGAAATACGCTAGTAGAGAAACTAAGGAAATAGATCCTTTAGATAGCGGCGTATTAATAATTAAAGTATACTACGGGGAAACTACTAAAGAAATATAGACCCCTATAGACCACGACCTATAGAGCTTAATATAGCGAGACTCCTAGATAAAGAATAGAAAAGACGTAAAAATAATAATCTATATTTTAAATATAGGAAACTAGGATACTAAATTAAGGACTATTAAAGTAAAGAGTAACTAGTATAATAAATCAGAGCTACTTAGGAAAAAGAGGGCTATAATCGACCGTAGTAACTCTACACTATCTAATAGCTATAATAGGCTAAGGAATAGAATAAAGCGGAAGAGCTAGAATAATTATAGACTAAAGGACTGAGTCTAATTAAAGAAGATAGGTAGAACTAGGATAGCTATAATACTACTATTAGTAGAAACGACTTCTTAGAAATAGACTAGAAGATCGATAATACTAAGATTAAAAGCTAAGGATAGATCTAATATAGAAACTAGAATACTACTAATAACGCCTAGGACCTATTAATAGAAGAAACCGAAATAGTAATCGCTAAGCCTAAAGAAATTCCTAAGAACGAATTAATTAGCGCCGAAGAATAGATAGCTATAGACTAACCTTAATAGCTCGTAGCTACTTAATAGGTACTATATCTTAAGATCGATATAACTATTCTTCTTAAGATAGTTAGAGTACTTATTAATTCGGGAGTATATAGTAACTTTATAGACCTAATCTATATATAATAATTAAAGATTCCTCTTAAAAAGAAAGAAAAGCCTAGACCTATTATAGGATTAAATAGAGAAAGCTTAGGGCTAAGTATTATATACGAAACCTAGTTATAGTTAATAATTATAGGGATCTACTTTAAAATAATCTATTTTAACGTATCGCCCTTAAAAGGATATAATATAGTACTTAGGATACTATAGCTAGCTAGCTATAATCTAATTATTAAATAGAATAGTAGGTCTATTTACTTCTAGAGTTACTAGTATAAAGAAACGAACTAATAATAGATAGGTATATTATTAGAAGTAAAAGTAAAGGTACTTAGAATAGGAGTAAGTAAGCCTAAGGATATACTATAATAGATAAATATATCTCTAGTAATAAATAGTCGATGAATTATAGACGCGAGCGTTATTAAGGAGTAAGAATAGCGACTAGATATAATAGATAACGAACTTAAAGAATATATCCTAATATATAAGAACGCGATCCTATATACTATAGGAGAAGAAATACTAGAACTCCCTAAAGAATATAAGGAGTTCTAAGACGTGTTTACTACGCTATCTATTAGTTAGCTACTAAAGTATAGATTATATAATCATAAGATTAATCTTATAGAGGGTAAGGAACCGATCTATATAAAGATCTACTAATTATCTAAGAAAGAATCCTAGGTACTAAAAGAATATATTAATATAAACCTTAAAAAAGGCTATATTAGATACTCTATATTATTAGTAGGATACCTAATCTTATTTATATTAAAGAAGGATAGAAGCCTATGATTATATATTAATTACTAATAACTAAACTTAATTACTAAAAAAGACTAATATCTACTATTACTAATCTAAGAAATTTAAGATTAGATCTATAGAGCTAAATATTTCTCGAAATTTAATATTATAGAAGTATATAATTATCTTTATATTAAGGAAGAAGATAAGTAGAAAACGGCTTTTAGGACTAAATTTAGATACTATAAATATATAGTAATACTATTTAGGCTTACTAATATACTAGTATCTTTCTAATGCTTTATTTTTAGTATACTAGAAGATTATCTAGATATATTTATAGTAGTATATCTTAATAATATCCTAGTATTCTCTAAGATTATAGAAGAATATCAGGAATATAATAAGAAAGTACTTTAGAAGCTATAAGAAGCTAAAATAACTCTTAAGCTAAAGAAATACGAATTCTATATATAAGAAATAGGATTCCTAGGATATATTATTAGTAGTAATAAGTTTAGTATAGAGAAAGAGAAAGTTAGAAGTATCTTAGAATAGTCTAAGCTTAAAAGTATAAAAGATATCTAGTAGTTTATAGGATTCTATAACTACTACTAATAAAGCGTTATTAGATTTACTAAAGTTATAATAGGACTTAATAAACTACTTAGGAAGAATAATCTATTTAAATAGAATAAAGAAGCTAAGAAATTATTTAATAAGCTTAAAGAACTATTTAGAGCGCGATCTATACTCTATATATTTAATCTAGAACCACTAATCATAGTAGAAATAGATATATTAGACTATATCCTTAGAGTAAGAATAACCTAAGATATAGTTATAGATAGAATAGGGGGACCTAAGATAATCGCCTTTTAGTCACGAAAAATAATACTAGTAGAACTTAATTACGATATTTATAATAAAGAATTACTAGCTATAGTATTAGTATTTAAGATATAGAGACTATACCTAGAAGGAGTAAAGTACTAGGTTCTAGTTAAATTAGACTATAAGAATCTTATATTCTTTATAATAACGAAAGAACTTATAAGAAGATAAGTATAATAGGCCGAAACCCTTATATAATATAATTATAAGATTAAATATTATAATAGAAGAGCTAATAGCTAAGTAGACGCGCTAAGCTAAAGACTAGATTATAAGATTAGAGTTAAAGAGGCTATACTAGCTATACTAACATCTAATAAAGAAGGAAATCTAATCTATAACTACTAAACCCTTACTATAACTAGCGAGCTATAAGATAATATATAGTTATAATAGATTAAAGAAGTAACCGCTAAGAATAAGATATTATAATAAATACTTAATAATAATAATAGAAAAGTAATCCTAGACGATAGGATACTACTTATATATAGACTAATATATATCCCTAGATTAATATAAGAAGAAATTATCTAGAAATATTATAATAAACCTACTAGAGGATACTTAAGGGTAGAAAAAATAATAGAACTTATCTTACGCTATTTCTATATCCTAAATATATATAAGAAAGTATAGAGATATATTAATAAATATAATATATATCTAAGAGATAAGCCTATTAGATATCTACTATATAGGGAAATATAGATCTCTAAGATACCCTAGAAACTATAGGAATAGATTATAATAGACTTCGTTACGAAGTTACTAGAATCCGACGGATATAATATAATTATAGTAATTATAGATAAATTAACTAAATATATATATATAATCCTAACTATAGAAAGAATTAATACTAGATAAATAGCCTTAATCCTAGTTAAGAATATATTTACTAATTATAGATTATCCCGAAAGATTATATCTAACTAAGATAAGTTATTTATCTTAAATATATAGCGTTTATTTACGGACTAAATCGGTATAGAGTATAGACTCTCTACTATATACTATTTATAAACGAATAGCTAGATAGAGAGAACGAACTAAATAATAGAATAATATTTATAGTATTATATAAATTACTAGTAGAATAATTAATTAGAACTACTACTAGTTATATAGTTTATATATAATAACTTAATATATATAATAATAAAGGAACTATTATTCTTTATAAATTATAGATTTAATCCTATAATTATTAGAGACCTAATTAGTAACTATATAATAGTAGAAGTATTATAGATCCTAGCTATAGGAATTAAATAGCTATATCTCTAAATATTATAGGATATTAAATTTATTAATCTATAAATAAAAAAATACTATAATAAAAGATACTAGAAGAGTCTAAAGCTATAAAAGGGGGAGAAAGTTTATCTCTTATATAGAAATATTAAAATTAAGCGACTAAGTAATAAACTTAACCATAAGTGACTTAGATTATTTACGATTGAAGAAAAAATTAGATTAGTAAATTATAAGTTAAAACTACTAGAGAGTATAAAAAGAATTTATCTAGTATTTTATATCTTATTATTAGAAAAGGTACTAGATAATATAGAAATCGCTATAAATATAGAAATTAAGAACGCTAATAAAGAAGAATATAAAATTAAGAAAGTCCTAGTAGATTAATAATATAATAATTAGTAATAGCTCTTAGTAAAATAGTTAGAATATCCTATCTTAGAAAATATATAGGAATCTATTAAGAACTTAAGAGACTATTACTAGCTAGTTTAATAGTATTACTATAAGATAAAGAAGACTTATATAGGATACTAGCTAAGAAAGCGTTAAAATTAACACTTATCTAGTTATTTAAAGATAAAGGAGTAGATATAATTATTTATATTAAACTAAGGTCTTTAGACGTAGCCGTAAGGATATAAGTATTCTTATTAAAGATAAGACTAGAATACTCTATAGCGGCCTAAGTAGCCTTTATCTTATAATCTTTTTAATAATCGGCCTTAATATATTTCTTTTTAAGATAATCTAGCTCTTCTTTTTTATAATACTTAAGTTCTTCTAACTTAGTAACTTCCTTAAAATTATAGGCTATAAAGTCGCCTATATACTTCTAAAGTAGTTATTTCTATTTACGGAGATAGAGTAGTTTATTAAGAATCTCTTCTTCTTTTATCTCTAAAGAATTCTATAACTAAACTAAGTGACGCTACTTAATATTAGAAAATAAAGAAGAAGATATTATATACTTAATACTCCTATTAATAATTATATAACTATTATAATGATTAACGCGATTAAGACGAATATAAGTATAATTAAGACGAATATAGCGTTTATATAGAAAAACGGTCTAATAATCTTCTATAGCGAAATAGTTACTTAGTTAATTCTTTTAGATAATAGATTTAGAAGAAGATATAATAATAAGGATATAGTTAGGAATTAGAAAAATAAGAAAAAAGAGAACTAATACTTACTAAAGAGAGAGTAGATAGTTATAAGTCTTTAGAGATAAAGACCTAGAGAAAGAAGAGAGTAATATTATAGACCTATAGAGGGCTATATTACCCGCGGGGTAATTATACCTAATTATCTAGGATTAAAGGAATAATATATAGATTATATATAAGATATAGTTTAAAGGAACTATAGTCTATTTATAAAGGCCGAATAATATAGAATAACTATTAGAGATAATAGAAAGACTATAGTTCTATATACTATAAGAATAGAAGGATTATATAATAAGAACGATTATAGAATAGGAACTATCCTATAATATACTATAGTTTATACTAATAAAAGGAGATCCCGCGATAAATCTCGCCCTATAATTAGAACTATCCTATAATAAGCCACGATTTAGGCCTAATAGAAGGAATCCTAGGATATAGAGTATTCTAGGATTAGTAATATCCTATAATAAACTATAGTTACTAATAACTATAGGATATCTTATAATAGATAAGATCCTAAGCTAATTAGGATCCTAGAATAATAGGAGTCTTAGGAAAGAAACTATATAATAACTTATTAGTAATAAGTATAGACTTATTAATAATAAGACTAGAATAGATTAGTAATAAGTCCTAGACTTATTAGGCGGTATAATAGATTAGATATATAAGGACGCTTATTATTATATATATATTTAGTTCTTTACGTTTAATTATATATTATTACTTAGAATCTATAGTTCTAGCTTTATACTTATTTTATACTTAAGATAATTATCCTATTAGAAGAGGTATACTTAGCCTCTTATTACTTAATATAGATCCTAAGTATAGCTTAACTAGGTGCACTATCTAGTACTATCTAATAAGAGTCTACTCTATAGATCTAAGCCTATATAAGGCTAACTAGTAATAGTATAATTACGACTAGGACTTAAGGACGAGCCTTAATATATATATATGACTATTATAAGTAATACTTACTATAACTAGTTAGTACTATATAATATATAGGATATCCTATAGTTATTAGTAACTATAGTTTATTATAGAGTATTATTAATCCTAGGTATTATATAGAGCTAACTAGTTATAGTAAGTATTATTTATAGTGGTCATATATATATATTAAGGCTTATTCTTAAGTCCTAGTTATAATTATACTATTACTAGTTAGTCTTATATAGGCTTAGATCTATAGAGTAGACTCTTATTAGATAGTACTAGATAGTGCACCTAGTTAAGCTATACTTAGGATCTATATTAAGTAATAAGAGACTAAGTATATCTCTTCTAATTAGATAGTTATCTTAAATATAAAATAAGTATAAAGCTAGAACTATAGGTTCTAAGTAATAATATATAATTAAACGCGAAGAACTAAATATAGGTATAGTAATAAGCGTCCTTATATATCTAATCCGTTATATCGCCTAATAAGTCCGGGACTTATTACTAATCTATTCTAGTCTTATTACTAGTAAGTCTATACTTATTACTAATAAGTTATTATATAGTCTCTTTCCCGAGATCTCTACTATCCTAGGATTCTAACTACCTTAGGATCCTATTTATTATACGGTATACTATAGTTATTAGTAACTATAGTCTATTATAGGGTATTATTTATTCTAGAATACTTTATATCCTAGGATTCCCCTTATTAGGTCTAAATTATGGCTTATTATAGGATGATTCTAATTATAGGGCGAGATCTATCGCGGGATCTCCTCTTATTAGTATAAACTATAGTATATTATAGGATAGTTCCTATTCTATAATCGTCTTTATTATATAATCTTCCTATTCCTATAATATATAGAATTATAGTCTTTTTATTATTCCTAATAGTTATTCTATATTATTTAGCCCTTATAAATAGACTATAGTTCCTTTAAACTATATCTTATATATAATCTATATATTATTTCTTTAATCCTAGATAATTAGATATAATTACTCTATAGATAGTACGGCCCCCTATAGATCTATAATATTACCCCCTCCCTTTCTAGGTCTTTATTCCTAAAGATCCTTATATCTTATAACTGCCTACTCTCTCTTTTATAAGTATTAGTTCTCTTTCTTTCTTATTTTTCTAATTCCTAGCTATGCCCTTATTATTATATCTCCTTCTAAATCTATTATCTAAAAGAATTAACTAAGTAACTATTTCGCTATAAAAGATTATTAGGCTATTTTTCCGTGCGAACACTATGTTCGTCTTAATCGTGCTTATATTTATCTTAATCGCGTTAATCATTATAATAGTTATATAACTACTAGTAGGGGTATTAAATATATAATATCTTCTTTCTTATTTTTAGATACTAAGTAGCGTTACTTAGTTTAGTTATAGAACTCTTTAGAGATAGAGAAGAAAGAGATCCTTAATAAGTTACTCTATCTCTATAAGTAGAAATAACTACTTTAGAAGCGTATAGGTGATTTTATAGCCTATGATTTTAAGAAAGTTACTAAGTTAGAAGAACTTAAGCATCGCGAAAAAGAAGAGTTAGATTATCTTAAAAAGGAATATATTAAGACTAATTATTAAAAAGATTATAAAGTAAAGGCTACTTAGGCCGCTAAAGAGTATTCTAGTCTTACTTTTAATAAGAATACTTATATTCTTATAGCTACGTCCGAAGACCTTAGTTTAATATAGATAATTATATCTATTCCTTTATCTTTAAATAACTAAATAAGCGTTGATTTCGACGCTTTTTTAGCTAGCGTCCTATATAAGTCTTCTTTATCTTATAGTAATACTATTAAACTAGCTAGTAGTAGTCTCTTAAATTCTTAATAGGTTCCTATATATTTTCTAAGATAGAATATCCTTACTATTTTACTAAGAGCTACTACTAATTATTATATTATTAATCTACTAGGATTTCTTTAATTTTATATTCTTCTTTATTAGCGTTCTTAATTTCTATATTTATAGTAATTTCTATATTATCTAATACTTTTTCTAATAATAAGATATAAAATACTAGGTAAATTTTTTTTATACTCTCTAGTAGTTTTAACTTATAGTTTACTAGTCTAGTTTTTTCTTTAATCGTAAATAGTCTAAGTTATTTATAGTTAAGTTTATTACTTAGTCACTTAGTTTTAATATTTCTATATAAGAGATAAACTTTCTTCTTTTTTTATAGCTTTAGACTCTCTTAGTATCCTTTATTATAGTATTTTTTTATTTATAGATTAATAAATTTAATATCCTATAATATTTAGAGATATAGCTATTTAATTCCTATAGCTAGGATCTATAATAATTCTATTATTATATAGTTACTAATTAGGTCTCTAATAATTATAGGATTAAACCTATAATTCGCGAAGAATAGTAATTCCTTTATTATTATATATATTAAGTTATTATATATAAACTATATAACTAGTAGTAGTTCTAACTAGTTATCCTACTAATAATTTATATAATACTATAAATATTATTCTATTATTTAGTTTATTCTCTCTATCTAGCCGTTTATTTATAGATAGTATATAATAGAGAGTCTATACTCTATACTGATTTAGTCCGCGAATAAACGCTATATATTTAAGATAAATAACTTATCTTAGTTAGATATAATCTTTTAGGGTAATCTATAATTAGCGAATACGTTCTTAACTAAGATTAAGGCTATTTATCTAGTATTAATTCTTTCTATAATTAGGATTATATAGGCGTATTTAATTAATTTATCTATAATTACTATGATTATATCGTGCCTATTAGATTCTAGTAACTTTATAACGAAGTCTATTATAATCTACTCCTATAGTTTCTAGGATATCTTAGAGATCTATATTTCTCTATATAGTAGGTATCTAGTAGACTTATCTCTTAGATATATATTATATTTAATAAAGATATCTTATAAGTACTAAAGATCCTTTTAATATTAAAGATTATATTAGACTAGATTATCTTATTAATAAGAATATTTATTACTAGCTATAAATAATAATTATTATTATTATTATTATTTTATATATAGATCTATTAGGCTTAAGGCCGGATTTACTAGTAGAATACTATAGAATAGCTAGAATAACTATATTATATATAGAATAGGGATAGGACTAAGATAAATAAGTTAAATACTATAGCTCCCTATATCTATTAAATCCTATCTCCCCCTTTCTATCTTATATCTCTATATCCTAAATATATATCTAATTTACTATCTTTAATATAATACTTATCTAAACTTATTATATTACTAACGCTAGTAGGGAGATAGATAAAAAGAGTTTAATTAAGCTTAATACGCGCTAGGGTACCCCTAGGTAGTATAGTCCTATTCTATTCTTTATTATTAATTATTATAAGTATCTTATTATAGCTAAGGCTAGATAAGGGAGTGACTCTATAGATTCTAGAGATTTATAAATAGATCTAAGAGTATTATATATCCTATTATAAGTATAAGTAGGATATATATATAGTTAAGAGATTATAAAATTAGCTAAGAAGATAGATTATAAGTATAAATATAGATACTTTATATATATATTCTAGCTTAATAAGCTAATTAATAAGTTAGTAGGATTAGAATAGCCTAAGGATCTTAGTATAAAGAGTTAAGAAATATAGATAGATAAGTAGAATATATTTAATATCTATTCTATTATATAAATAGTACTTAGAGGGCTATCTACTGATATTATATTTTATTATATCTATTGATATTTCCTTATACTAAGACTAGATTATTATAAGATAAGCTAAGAAACTAATATTATTAGACTATATCTAGATAAATATATTACTTAGTAGATATTAGTCTTTTCTATAATTTAAAGATATCTTTAATAGATTCTAAGAGTAGGTCTCTAATTATAGCGCTATAGATAGAGTAGATTTATTCTTAGTTCTATTTAGAGGAAGTTTTCTCTTAAAATATTATATAAACTATAATAAGAAGAAGAGATATCTTAATAGAATAGATATATAAGTTAGTAGTCTTTTAAATAAGTATATTTATATACTTATTATTAATAATATCTTAGTATCTTAGGAGCTATTAGACCTAGATATATTATAGCTAAAAAAGATAGATATAATTAAGAAGAGTAAGAATATTTTAGAGAATATACTATTCTAAATTATATTAGAGATTATTAAGGACCTAGATTATAGCTTAATAATTTATAAAGATAATAATAAGTAATAATAAAAGAGAGAATTAAGATTATAATTCTTATTTATAATAATCTATTTCTTTTCTAAATAGACTAAGTATAAGCTTAATTGTATAAGTTCTATAATATAAATTAAATTAGATAGCTTAAGTATAATCCTTATCTTTTTAATAAAGATAAAAATAGCTATATTAATAATACTATATATTTTCTTATTATTATTATATTTAATAACTATTTATTTTTAATTAAAGATAATAATCTTTAGAGATTATTATTATAAGAGTATTATAAAAGACTAGATCTATTTAAGATCCTAGATATATCTTTATAAAGAAGATAGTATTTAAATTAAAAAAAAGAGATATTATAGCTTATTTAATAATATTAAGACTTATATTATAACTAATAGTATTTATAATTATAATTATAAGATTTGGCTCTTGATATTTAATAGTCTAGCTAGGTAAATAGATATAAAAATATATATAAATAAGCTTTATAAGTTTTTAGGTAATAATTAATATTAATAGAAAATATAAGAATATCTAGAATATAATAATTAATATAATCTAAAAAGTTCTAATAATATAAGAGAGAGCTTATTTTTAGATAAAAATAAATAGTAAGTTTATTTTATTCTTTATTATATTTACTTTATATATTTTATATATATATATTATAAAATAGCTAAAGCTAATCTATAAAAAAGGAATATTATTTATATATAATAAAGATTAAGGATTATAATATCTTAGGTTATTTTAGTAATTAAGCTTAATATTATAATAAATTATATAATATATTTCTAATAGTAATAAAGATAGTCTTTAATAATAGAATTCTTAAGAAATACTAGTACTAATTTATTTATTAAGAAACTAGCTCTTTAGTATAATTAATAATATTTACTAATTTATAATAGTTTATTTATAATATATAAAGCTTCTAGAACTTAATTATTAAAAGGGGATAGTAATAATAATAATAATTATAGAGTAGTCTTAACTAATTTTATTATTTAATATACTAATAATATATTTATTATAGCTATAGTACTATAAGCTAATAAGTTAGAGGATATTTAGAGTAAGATTAGGTCTATTAGAAAGAGAGAATATAACTATAATTAGATCCTTAGTAGTCCTTAAGTAATATATATATAGCTTAGTTATTATAATAGCTATACTTAGCTAATAAAGTTAGGATCTAGAATATTCTCCTACTAATACTTATTAGGGCTTAATAAATAAGAGATAGCTTAGTAATGATAAAGGCTATAGCTCTTAGAAGTGCTATAAAAATAAGAGTTATAATAAAGGATTAAATTATCTATTAGACTAGTATAACTAGGCCTTTAGCTTATTTAATAATCTAGATATTAAATTCTATAAGAATAGGATTAGAGAATAAGGATTAAGATAGTAATAGGGATAATAATAATATTATAATAACTAATAAAGTATATAACTTAGGTCTATAAATATAATAAGAGTATATAATTTCTAGTTATTTTATATAGATTAGATATTTATAATTAAAGATAAAATAGTTCTTAGATTTATTATATTATATATATATAATATACTTAATAAGCTTATATTTATAGACTTATAAATATTTCTTAGAGTTATAAGTTTATATATAATAAATATATACTATCTTATATCTATAATTATAAATAATATAATTATATTCTTAGTAATTAAAGTATTATTAAAGCTAGTAGTTATTATTAAAGAACTAATAATTATAATCTTATTTCTATAGGATTAAGCTTACTAAATAAGATTATCTAATTAACTATATTTATATTATTAAATTTAAGAATAAGCTATTTTATATATATAATCTTAGTAATAAGGGATAGATAATAGAAATTTTATATTTTAAGCTAGACTTTTTAAAAATATTAAAATAATAAAGATTAAAATTAATAAAGATTTTATATATTAAGACTAAATAAGTCTTATATTTAATATAAGTATATTTATTATATATTATATATTATATATCTCTAGCGCTATTTATAAGTTTTATAAGCTTATAGATATTTATAATATTATTATTATAAAAAAGAATATTATTATTAAAAAGAATAAAGCTTATAAAGAACTACGTAAATAGGATATCTTCTATTAGATTACTAAAAGTATTCTTAATATTATAATTAGCTTATTTTATTAGCTCTTACTTATTATAATAAAGAGGATTAACTAAGTTATTATTAATATTATAAATAGTTAGTTATAGATCTTTATATATTATATAAGATAGTAAAGCTACTATATTACTATTATTCTTATTTAAAAGCCTATTATATAATATAATACTAATAAAAATAGATAAGAGCGAATCTAATATTAATAATAGATTTAAGTATAGAATATCTTAGTATAATAATAATAATCTATTACTATAAGAACTAGTCTATTGAATAATATACTAGAATACTTAATAGTCTATAAAGTATTATAGCTTATTTAATATACTAGCTTATTTACAGTTAAATTTATTAAATTATATCTAGAAGCGCTATAGCTTTATAAAAAGCTTATTATTTATTATTCTTTAAGTTAGGAAGATTATAAGATTATAAATATCTTTAAATAGTCTAATAATAAAGAGAATAAGATATTAAATTTAATAATAGTTAGTTACTACTTAGATATCTATAAGATCTTCTTAGTAGAGGCGTAGAGGTTACTAGATAAAGTAGTTATCTTAGAGAGTTACTTAGGCTATATTATTAAAAATAAGGATATATAAAATTTCTCTTTTTTTAATTTTTTATATATTTCTATTAGTATATATATATTAGGGTAGATATAGAGATAGAAAGTAGGATTAATTAATTACTTAGGAGATAAAGAGATTACTATCTACTAGAAGATATGTAGGATACTAGGATACTAATTTTACGTTTTATATAAGAGCGTTTAAGGATATTAGCTATAGCTATAAATAATTATATCTACTTTTTTACTCTTAAATAATTATAAAATATAAATATTAATACTTTTTTTAGCTATTATTCTATTAGAGTTTTTATTATCTTCTAATAATATTATTTAGTTATTTTACTTTAATATTCTAATATAAGAGATATACTTTTTCCTATTTTTATAGCTTTTATTATAATATATTTTTATACTTAAATTAATAGATTTATTATCTTATAATATTTAAAAAATATATAATTCTTTTATTATATAATTATTAATTCGTTTTTTTAAATTAGACCCCTTTATTTATTTCTAATTAGAATTATAAATATTATTTTCTTAATCTTTATATTTTGAATATTGATATCATAGCTAATAATTCTAGATTAAATATATAAAGAATAGATCTCACTTAGAATAAGTCCTTTTATTTATTAAATGATTTTCTTTATTTTCTTATTAATCTTTTTAATAAGTTTATTTATTTAGTCTTATTATAATATCTCTAAAGCTATTTTTTTTTAACTAGTAGATCGACCTTTCTTTGATACTTCTTCCTTTGTTTTTGAAGTTCTTTATACTTGATTTTCTTGGCAAGCGGGTAGCTAGGGGCGAGCGGGCAAGCCCTAACTTTAACTCTATGCCACGCATGCTCGGGTGTAGAGCACTATTACCTTTGTTGCCGGGCAGGCCCGGCAGCACCCCCGCATAGCGGCCATTACTAGAGGCAAGCTAGATCGGGCAAATGAATTCTACTACTACTACTACTACTACTACTACTACTACTACTACTACTACTACTACTACTACTACTACTACTACTACTATATTTTTAAAATTATAAGACTTTCTTAATATTCCTTAGTTATAATTATGCTAAGATACTCTAGATCTTTTTTTTATACTAAACTTATTACTACTAATAATATATCTTAAAAACCCTATTTCTTATATATAAAACTTATACCTTTTAGTTTAAAGGTTATTTTAGTCTCTTATAGCTTCTAAAGTATTTTTTCAATTTTGATATTCTTTTATTGTTTTAGAAAATATTAAGATATTTTTATAAATATATTAGTAAGTCTAAATAATATCATAATATATCTGTAATATTCAAATTTTCTCCTAAATATTATTTTCTAGTTATATCCTTTCTTAATATATGAATTAATTATTTATATTCTTATATTAGATTTCCAAAAAAAAAGAATTGTGCTTTTTAGACTTTATGTTAGATTTTTCAGATTAGAATAATAGATATTAGGCCTTTTTTATAGTTAAGTTATTAATAATTAATATAATATTATAGATTTTTATCTTTCTTGACTATGAATAAGATTAGATATCTTATTGATAATATTAATACATTCTTTTAGTATTTATAACTCTTTTACTAATAATTAGTAGATCTGTACATAGATTAGTTTATTATCTTTTATAAGGTTAATCTTATAATTATAAGATTTATATTTTAATAGCTAAATTATTAATAATAATATAAATATATCTTAGAATCTATAACGTTTCTAGGATTATTTATTCTTATACTAAGATCTTTTTGTAGTTTTCTTATTTTATTTATTTTTTATTATTATACTACTTAGTAGTTACAATTATTAAATAAGATTATTATAATGTTATGTATAGTAACGAGATTGTAATATCTTAATTATAATATATTGATATTGGAATAAATAAATTTGATATAATTTCTAATAATTAAATATTACAATTTAATCTTATTTACTATATCTGAACTTAAGGGTTTTGGTAAATATAGTTCTTTTTAAACATAATATTACTCTTAATCTTTAAATTTATCTTATTTTATAATTCCTAAGATTTTAGCATTTATCCTTTAAAGACCCTAATTATTCCTAAAGTCTTAGTTATAGATCCTAAATAATTAGCTCTTAGGATCCTAATTCTATTCCTTAAAGATTATATATCCTTATCTTAGGATATAGTATTATTCTAGTATTTATATTAAGTTTGTTTTTAATCTTTAACTTTAGTATTAGTATTTTTCTAATCTATTCTTAGAAAGAGTCTATTCATAGTTATAATATTATAATTGTTCTAGTTTTATTACTAATCTTAATTAGACTTAGTTCTTTGATTTATTAATCTAGTATATTATATCTAATTTTCTAGATTTATTCTTTATTAATGTTTATTTAATAATATGATAGATTATTATAGTCTATTGTAGCCTTTTTTATCTTAATTAGCCATAAGTTATTGGACTAGCTATTTTCTATTTCAATAGCCTTTAGTTAATATTCCATTTTTTTGTATTTAGATTATTAATTAAATTTAATATCTTTACTATTCTTTTTAAGTAGTCTTATTATATTAAGCTTTATTAGTTATAGCTTATAATTATTTTTAATATAATATTTAGATTACATTGTTCTTTAAAATTATTAATTATTAATGAGATATCTTTTATCCTATATTAGTAGTTATTTTTATATTATTTAGGTTATTATTTATGAAGTTAATTTATATAATAATATTTATTAATTTATTAAGTATCACTAATTTATTATCTTAGGCTAGGTTATCTTTAAAAAGTAATTTATGTCTATTAAGAAATATAAAGTAATATATATTTCTACCCTACTTTAGGCTTAAGATAAATTATTAGGATTTAGTAATTTTAAACAGGTATAACAATAGTATAATTAAAGTATTATAGCTTTGTTTAGCTATCTAGATTATATTAATATTATTAGAGATCTATTTAAATAAAGCTTAGCATCCTATATAAAATCTAAATATAATAACATTATAACTACCTATTAGATAAGATCATATAGTTATCTAGATCTAGGTTAAATTAGGAAGTTAGCTAGTCTAAGCTTAAAAAATATTAGACTATAAAAGATAGTGATATAGCTTTTAATAAGTACTTTAGAGTATCTATATTTATAAAAGTATAGTATAAAATATAGAAATATAATCTTAAAGTAGGATAATATTATAGACCTACTTAGTATATATCATACTAGAATACTAGGGACTAGTAGTTCCTAAGAAGTAATTAACTATACTTACCGCCTATACTATTTATAGCCTTATACTTACTATATTATAGAATATTTAATTATATTATAGATAGTTAGAGATAGGCTAAAACTAGCTACCTTAGTATAATAGGAAATACTCTATCTCAATAATAAGGTATTAAAGGAATATAATTATATAAGGCCTAATCCTTAGTAATTAGATATTAATCTATCCTATAATAGAATAGAATAGTCTATCCTATAATAGGATAGGACCTAATAATATATAGGAAGGATTAGATATATAAGGATAGTTATTACTATATATATATTTAGTTCTTTATATTTAATTACATATTATTACTTAGAACCTATAGTTCTAGCTTTATACTTATTTTATACTTAAAATAACTACTCTACTAGGAGAGATATATTTAGTATCTTATTACTTAATATAGACCCTAAATATAGCTTAACTAGGCGTACTATCTAGTATTATTTAATAAGAGTCTATTTTATAGATCTAAGTCTATATAAGATTAACTAATAATAGTATAATTATAACTAAGACTTAAGGATAAGCCTTAATATATATATATAACTACTATAAGTAATACTTATTATAACTAGTTAGTACTATATAATAGATAAATTATATATATATATAGAAGATAAGAATACTATATGATTTATAAAATATAGATTAAGATTAGAATGTATAAGTATAAGAGATATATACTCTATAAAGGAGCCTCTTAGAAAATTAGATAAAGACTAAAGTAGAGAAGTAAAAAGGCATAAGATTTTAACTATTATAGAGGGACGAAGCGGTGTATGGTGACTAAGTAGAAATAATATATATAAGCGCTTTAGCATAGGGATAAGCAACGCAGACCATCTTCTCTTCTCTAAAGCACTCCTAGGCCTCCTTTCTTGTCTCCCGCTGCCCCCAGTGGATGAGCCTGGCCGTGGTCCCTATTTCGCAGATACACTACTTGCCTCGAGCGTTCCCCACTACACTATTTAGCTGAAGAAGTAGGCCTTTAAATATATAGTCCTTAGGCTTTTAAATAATATAAAATTATAAGAAAACGTAAGTATAATTAATTATAATTAGTTAATCGCTACTTTAATATAATACAAGAGATATATATAAAATAGAATAGAAATAGGAATAATAATAATATATATAAAGAGGGGATAGAAAAATAGGTTTTTATATATAAATAAAGACCTTAGATACTTGATGATCTAATATACTCCCTTAGTTTTAATTATTAGTTAAAAGTATATATAAAGCTTACTAAAATAGATTTAAATCTTAATCTTAGTAAATAAAATATATTAATTTGAAAGGAATTAAAATGTAAGTTAATATATAATAATTCTAGATTATATAATATATAAAAAAGATATAAGAGAAATTAAATAGATTAAATCACTTATTATATATTTATTATATATTTAATCTTATATAAGATATTTAATATTAGTTATTCCTAATTATCTAATAAAGTATTACTATTATTAAGATAAGAGTTTCTTAGTAAGATTAGAATATACTAAATTAGTAGATTATTATTTTAAATCTCTTAATATAACCAATTATTCTAAATATTTATATACTTAACCTTAATATTATGAATATTATCTAGCTTAACTAGGAGATTAATCTTTATTTATTATTATAGTATAATATAAAAGGCTTTTTTTTATATTAAATTTAATAGACTAAATTAGATATTTAATCTAGTATAATTACTTTACAATAGCTATAATTAATTGGAGTTTAGTCTTTTTAATAAAAGTTATTATAATATATTATTTTTAGGATATCTAATTAATTAGATCCTTATATAATATAAATATATAACTATCTAAGCTCTTTTGATTAGGTTTATCTATAAAGCTTACATTTTTTTATAAAATTAGATGTCTTATTATAAACAAGTAAGGATCCTATAAAATTAGGTTTTAATTATATATTTATAAAATAATTTAAAGCTCTTCTTATTATTATAGAAATAGAGTAATTTAGAAATTATATAAAAATTATAAAAGCTTTTACTTTTCTACTAAATCTATGTAAAATAATAATAATAATTATCTTCAATTGGTTAATTATTTAAGAAAATATAAATAAATCTTATATTAGATAATAAATCTATTCTTATATATTTAATAAGTATATATCTATTATATAAACAAAACTTTATAGATTAAATAAGCTTTATATAAAATTAGGCTATATTAGGATTTATACATATATAAATCATTAAGACCTTGTTAATCTTTATATATCTATTTATTTAAGCTTATTAGATTAACTTATATAACTTCCTCAAATTATATATAGAATAAATTATATAGAATGATATAATTTAAGTATATAATATACTTCTAGTATAAATAGAATATTATTAATATAAATCTTCTATAATTAACTTATAAAAGCTATAAAAAAAAACTTATATAAAAGAGAGAAGAGCTAGATCTAATCTATATTTCTTTAGATCATATAATTTATTATTATTAGAGTTAAGTTATTACTTTTTTATATTATGATAGATATTATAATAAATATTCAATTTATATATTAGATTATAATTAAATAGAATTATAAGGAGAAAAACACTAGGTAAGAAGTTAGTAAAGAAGATATAAATTAAATATAAAATAGTACTAAATTAATATAGATTTAAAGTCTAAGATAATATAATTTGTATTAATTATAAAACTAATTATTAAGGAAGAAAATAATTAGAAAGATAGGGATTCTTCTTCTTGCTTAATATAGAAGAATTAAGAGCTAAGTAGGCTATTTATAATAAGCTTACTTCTTATATATTACTTATAGACTGACTTGTAGATAAATCTAGAACTTACTTATAATCTAGATACTAAGTTAGTTCTAATTTAGCACTATTTTAGGATATCTTATGATTTCTACATCAGAAAATTAGTAACTATCTTTTCTTTTATAATAAAAATATAATTAGAGATTTAATCCTTAATTATTGGTTATAATTATATATTATAAAATAGAGCTTATAACTTATAAAGCTATTTAATTAAGAGATATATATTTATTTTTAGTAAAAGAAATCTTATTTAAAGATATTATCGAGAGAAATATAAAATCCTTTATAGCTTTAGATCTAGATATATATATCTTATAACTATATACTCTAAGATTTAGGAGATTTAGAAGTAAGCTTATATATCTAAGTAGCTTAATTTTATACTCTTTAAGTACTTTATATAAAGCTTAATATAATATTTATTAATTAATATATTTTAATAAAGTATAATTTAAAAAATATATAATTCTATCTACTATCTTATATTAGAGTAATAAGAAGTCTTATATTTAGTAGTATATTTCAATAAAGACTAATAATATATATACTTATATATTTAGAATATTTATTCTACTTTAGGTAACTAAGTAATAGAAAATAATATTTTATACTAAGGTTTATATAATTAACTTATATAATTATAATAGATTATTAATATAAGAAAAGTTTTAAGAGGAATTTTATAATAATCTTTATTTCTAAATTATAAAAATTATTTTATATCTCTTAAACATACTTATCTAGATTATTATAGGCTTTTCTTAATATATTAGCGTTTATAAATTAATAATAAAGACTTCTTTAAATTTAATCTCTTATTTTATATTTATTTATAAGAAGAAATTATAAGAAATCTAATAATTAATAAAGAGCTTATATATAATAGAACTTCTATAAAGATATTTAATAATATCTAATTTTTAGCTATAACTAACTAAAAATATTGAAAGATTTATTTTATTCTTTTTTTTTTTTAAAATAATACTAAAAGTACTAAAAATCCTTTTATTATAAAACTCTTATAATAGCTCTTTAATCTAAAAAGAGAAAATCATACTTTATATAACTTTTATAAGAACAATTTTCTTATTCTTATTTAATAACTATATAGCTTATAAAGAATTTTTATTATCTCTTAGTTTATCTAAAAATACTAAGGGTTATATTAATTATAAAATTTAGTATAATATATTACTAAATAAACTTCTTTAATTATTTAAGATTTTAATAATATATTAAAAATACTTTATATTATTAATTAAAACCTTCAAGATATCTATTTTAATTATTTAGTAATAAATATTTATTTATAGGACTTATAATTATCCTTGATGGTAATTTCTACTAGATTCTACCTATTATATATTATAATAATTATACTAATATTATTAATATATATCTTTAAAATATTGAAAAATCTGATTAAAGCTTGAGAGATATATTTTATTTTTAAATATATATTTATAAAACATATCTATTTTAAATACTACTTTTCTAAGTTAGCTAGATTAAATACTCTATAGAAATAATAAAGACTTATAGATTTCCTTACTATTTATATAAAGAAATTAATATATAATCTCTTTTATTAGAAGAGTCTATTTAGGTAGTTTACTTTTTTTATATATTAATAATCTATTCATAGATTAACCCCTTTTAATGATCTAGAATAATATAATATATATTATTAATAATATTCTTTTAGATTATTTATTAGACTAGTAATTTATAATATTATAAATATATATTAGAGATTAATAATATCTTTTATTCTTAATATATTTAGTAAGTTAGCTATATAAGCGACCTAGCTAACCTATTAAATTTTAAAAATTTAACCTACTATATTCTAACTAAAATAATATAATATTTAATTTATAAGCTATTTAAGTAAATTTAGATAATATATTCTCTTATACCCCTAAATATTATACTAAGAGTATATAAATAGAGTATAATATTATAGCCCTTAAGTTTATAATTAATTATAGATTAGTTAGGTTTAAATTATCTAACTAGTCTATCTATAGATATATCTCTATAGTATATTATATAGGCCGCTACTTAACTAGGTTTTAGTACTTAAATAGGTTTTTTATATTAATCCTAACTTTTTATAATAATTTATTATAAAAACTATTAATATAACTAATTATTTATTACCTAAGGGCTCTATCTATATATCTCCCTTATTTATTTAATTCTCCTAATTAATAGATAGCTTCTTTACTTATTTTATATCTAAACTTATCTACTATAGATTAAACTTCTTAATATTTACTTTTCTCTTAGTCTTTATAATTAATCCCTTTATATCTCTAATATTAATTAGTCTAATCCTAAATAGTATCTATCTTAATATAAGATAATTTCTATATTTTATAAATATAATCTTCTATTATAAAAGATTAATATCTATATCCTATTTAGTTAAAGTTTAATTAAAAGTCTTATATATTTAATAAATCCTCTTATCTAATTTCTTATATTATTTAGATATAATCTAAGAGTCTTTTTCTAAATTCTATATTATCTTTTTTTATATAATATATATTTTACTAAAATATCTTAGAAGCTATTATAAAGCTTAAAGATAGAACTAAAAAAGATATTTATATAATTCTAAGAGCTTTATTAAAAAATAGATTATAACTAATAAGAATTAGAAACTTAGGCTTAGTATTTATAATCTTTTAAATAATTAAATTAGAATTACAGAGATAAAGCCCTATTCTTTTTTAATCTAATTAAATAACTTAAGGATTAAGAGTATCTTTTTAGATTTAGTAAATATAAAAAAAAAATTATATTTATCTATTAGTCTTATATCTAGGGACTTTATAAAATTATTTAATCTCTTATATATCTATTTAAGATTTTAAAAAAATATATTATTAAGTAATTAATAAGGATAAGTTATATAAAATACTAATAAAAAAATAATAATATTATAGTCTTTATAGTACTAGAGAAACTTAATTATTATATATAATTTATAATTAAAAGCTATTTTTTATTTAAGCTAATATTAATTTATTTTTCCTCTTTTAAGTTCTAAAAAGTTTATTTTATAGCTTTTTTCTTTTTAATATCTAGAAAGGCCTTAAATTAAAAAATATACTTTTTTTAATCTAATTATAAGTATATTTATTAAAATACTTTAATTATTTAAAAGTTAGATTATAATATATTATTCTAAAGCTTAAAGTAGTAATTTTATCTTCTTTTATAGGCTAAAGATTACTTTAATATTAATCTTTTAAGATATTAATATCTTTTATTATAAAAACTAGTAGAAGAATATATCTATTAGCTAATATATATTTAATAGCTATTAATAATTTATATATAATATAATCTTTAGCTATTTTTATATTATAAGGATTCTTAGAAAGTATCTTATAATAATCTTATTAGATTATAATAAAGCTAGATTTATTAAAACTATAAATATTATATAATCTTATATTATATATATATCTTTTAAACTTATTATAAAAGTTTTAAATATTAATTATAGATATCTCTATATATACTACTTCTATTAGCTTTTAAATAATAAGCTTAAGATTAGATAGATAATATTATATAAAATTATAAATCTATATCTTTTCTAATATATAGGCTTTAGTCTTTATATCTATATTTTATCTAATCTTATAAATATATAGGCCGAATAGTATATAAATTATCTAAGCCTTAATTATCTAAGGAATTAATAGAATACTAATTTCTCTAAGATAGTATATCTAGATAATAAGGGATTACTCTTAAGCCTTAATTAAGTACCTATATAGCGTGAGGTATTATATTTTATTTAGTATACTATAAATTTAAGTATATAAGCGCTTATATAGGATATTAAATTTATATAATAGGGCCTTATTTAATCTAATCTTCCATTTCGTGATATTCCCCTATCTTAGATAGTAAAGTATAACTATATAAACATTAGAAAACCTAGTTAGGCACTAAAACCTAGTTAAGTAGTAGTATTAAGATATAAGGGTTGACTAGGCAAGGTCAAAGATGTCATATATAATTCAGACGTAGAATAGATAGAGACTAATCCTTAAGGAATCAACTAATTCCTTAAGTATATCAGATATATACATGATGGGGTAGAACCCTGATTAAGTAAGTCATGCATGAGCTTTTTGGGAGTAGATCGGGCAGTATTAGGCACTATATCGGCCTATCCTAGTATCATGCCCTAACAACGAGATTACGCTGTAATAAGTAGTCTATATAATATACTATAAAGACGTATCTATAGGTAGCCTAGTTGGGTGATTTAAACCTGACTAAGCCACGATTATATATATATTAGTATGTAAATATCTTTATAATATTTCTATATATCTACTTAGGTCTTTTAAATTACTTTTTTTAGAAAATAGCTTTCTTATTTTAGATATTTTATTAATTTATCATCTAACTTATTGATACTAATAATAAGTACTTTAATACTTAATATATTAAATATTATTTCTAAACTTTAACTTACTTAATTTTATTAAAGTATTAATTAAAATCTTTTATTTAATTTTAAAGGCTTAAGACGATTAAGTTTTATAATTAAATCTTCTACTAATTTTTTAATTACCTTTTTTAAAGAACGCTAATTATAAAAACCTTTTATAGTCTAACTATAGACTATTCTTAGAATAATAAGCAAGTTTAAAATTGATACTTTAATTAATACTTATAAGATTTTAGAGTTATAGTATTTTATAAGTAAATATATTTAATCATAATTAGAAAATAAGCTCTCTTTCTAACTTTTTTTTATTAATTATGCTTATTATTAAAGGATAAATTAAAATAAACATATTTATCTAATATTAAGTATAAATTGATAATTCTATATTCACCCCTTTTGGCGTAATATTTAATTATATTTTCTATCATAAGAGTTATAGTATTATAAAAGTAAAGATAGTTACTAAATTTCTAAGATAGGAACAATAGCATATCCCTAAAATAGTACTAAATCACTTCTAATTTAGTATTTATATTAATTATAAGCTCTGGGCTTATCTTGAAGTAGGTCTATAATAAGTTATAGTTTATCTATTTAATATATAATTATAAACATAGTTCCAAAATAATATAAGCCTTTATTAATTATATCTATTTTAGGTTTACTCTTCTAGCTTAAGGACCTAAAAACTTAAAAGAATTAATATATTATACTTATAGATTTATCTTATATTTAGGAAATTGTCTTACTTATCTTATTAGATTCTTCCCTTGTAATAATTTAACTTTCTTATACTATATAAACTACCCATAAATGAAAATTTCTACTAATAAAAAGGAATTTCTTTTTTAAAAAAAAAAACAGAAACATGAGAACATAACCATAATAGTAACAATTCATATATTATGAATTTTCTACATCATAGATAAATCTAATATCTTTATAAGCTATTGTTAAATATCTATAATCGATCTCCTTTCTCTTATCCCGTTCGTCTAAACTTTTCTTATAATATAAACATAGCTTTAAACCTTGAGTTCTTTGAATTGATTGAAGATAGGTCCTTAAAGAATAAAAATCCTAAAAATATATATGAAGAATATAAAATGATATATGCAATTCAAAGAGTTATATAGAAAATAACAACATATCCTTATAGAAGTTCAAAGACTATGGAATCCAACCTTACCATGCATATATTAGTATCTTAATACTGAATAATCAAGCTTGATCAATAAATGGTAGTATTTTGAATTATGAGGAAATTTTCTATAGAGATAATTTATAAGAATAATGATCAAAATCAGAATTGAAATTAGAAAAAAAAATTTGTTTAAGAAAGAACAAAAACAGTATCTAAGTATTTTTATTTCTCGTCTTATAGTTACATCTATATAATTAGACTTGATATATTGTTATTGATTTGTTTTCAGAAAAGAGAGTACTAATAAATTCTTAAAGTTAACGAAATTAACAAACCTATATATAAATTGTTTAATAGAGATCTTGCATTTATCCTATATAATAAGCATAGACTATTGAATGATCGATCATGACCAATTGGCCTATTTATTTCCATATATTAGATACAGTAAGGGTTTATTGTAAATCTATACTTAAACATATTTAGAGGATGGATTAGCAAAATGCAGTGAGGAATATAACAAAAAAACCTGTACTGTCGCTACTAGCTTAGGTAAAAAAAATCTTCACATTCTCATACACCAAAAAGGTCACCCAGGTGCTTGGTAAAACACGCAAGAGATTAGGTCCTAAACCTTTGTAGAAGCCAGATATACCTTCACGAGCCCATACCTGCATAATAGCATCGGTGGCACCACGATACATTAGGGGGGCTTCATAGGTTTGTAACCGGGACCTTATCACCTGGTATGGATAAGTGGCACAGCCAGCGAAGAGCTTTGAAAGGCTGGACAGGGCGAGGAAGTCCACGTTGTTGAGTTTTCGTGTCTTGTTTTCATGTCCCACACCCAGAGACGAAGGATCCTGAGTTGTATGGGACCGTAGAACTTTCAATCGGTCATAAGCCATGAACTGAAGAGCGCCGTGGCTGACCCCAAACAAAGCAGGGACAAGGCCGCGATAGAAACCCGGTACACCCTCGGTACGGTATATATGCCTCACTCCAGATGTGAAGGAGGAATAGGCACCGGGATATTGGGAGCCGGTTGAAAGCATGCGGGTTTTAATAACCCAGATTGGGTTCGTCAGAAGCGATGTAAGGGCACCTGGCAACCATGCTGGTTAGAACTGGAGAAAAATTCCGCAACCTTCGGCCTACCAACCTGCTGTTCCCGAAGCCAAAAAGTAATCAAAGGATGTGAGCGCCCAAGAATTGCCTCGGTAAATGCACATGCCATTCTTCAGGCTGCCATAAAAGAGGAAATACAAAGCCCAGCTTGTGGAATTGCCAACGAGGTTTGGAGCTAGTCCACGGTAGAAGGCAGCAAAGCCACCTTCGTACCTTGAGATATCACGGACAATCTGCATTGAACTGCCGAGACGAGATGTAGCATTGCGATCAACTAAAGAACCCCAAAATGTCAGATGAAAGAAAAGAAACGGGACAAAGAACACGAGTTATACCCTGCAGTCTGGTCTTCACCAGATCGAGTGGATGGAGGCAGAGCGTTGTGACCACCCCTGCAGTGAAACCCGCTACGGTCTCCACAAAGGATGACGACAAGCCATCTTGGCCCGTCATGAACCCTGTAACCTCGGAAGGATCAGGGGGTAACGTGTAAGTGAGTGAAGGTTGTAGTTGTTGAAGTGTGTAAACTATGTTTGGCTGGAGGTTTCCGCCGGTTTTCTGCCATGGATGCGGAGAGGTATGAGAAGAAGGGTAAAGCGTCATGGATGGTCTAAACGCGAGATTCACAGGGGTTCTACGGGAGGTATGATTGATTGTATAAACCGATTTGATCATCTTAAAAATACATGGGTTCACAGTCGGATGATTACCCGACTATATTATAGCTCCGGAGCCAATAGAGGACTGCAAGGTCTCTCGGGTTTTATGAGATCCAGTCTAGAGTTCATCCTCGCGACATCAAGGCCTGTAGATTTAAGCCAAAGGCGAGAACAACCTAATCGCTGGGTTAGATATATGCGTGTAGGGACATTGGTTGAGGGAGACTTCGAGCATAGCCGGAGATTTCAATGCACAACATACTTGAACAGAGACGGCTTGGGTTCGCTGTAGGAGTAGCCTGTTTCCACAAGATCAGTTAAGTCCCTCTACATAGAAAAGAGCGAAGCATACCCAGGTAGATAATAAGAGGCAGGTAGCCGCTGGTGGATCACCAAATTAGTTCGGTCGCCGATGAAGTGAACAGGTCAAGTTGGGTAAAGGACTCACTAGTGAATCGCAACACGAGAGATATCAATGACCTTGGAAACACGTTCCTACAGTGATGGAATCCACACGTTAGCATTATTGAAAAGGACTCATCCTGAGGTTCTTTGGTTATAACCAACCTTGGTCTCTTCGGAGAATTGAACCATATTGGCGGTAGTTTTAAGGCCGACGAATCGAAGAGGAATAGAAGGAGCGAAAGAAAAGACAAGATCCAAAACTATTTGGCAAAGCCTTTCAACCCAAACTCGATGATTAAGGTGGATGGAAGAGGAGAGTGAAGAAGAGAGAGACGGATGTGGTTGCGGGAGAGAGAGAGTTCAGAAGTTTTCGGCGCGGAACATGATTCAAGATTGAGCTTCCTCTCCTCCTTTCAACCACCTCAATCCCCTACCTTACCACTCCACCAACTCCCCAATCCTATTTCTCCAACTCGCTATTTTCTTAAGAATAATTGAACCTGGGATCCTCTAACATTCCTGTCTCGCTGACGGACTCTCCTGACTCGTTGGCGCCATGTCCGGCGCAAGGCATTGGTAAGATCCTCCTAAGCTCTGGCGCTGGGATCTGGCGGCTAACTAAGCACAGGGAACAGGACAAGGAGGCTACTGTATATATTGGAAACCTCGATGAGCGCGCCTCAGATAGCCTAGTATGGGAGCTCATGCTCCAAGCCGGGCGCATCGTGAACGTCCACTTGCCCAAAGACCGTGTCACCCAGTCGCATCAAGGGTACGGCTTCGTGGAATTCATTAGTGAGGAAGATGCAGAGTACGCCTCAAGGATAATGAATGGAATCCGCCTTTTTGGAAAACCAATTCGCGTGAATAAGGCGTCGGCCGACAAACAGAAGTCTGTGGAGATTGGCGCCGAGCTCTTCATTGGCAACCTCGATCCCATGGTCACCGAGCAAGTTCTTTATGATACATTTAGCCGCTTTGGCAACCTCATAAATCTTCCCAAGGTTAGATCTAGCCTTCTAGTTCGACTGAAAATATGTGTTTCCAACAAGCTGACTGGGTTCATAGATCGCTCGCGACGACAACAATTTGTCCAAAGGTTATGGGTTTGTGTCATTCGCCGATTTCGAGTCTTCTGATGCCGCGATTGCCAATATGAACGGGCAATATCTGATGAACAAGCAAGTCTCGGCGCAATACGCTTACAAGAAAGATGGTAAAGGAGAGAGACATGGCGATGAGGCAGAACGAATGTTGGCTGCGCAGGCCCGGAAGCACAATGTTCGACCGCCAACCCAACAGGCTCCATCGGCCTTCCCCGGGGCTGGCCCAGGTGCTGCACCGCCTACAATTCCAAATGGCGATGGTTCCCGACCAGTGAGCACCGTGCACCAGGCGTCTGATCCTGGCATGAGTCGAACTATGCCCATGGGTTACCAAAGCGTACCTCTTCCACAATCTCGGCCTAGCCCGTCCCCTTCATCACTGACTACCCCGCCGCCGGGCTTGCCTGCCCGCCCTCCGCCATCTCAAGCTGGATATGGAGGTCCTCAAACTTTCCTCCCTCCTGGGTTCAATGGCACAGGCCAGCAGCCATCCTTTGCACCGCAGAGTGCGCCGCCGCCTGGATTTGCCCCTCCAGGGTTTGGACCCCCAACAGGTGCAGCTGGTGCACCGCCTCCACTGCCGCCAGGCTTTCAGCAACCAGGCTATGGAGGGGGCCGATGAGCACCATCGATTTGATCAGCATGAACTCATTCCTTAGCCTTGATTTCTTCTCCAACCTGGTATCTACCCACCTTACACAGTGGCTCTTGGGAATACGATCAAATGATCCACATAAGAACGAGAGCGTGAAGAACGTTCCTGATACCTTGTGGGAATGCTTCCTTTCCCTTCGGCTTATGGCAATCAGGCTGCACCTTTACCCTAGAATTACGGGCCGTGGGAATGAAGCCAGCACGGACAGGTGGATTTTCTTTAAAGTGGCCTTACATTACACACGATCGGCATTCCCCACGCAGTTGTTCTATGTAATAGTCGAACGAATCGCATAGAAAAACAAAGGGAGACAAAAATACGGAGAGCTTAGTGAAATGGAAACAGATTTGTCACGTCCTGGTGCAAGCCTTAATGAAGTTATACAGAGAGTGTTGAAACCACCACGATCTCCTCGCTGAGGAATGTAGACTTGGGGCAGGTATGGCGAGACATGGAACCACTGGGGAAACAAAAAGAAAGAAGTAGTCAAATTTTGACTTGCAGTAGATGCGCGGTGCAACAACTCATGAAAACGAAACGAATTTAGGATCCCGGGGGCGGCCGTCAGGTCCGATGTTATTACGTGCGAATCGCTGTTCGGTATAGATGCGCCGGGCTTCGTCAAAATCCACCTTGCGGTTTTTCATGATCCTTCGGACTTCTTGCTTTGCTCTTTGGTCTAAGCCTGCTCTCGAGTCCCCGTCGGCGAGATTAGCTGTGATATCGAAATGCGACGAACTCAGGCCTGCTTCCAGATCCCCGGTGAAGCTGGAAGGGAGGCGATCATAAATGTAATCTGGGACTGGCAGCAGAGGGATCCATCGGGATCTGGTGAGGTACAGCGCTGGAGAGGTCAGTGACCCTGGAGCAAGTGAGGACTGGGCCGGAGCTTACCAGTGCCCGAGATGATTACGGGGAATAAGAGCGCATAGAAAAGAGTGTAGGTCATGGTGGGCAAGGCGGATCGCGCAGTTGGCCTGATCTACGCTTCAAAGAGAGATTCACGGTCGACCACGGATCCGAAAAAGGGAAGTTGCATTCGTCATCGTCCGATGTTGGCCTATTCGATCAGGCTGCAATCCAGCAGCCACGTCATTTAATGCCTGATACGCAAGGCATGTAGTCTATACCCAAAGTAGCCGGCTTAGCGAGGCTCATGGCAAGTGCTTCACACACCAAAAATCACGGGCCTTGAAATCAATCTCAATCCCTTTTGAATCCAAATCCGTCATCATGGCCGCCGAACGTCCCAATGTCTCCAACGACCTGATCTGGCAGATCGTCCGTATGTTTTTCTCCCCTCGAAATTTGGTCGGAGGCTGATCCGCTGGAGAACAGGCAACCAGAACGCCTATCTGGTCCGCCGCAACACCGGTGGTGGCTCCCAGTTCTCCCGGGACCCCCTCAACCTGGTCAACAAGCACTCTTTCAAGGTATGGAGTGGATATTTTCTGTGCCACCTTTTTCTGGTAGCTATTTTGGTGGAATTGCGGACTGACCCAAGCTTTTTTATGGTTATTTTTAGTATGCTGGCTTTGTCAACAACAAGGTATCCATTTCTACGACCCTTTAAGCTCCCTTGCAAGCTCTAACTCCTGTTCTCAGGCTATCGGTGTCCAGGCCGCTGAGAACGGTGGTGTGAACGTGATCACCAAGAAGCCCGGCAACCCCCAGCAGCCCCGCCAGACCGAGGTCACCGTCAACTACGGCCCCAAGACCTCCACCCGCAAGTAAGCAGACCACATGCTTTAGGCGTTTCGTCCATGGGGGCGATACTGATCAGATACAGGATCTACAAGGGTGTTGCCGCCAAGACCGCCCTGAACGGTTACCGTGCCGACATTCGTGAGGAGGCCGTTGCCCGTGTCAGCGCCGTCCGCCGCTCGCAGAAGCCCAAGAAGGACACCCCTGCCCGCAAGCCCCGCAGCGTCAAGGCCCGCCAGGCTGCCGAGAAGGACGAGTAAATCTGTCCCTCCCAAAAAGCAAATGGGTGAATGACTGGGAGAGCGCGGATTGGAACCGATCCAATTGGCGTTTGGAGACCGCCATCATGCTGGGTATACCCAGCGGAGGTGTGTAAACTAGTTAAGTTTCCCGGCAAAGGAGTACTGTTCTCTCTAATCCTTCTTTTTGAACCATTTAAAAAAGTGAGAATCAGGAGAAAGAGAGCAAATCCAATGCAAGACCAATAAATCCTCCCATCGTGATCCCCAGTAGAAAGATTAATCCCCGGGATACGGCGGAAAAGGTCTCAACCTCCGGACCGGGTGCTATGTGTAGATGCAATCCGACTCCGGTAGACTAACCGACGGGCCGACTGTATACGCATTTGAGCCTCGGGTCTGGACCAGTGGGGAAGAGGAACGATGTCGTTCCGTGACGTATGAACAGCCCCAGATAGTCCCGCCTTTTCCCGATGTTGGAACCCGGAGAAGAAATCACGGGCAAAGACGAAAATCACGGGCAAAGACGAGAATCATCGGATAGTAATTCGGGAGTGTATAGCATGAAGATGATACCTGGATAAATACAATCATGTATATGAGTTACGTGGTACGTAAATCCAGTCCAGTCTAAGCCTACTTGAGGTACCGGTATAGAGAGATTGGGAGAAATCTTCCAATGGAACCCTTTCTCTTCAAACAAGTCCAACATTGAAGGACGAAGTATGAGGAGATAGTAGATAGTAGATCTAAACTAGCTTCGAATATGAGTAGTTTTCAACTCTTATACCAATAATACCCAGTCCATACTCAATTCTAAGCTTGGGTCCCACTTGGTCAATTCCGGGGTTTCTGACCTTCGTACCTTGCCCCTCTTTCCCTTTCCCCCCCACCATATTAAACCTACCTTCCCCCCTTCATCTCTTCTTTTTTGTTAATCTTTCTCATAATCATACTCACACATACTCTTCATAATGGTTAAAGCTGGTAGGCTCCTCAGTTGGTCTTTGTTCTAATCATCATCTCTAATCATATCTAGTTGTTCTTGGTGCCTCTGGTGGCATTGGCCAGGTAAGTCATCCTTTCCTTTCGGTAATCCTCCATCAAGCTTGCTAACCATCATTAAATAGCCTCTCTCCCTTCTGTTGAAGGCATCTCCCTTGATTGACGAACTTGCCCTGTACGATGTCGTCAACACCCCCGGTGTTGCTGCCGACCTTTCTCACATCTCCTCGGTGGCCGTATGTTTTCCCGCTTTGGATACCCCTCTCCTCGGAAAACACCGATGCTGACCCAACCCTTTTGCCATCCAAACAGAAAATCACCGGCTACCTCCCCAAGGATGATGGTCTGAAGAACGCTCTGACCGGCGCTGACATTGTGGTTATCCCGGCTGGCATTCCCCGTGAGTTACTTCTTCCCTGGTGATGAAGCAGATCGCAACTAACAATCTTGCAGGCAAGCCCGGTATGACCCGTGATGACCTTTTCAAGATTAACGCCGGAATTGTTCGTGACCTGGTGAAGGGCATTGCTGAGCACAGCCCCAAGGCGTTCATTCTGGTTATCTCCAACCCCGTCAACTCCACCGTCCCTATTGCCGCTGAGATCCTCAAGGCCGCTGGTGTCTTTGACCCCAAGCGCCTCTTCGGTGTGACCACTCTGGATGTCGTTCGTGCCGAGACCTTCACTCAGGAGTTCTCGGGCCACAAGGACCCCTCCAAGGCTACCGTGCCGGTCATTGGTGGCCACTCTGGCGGGACTATTGTCCCCTTGTTCAGCAAGGTTTCCCCAAGCTTCGAGATCCCCGCGGATCGTTATGAGAAGCTGGTCCACCGTACGTGTATGCCCTACTTGATTGCGTAGTGCAGTCACTAACCTTTCCCACAGGCGTTCAGTTTGGTGGTGACGAGGTTGTTCAGGCTAAGGATGGTGCCGGTTCGGCCACCCTATCCATGGCTTTTGCTGGCTTCAGGTACAGTCTCACCCTCCCCCTGAACATATTGCACCACTAACTCCTGCAGATTTGCCGAGGCTGTGATCAAGGCCTCCAAGGGCGAGAAGAGCATTGTCGAGCCTACTTTCGTCTACCTGCCCGGTGTTGCCGGTGGTGAGGCTATTGCCAAGGCTACTGGCGTTGACTTCTTCTCTACCCCCGTGGAACTGGGCGTAAGTTTTTGCCTATTCCCTAGCACCCCAGAAGGTTCCTACTAACACATCGTCAATAGGTCTCTGGCGCTGAGAAGGCAATCAACATCCTGGACGGTATCACCGAGCGGGAGCAGGAGCTTCTCAAGGCCTGCATTGTGGATCTTAAGGGAAACATTGAGAAGGGTGTCGAATTTGTCAAGAACCCACCCCCAAAGTAATGCTGCCCCCTTTCTCCCCTTCCCAACCCTATGTTGCCGTAGCCCCATCGGCTTTCCGCGTCCCCATTGGAAAAGCATTGCTAATTATGGTCATCCTGGAAAGATAGGCTTTAATCGTGAGGTTATGACATTATGAAAGAGCAGACATGAGAGTCGTCCTGGTGTGGTTAGACTAGGGTTTCACTCGCAATAATAGCAGAGGTCAAACAATGAATTGAGGCTCAGCCAACCGCATTTGTCTATTGTCCTTAGTCTTACAAGGTCGTTCGTAGGAGGGAAACCCCATGGCGTTATTGGAGATTTGCCCTGTGCCCAGTCCAGCTGAGGCAAGGAAATTAAAAGGTTTCAAGAAGTCGATCACGGTCGAGCCTGGACCGTTTTGATCTGGAATGTTGCTCCTGGAAGGTCCGATGTCTCCGCTTGCACCGTGGTATTGATACCCAGGTTCGCCAATGCACCACGAATGATCCCACAGGGGAACCATAGATACTGGAAGTCGGGTCAGCTAAGTCTATGTGATCAAGGGAAGCTCGTCATACCGCCTGTGCCATTGATATGGCCTCGCCTCGCGCCGTCATGCTCATCCGGGAAAAAGGCCGAAATGCGCTATCGGTCAAAACGTAGACTCCCTGCGTGACATTAGCGTTTCTGTGTAAGCCCCGATGATTCTGGGTTTGTCGAACATACTCGATGGTTGGTTTTTAGATTATCCACTTGTTTTCTGAATAGCACTGTCCATAAATCCTTGCAAAGAAACTTGATGACATCGAGATTATCGGTAAAGCGAGGACGATCACGGGAGAACCTGCAGCCAAGATTAGTGACCCAATATTCCCACCTGCGCGTGCATCCTTTGCCACTAGACTTGGGGGCAGAGAGAATTTACCTTTCTGCCAGACCCTGTCCTACTCGGTACCCTAAAGATTCTAGGCGAAAGTATGTGGTCTCCCGAACCTCCTCCTCCTCTGGTTCGTTCTCATCCGTTGACAGCTCCTTGGCTAGACGTTCGGCCATTGGGACCAGCTCAATGAGAAGAAAGTCGAAGCAGGAGGAACTGAGTGCACGAGCATTGGGATCGGAGACACTCAGCGAAGCTGATGCGTCAAATGACATGGTGACGGTGAAGCTGAGGATTGCGAAATTGGGGGGAAATTGGTGAGGGGTGGGTTCGGCCAAGGATGGAGAAGGCGGAGTGTTTTCTTTTCATTCAAAGTCGATTTAACTAGAACTTGACTTCCCGCCACGCATTATTTTGAATCGTGCAATCATGATATGTAATAACATATAGTTTTATGTTGTTTTATGGTGTTCAAACCAATGTATTTCTGACATTCCTAATAAAAAAAAAGAATAAAAAAAAGAATAAAAAAAAGAACTTTCCGAATAAGAATCCCCCAAGACCACGCCAGAAACACCAGGCATGCATGCGAAAAGATTCGGAGATAAATGGAGACTAGAATAAAAGCTATGATGATGATGCACCTAGTGCGATGGAGGATAAGACCGGCCACTGAGAGGACTGCTGGCCACGGGTTGGTGAGATTCTTGCGATGAAATTCCTCGAACTGCAAAGCTCAATGCTGGTCGTTTCAGCGGTGGGCCAGGAGATTCGTCATCATCGTCATCACTACCGGTCAGATCGATGAATTCCGTTGCTGAGCGTTTTTTGCTGGACACACGAGCCATCGAGGACGGGGTTGACGTTTCTCGGGACTGGGCAGGTGTCCGCTCCAGTAAAGTACTGGAAGGCATAGGTTCCTGCTTCACGGCACCGTTCCCAGACTCGCTGATCTCAATCAGATCATCATCGTCATAATCGTCCGTGCCCGGAGTCACTCCACCCAGCTTCACAGTGTCCGAGTTATCCAGTTTGGACCATGCACCGCTTGGCTCCACAACCACTTGGTCCACCTCTGAATCGGTGGATTGAAGGATTTCATCCACATATCTGTCCAGGTAAGTCAGTACATGAACCATCGCGTATGCCAAACTCAGGGCTGCATCTTACTGATCTACCTGGAGAGACTCAAAACTGGTGGACTTAGCACACACGGGGCAGGTCCAGGTCGGTGCTTGTTTCTGCAATTGAAGAAAAGAGGATGCGTCGAAGCATTGATTGTGAGTGCATACCACCGAGCGACAAGGGACCTGGATGCGTAGGGTTGATAAAGGGCATTTAAGAGACATGATGCTTGAGGTGGCAACGATGTCAGAATCATCCGCGCGGTTTTTCACTGCATTTTCAATTAGAAACAAAACTTTGTGGAAGATCACTCTTGCAGACACCACTTACTCTCTCGTAGCACCTGCTCTTTGGAAATAAGCTTGCGTGATTTTAATTTGGCGACAAGCTCCTCCACCGGGTGTTGCTTAACCATGTTGGCTAGCACGAAGAATTTCTGACCCACACGGTTAGCAGGTTTCTCACTCTGCAGCAAGCTGTCACCCCCCAAACACCCAAGCAGGCTTACCTTTTGGGTCAACGCATAAGTCATCACAATGTTATTTGGGTAATTGGCTTTCTTGCGTAAATAGTTCGTCACATCTGCAGGCTGGGTGGTACCGGGTTTGTTCTTCAGCCCCCGCAGATTGGCTTTGACTTCGTCTAGATTCGCTTTCAGCTCCACTTGGTGGGGGAAGGCGATATCCGACTTGGTGTACTGTTTGAGCCCCGAGTCGGCTGTACAGTAGACCATCACCCGAATATTGGCATCTTTCTCCAAATCGGCGATATGGGATTGAGAAAGAAAAATCTTGAGCTCTACACTATCCCTGGTTTGCTCGCGAACTAGCCGGTATAAGAAGCCAAGTCTGATTCAAAGGGCATGAAGGGACTTACCCTTGCATTCCACGACCGGTGTGAGGGATTTGAGGACTGTGAAAAAGGGACTCTCTTTGAAGCCAATCGGACCTGAGTGAACCGTCAGTTGCTGGACAAATCACAGTAGGCGCTTCGAATCGAACCAGAAGAATGGGGATGAGGTGACATGGAGCCACCCAATGCAGTTTGAGGTTGGGAGGCTGATGGCTGCGAGATAGTCGGATGTTGGAACTGGGGATTGGGATTGGCCTGAAAAACCGTAGATCCAGGTAGACCGGTCTGAAGAATGCGATGTCTTAAAGTATCATATCGAATGCTGTTCCCTTCTGAATGACAGAGTCGCTCGAGATCTAGAATGGTCAGTACCTGCAAATGACCGTATTCGATTTTGATATAGATGAGGTGATCTCAAAAAAGCAAGTAATATGCTCATACATACGAATGAATCAAATAGACTGATAGGGGGAGAAGAGAGAGGGAGAGAGAGAGAGAGCGCATCTCTTAGGTGGGGGAAAGAGATAGAAGAGAGCCAGAGGCAGAGGCAGAGGAACAAACTCACAATCAATAATGCGCACTTGTACTGCCGCCTTCAACCCAGATACTGGGAGACCCTCATTCCGTAGTAGATCTTTCAATTGCGGCAGTGTCAGGGTCTTGATGAGATTCACCAGGTTGGGAAGCTCGGAGGACTGGCCGGACGCCATCGCGTCCTAAAAGAGAGAAAGGCCTCAGGTAAAATGTACCAGACCAGATATAAGCAATATACAGAGATGCATGTCAATCGACTCTCAGGCTGCAGACCTGCAGAGAGAATCGAGTCTCGAACCTCTGTCGTCGCAACTTGGGGAGGTTTGTGAGATGACATAAGACGGGGAGGAAAGGTATCGGCGATAAGGAAAACGGAAAAAAAAAATTAACAATTTTACCCCAATTCTCTTGTCATTCCTTCACTTTCCCTTCACTCTCTGTCATCATTCTCCAAAATGGCCAAGAGTATCCGAGCCAGTGTCTCCAAGCGCAATCGTGCCACTCTGCGCAAAAAGGTGTTTGGCCCCGTCGTTGACGCCCGCACTGAGCGACTTGCCGCCAAACTCCAAGAACTTGCATCGCAACCTCGCCCCAAGGCCCCCGAAAAGTCAAATATGGAACTGGAATCAGATGAGACTGGTATGTTGAACGGATTCAATGATTATCGCGCTTTCAAACATCCTTCCTAATCTTTCTTACAGCCGATCAAAGCTCAGGTGCCAAGGCAGCCCCGGCTGATGAAGGTAAGCTACACAGACCCTGAGGCTTTCAAGGTGAATCGGAAAGCATGGAGATCACTAACATTTCCTTTCTGTCTAGCCATGGATGTCGACATCAAATCCTCCAAGAGACACCAGAAAGGACGTGTGCAGAAGAACAAGAAGCCCCGCAACAACATCGTCTTTAAAGCTCACCCGTCCAAGACAAAGAAAGGCCCGAAGAGGAAGTGAAAAATGCTTACAAGCACGCAAAACAAAAAAGATAAAGATATCTAGTGGGAGACCTGCAACATGAGAGCTACCAAGGGACAGAATTGGGTGGAAATCGGAGTTGGGGAGTCTTCAATTCATTGACCGTCGGTTTATTTTTATTTTTTATTCTCTTTCCCCTCCTGTTCCCTATGCTTTTCTTTATCTCCATTCAAAACACATCAATATATACACATATACACATCCACACCAGAATATATTTCCCGATCCTTCGTTCGATCACATGTTTGGTGGCGATAGAATCCCATATCGATAACCCAAAGGCGGTGTAGTCGCCATTGTAAACATCACCGCGTTCTCCTTTCCGGATGCGCCTATGAAACCCCTCGAGTGTGTGCAATGGCAATCTTTCCAGGTCGATGGGTAACTATACTCGCCAATCTCCTGGTGCCGGTGGGCATTCTCACTTTTTCTACCGGGTTTTTCCCATATAAACCACTCCTCCCGGGTCTAGCTATCTTCGATGAGTCCGATGCGGATGTCTCGCCGGTCTTTGACAAGGTGATTTTTATGGTGGTGGATGCGCTGCGGAGGTATGAGTTGAAAGTCATCCTTATGCGAGAACCGCGTGCTAAATAGCTATTTCAGTGACTTTGTCTACGCAAATGAATCCGGGTTCTTGTTCACTCAAAGGTTAGGCGTGTGATCTCTCCGAAAAAGCTGAAAGTTGACTCTTGGAGCAGCCTGATTCGAGCGGGCGCTGTGCTACCTTTTACTGCCCATGCTGGTTCTCCGACGGTGACAATGCCGCGGCTGAAAGCCATGACCACAGGGTCTGTTCCTTCGTTCCTGGACGTGATCCTGAACATCGCCGAGTCAGATACCACATCGACTCTCGCATATCAGGACACCTGGCTCGCGCAGCTGAGGGCTCGAGGAGATCGGCTTGTCATGTATGGGGATGACACGTGGCTCAAACTATTCCCGGGGATGTTTGAGCGATCGGATGGAACCACGAGTTTCTTTGTCTCTGTCAGTAAAGCCCTCCATGACACACTATCGAAGCCTTCAGACTGAGATTCGCCCCGTAGGACTTTGTGGAAGTAGACCAAAATGTGACGCGGCATGTTCCCACCGAGCTTGCTGAAAGCGATTGGTCCGCCCTGGTTATGCACTACTTGGGTCTCGATCACATTGGCCACAAGGCAGGCCCGAGAAGGTAACTCCCCCATATGCTTGTCATCTTTATCCTCAAATCGAGGTGTCTGACTCTCGACTAGCCCATTCATGCCATCCAAGCAACAGGAAATGGATGCTGTCGTGAAGGACATCTATACGGCGATGCAGCAAGAGCCACATCTCCAGTCCACACTTTTTGTCTTGTGTGGCGATCATGGTATGAATGATGCTGGAAACCATGGAGGCTCATCTGCGGGTGAAACCTCCCCAGCATTGTTGTTCGTCTCGCCAAAGTTTGAAGCATTGGGTAATACGTTGGAAAGTCCCGTGGAAGCCTCCGACGATTTCCAGTACTACCGGTCGGTGGAACAGGCAGATATTACTCCAACTCTAGCTGGACTTCTTGGTCTACCTATTCCGTTGAACAGCTTGGGGGTGTTTATTCCAGAGTTTCTGAACATGTGGGATTCTGGTATGTATATCCTGCTCCATGGCGGAGACAAAGTGGCGGTCTAATGGTGCTGAATACATTTTCTCGTCAGGGTCACAAAAATTGGACATCTTACATCGCAATGCTCAACAATTACTAAACACAGTCAAAGCTACATTTCCGGGGGTCTCATTCGACCCGGAGGACATTGCCTCAAGCTGTTTATCTGGTGCAGTCTCTGGCATTGAAGGAGCCCAGTGTGCGTGGTCCCAAATCCACCAGCTTTCCCGTAATACATCGGTGGAGGATGCATTCGCCATTGTTGGTCCCGCTTTCCAACGGTTCTCGCGAATTGCACAGGATGTGATGAGCAGCACTGCTAGTGACTACAATGTATCCCGACTTGGTCTAGGCCTGTTGATCACAGGCATCGCGGCATTGATTGTTTTCCCGGCTGTGTACCATGACTGTGCCCAATCTACTTACACGGGCGGGTTTCTAGCACTCCTGGTGGTGGGTTATGGAAGTATGATGTTTGCGAGTAGTTATGTTGAAGAAGAGCAGCAGTTTTGGTATTGGATCTGCTCAGGGTGGATTTTTTATCTTCACATCAGATCGACACGTTCCCGGCGCACTCGCCGCAGTGCATTCAATTGGAGCAGCATAGCCACGCTAGGACTGATCGTGTCCCAGCGGATTCTTCGACGGTGGAATCAAACCGGCCAAAAGTTTACGGCCGAGCCAGATATCGCTCGCAACTTTTTGCCTAGTCATCCCCTGTTTTTGTGGATGTTGGTGATCCTCACATACGTCGATGCCGGCAGGGGTCTGTTTCTCAGCTTGCCGACAGCGTTCCCACGAGTGGTTGTATTGGTTCTGCCCGCCTTGGCTTTCATGTTCAAAATTAACTTTGTGGCAAATGACTCGCCTGAGCTGCTAGCCGACTCCTTTTCATCATGGATGGAAAAGTCGCTAAATATCGTGCCATTGGTCTCACAGGCCAGATTCGTCTTTGGCGGGATTGTATGTTGTATCGTTTTAGCAATTGCCATGTCAAGTCGATCGCAGACAGCACCCGGTAAGATCTCAACTCTCCTTTTTCCCTGTTGCACTCATCGAGGAAAACTCGACTGACCTAAGTCACCAGCTTCTAACAAACTTGTCCATGAGGCGCTGAATCTGTTTCTGATGACGCAGTCCCGAGTCACCAACATTCCAGTCTTTCTTGTGTTTCGTATCCAAGCTCTTATCTTGACCCCGATGGATTTGACTGGGCTCGAAGTGACCATCGTGACCCTAATGATGCAGTACATGACTTTCTTTGCGTTTGGAGGATCGAACGCAATTTCTTCAGTGGACTTGTCCAGCGCCTACAACGGAGTCGGCAGCTATAGCGTGGTCATGGTGGGAATTCTGACCTTTGTGAGCAACTGGGCAGGCCCCATCTGGTGGGTTTCGATGGGTCATCTACTCCGATCGCATGAGGCCATCGGATCTCACAATCCTGCCGCGTTGCTCACCTTTCATACCGCTATGTCCCTGGTCTCGGTGATGGCGGCGTGTACGGCTTTGAGAACCCATCTGTTCATCTGGACCGTCTTCTCACCAAAATACCTTTACTCCATAGCGTGGGCGACGGCCAACCATGTTCTGGTAAATCTGCTCGGTGGGGTTGGGCTTCCTGCTCTTCGGAAGCGACCATAGGTCATTTAGATCAATCAATCCATAGACATCAGGAATCATAGACCCCATGGCCACAACCACTAAGCAATAGAGGCTAGACTTAAAATAGACCGCTGAAAAGATCATCGATCGCATTTTTCTTGCGTTTGGTGGTCTTGGGCTTGGCAGGCTTCTTCCCTTTCAAAGACCGTTTCGTGGAGGCTTGACTCGGTTCAGGCAGCACGTCGCGACGAATGCGCTCTCCTCGGTCCTCCACGGGAGTCGGAGCAGCCACTTTTTTGCCTGAGAACTGAGATCGCGATTTGAGTTTCCGGTCGGCTCCAGTGGCCTTGGCCAGGCGTGCCAGTGCGGCCAGAAGTGCGATCCCCAGGGTCGCGAACTGGTTCTCAGCGACTACCGTGGAAAATGCTCTGTTCTGGTTAGCCCCTGTCTCTTTCAAGTCTAGAAATGAACATACAGGTAGCATCGGGGTATGAGATGCATGGCCAGATGCTGCTGGTAGTGCTCGACTGCGGCCGAGTCTAACGATCCCAGATCCAACGTGGTGCGTTTTAAGGTTGACAACCATTTCCACCATTTAGCTCTCTGGTGTTGGTTCTTGTTGCGATGATAAATTAGATGCAGTACGGTATGAACCGCCGATATTTCCTGGTGGTCCATGGTGGTGGAAAAGTTGCAAGCTATGTGAAGATTGAAGTCTGGGGAAATTTAAATTTGCGGGCTCCACAATGAAATGTACTCCCACAGGGGAAATGTACTCATCCATTAAAACTGATTATTAACACCTGAAGTGTTAAGAGATAAAAAAACTGAAAATCATAAAATCAAAATCAAAATCAAAAACACAAAAACACAAAAAAACGCAAATGAAACATCAAATGCCCAGGAACCCATAAGTAGCCTGGCCCTTCTATGTGTCGCGTATGGACGACTCTCCAGAGATAGTAGCCACAAGGGTCTAGCTGAAACGAGAATCCGCTCAAATGAAAACACGAAAGGTTCATTGCTGGTAAGATGCTGAGTTAACCTGAAGATTAAAAGGTGGAAAAGTAGCTGAAATCCAGAGTAAAATGTTGAAGTTGAGAAAGATATGCAGATGCGGATGAGGCCGAGATGCAGATGCTGATGCAAATGGAAGCAGACTCATATCTAATCATGGTGATATCGAGGTGAGTCGGGAAACCCCCATTTGGTGCGCTCTCGCTCTCGACCGCGGCGCCGATTGCTTCGGATGGGTGTATCGAGGGCCGTCTCGGGCGGGAAATTGTCGGAACGTCGTCGATCGCCAGGCATGGGCCGAGGACCACCTTTGTACAAACCTATTGTCCGTTATTTTAGAACTCATGCAGATATTACAAGGCCCTTACCAGTCTGCTTGCTCCGTTCAACACCCTTGGCAAGCGTCCAGAAGTTGTTCACGGGTGGAAAGGGTGCTTCTTCACCGGCACGGGAGCCACCGATATAGAACAACTCGTTCGGATTAGAATATCTCACATATCGTCAAAGCTGACACTCACCTTGGGACGGTTATCCGGGAAATCCAACATGACCGGACTGTTCCGAAACTTCTCAACTAGCAAGGTGTAGCTTTGGGTGGCTAGTTAAAATGTCAATACAATACGAAGATATTGGGAGAAGAGGGAGTGACTGACTTGCATAAGAGATTTCGGCCACTTTGGGTCGACCCTCATTGAAGCCTGGCCTAGAGGTCATGCATTAGTGATATGTTCTACCGAAAGAACGTTTCAAACTCACCATTGCGTTCCATTACGCCGCGTGAAAAACTAAGTTAAAAATGAGCGATTGGGACAAATCCAAATAGATCTGATAGCATACCGGAAGGATATCCAGGGGCTAAAGGAAAAGGAATGGTTAGCAAATGACTGGAAAGTGGGAGAGCATCGACCAACCGAAGCAAAATTAATGAACGCATAACCGACACTAAAGAAATGTTTTGATTAGTGTCTGATGCAAGTCGTATCATTTCTTTATTCCACGAACTTCAAACGTTGCTCAAAATCTATTTTCAAAGACAATTAGTTGATATCCATTCAGAATAAGAAGTGGATCACACGTACCCATACGCAGGTACAAGAAATCAAAGGCTCCTGCTGATGTCACGTCCAAATATGCTTTGAGCTGATCCTGTGAGGTCGGTCAGTGCATACTCCAACTCAGGTTAGGAGAAAAGTGTAAGTACCCATGTCTGCGCATTGGGGATGTTCTTGAGCATGACCTGTTGGGACAAACATCAGCGATCGTAAGTCAAAGTGGACCAGAGGTCATGCTGCCTACTGTGCACCGAGGGTCTTTGCCTTGAGCAATTCTTTGAGGGCTAATGACTTGCTCATCATTGTCAACCTGCCGGCCAGGGGTCCGAGGAGACCGGTCTCGGTTGTCATCGGGGGACAAGTAATAATCGTTGTTCAGATGATGGCCGACCCGGCCATCTCTGCCTTGTTCCTGACAGGTCCAGTGGCGAATCTTCTGGTGCTCCATGTCTCGATGATAGACGAGAACCTCGATGATAAAGTGCTGAATAAAAATGAGTGTTTGCCATTAAACCAAAAGGGAGGGGAGGGGGGGGGGGGGTGGGGGGTGGGGGAGAGCCATACTGAGGTTGCGATAGTATTGATAGCCCGGGTCGCATTCGCGGCATGTAGAGTATCGTAGTAACGCACGACAAACCCATGCATACTGAACCGAGGCGCCTCAGTGGGGCTTTCAAGATTAACTGCCCGAATGTCGGCGACAGGTCCCACTAGTTCGAGCACACCCCGTAAAGTTGGTACAAGATTAGGAAAGGGGACGGTCCTTCCAGGTCCGCAGTACACAATTACCAAGACTTGGTCCTCAAAGATAGAGTGGGTGGGTCCAATTTTCGCATGATGCTTGAAGTGCCCTTCACCGACAGGCTCAATGAGCCAATCCGGGTGGTCATGGGCAATATGATCGATCGCTCGTTGACTCTGGCGCATGTCGGAAAAACCGATCCAGAATTGACCTCTGTTGCGTACATCGTGTAAAGTAGGACCAAAGATGGTTTGAAACTCCTTTCTCCCTTGTTAGTCTTGTTTTCTTTGTCGTTGTATCGACCTCGGGAGTGGGATGGTGGGGAGATGGGGGTGATTTAGTATAAGTAGCCAACTGACCTCATGGTGGCAATAGTTCAGAATGTAAATTGCAGGAGTATTGGTATCCACATTCTTGACAATGAAACGACGGTCATAAGGGCGCATGTCCTTTAGAGATGGCACGCGAGGCATAGAAGTTCCTTGCGCAGGAGCTCCCGGGTAGGTAGACCTGTTGCCGCGAAAGACATTTTGCATGGATGGAGTAGGCCATCTAGTCGGAGAAGCTGAATTACCGGAATTGATCAAGTTACTTCCAAAGCCCGGGCTGGGGTTGGCAGCGTGGAAGTTACGCACATCGTTGCGGCTCTGTGGAGTGACCGTGACCGTAAAAGGGTGGTTGGGATAGGCCAGATAGTCAGTCGTTTGATCTGGAAGGACTGGGTCAGAGTAGCGGGTCTGAGCAAGGTGAACGAGGTGATCAGGGTTGACAGAGTGCGCCTCCGGGTGCACGGATGCCGTAAGGCCAGCGTAGATGGGGTCCTGACGCTGCAAAGGGTTCACTTGGCGAGAAATGAAATTGGTTGCCGCGGAATTTGCAGGGATGGGACCGAAGGCTTGGGACTCATAGTGTGTTCCAACCGGGAAATCCTGCAACATATCAAAATCATCCTGCTTGGTCTGTCGAGGAAATGTCATTTGATTGAAGCCATTTCCTGAGTAGGAGTGTTCAGGGTATGGGCCACTGTTCATGTTAGTGGGAATCTATTTCAAGTCTTTTGGTTCATATCCTACGGAGTTCCACAGTCCATACGATCCAGGCGAGACAAAACCATCGGCAAATTGTTGGACTCCGAGTCGGTGAAACTCGAGCCAAAAGTTGCCAGTTGTGTACCAGGAGATCTCAATGACCCTGACTGGACCGATGACGAGCTCCCACGCGGGGGAGGGGGATCAGCCGACATAGTTTCCTCGTAATGCGTGTTGCGTCGCGTTGCGTTCAGATCAAAACTTGACGTCCGCGTCACACGAACTCGATCAGTCGCAGAAAGCGTTGCGTCGAAAGAAGTATGGACACGTAGATATTTTTTCGGAAAGAAAAATTGAGGGAGAATGGAGAAGAGTAGCAGGGAGTCAAAACGAAGGCGGATGAAGGAGCGAGGAAGAAAACCAAGTCTGAGATCCAATTGAGGAAACCAAACGACACATAGCTTAGTCGGCGGCTGCTTAGTCGGCGGCTAGGCCGAGTCGTCTTCTCGGCTCGAGTATACATCGTATAAGGACTTTCCACCCTCCCTGCATCAATCCTCGTTTCCCTCGGCGATCTACCAGCGCTGCATAAGATTGGATTGTACATCACTGTAACAACACTTGTAAGCTTTTAAATTTGGCAAGGGAAGCTATACATTGATTTCTTCCTTAAAGAAAAAAATTCGGTGAATCCTATTAGGCATTGGGAACCGGATCGCGAATCGTGTGTTTCGACATGGATTGTGAATGAGAGCAAATGTATCGTGCAAGAATATGCAGCTACTATCTAATGAACATCATTTGAAACTACTTTGTCCAGTTTGGCATATTTGGGAGCTGCGAGCCAAAGTAATAATAAGAGTTGGTGCATAGGGTGAGCACAGTAAGTATTATAGAACTTTCATCTGATGTCCGTGCACTGGCGCTAGTGACTAGCGTTGAATGCTTAATTAAACCACAAAGGCGGTAAGCCAGGCGGTCACACGTGCCGGACTTATTACACCCACCGGGGCGATATCACCTGGCAGCATCGGGAGCACAGCACTAGACAACACAATGCCCTCCATCCCCCCTGCCCTTGCAGAACCCCATGTTCTGAATCAAGTAAGTACTACAAACCCAATTGCTTCATGCAACCCTACTTATGGCATTCACAAAGATCATCATATCGCCTTCCGACACCGATTACCTAGATCAGCTAATCCCCTCCATTCGCGAGTACAGCGTGGGGAATCGGACCCCCCAGTTACTCCAATCCTTGTCCAGATTTGCAAGTGACAAGGAGGCAGAGATTGAGAGGATATGCAACACAAATCATCAGGAGTTCGTCTCGTCGGTCAACTCGCTACTTCGAATTCGGGAAGGCACGGTATCCTTAACGGCAGAGATCCTGGACCTCAATCAATCGATTCAAACAAGTACCGAGCGACTAGCCGAACAGAAAAAAGCCTTGGTAGAGTCACGGGGTCACCGCCAGAATATCGATGAGACTTCGAGGGCGATTCAAGATTGCCTGGAGGTGCTACGTCTCGCAAATCAAGTCCATGACCTACTAGCCAAGAAGAACCACTATGCGGCCTTGCGCGCCCTGGAAGAGCTGCAGAATGTTCATCTAAAGGGGGTGACCCAATACAAGATCGCCGTCATGATTCAGCGCTCGGTGCCGGCCACCCAGCGCGCAATCGCCGAGGCCGTCATGTCGGATTTAAATACCTGGCTCTATCGCATCCGCGAGATGTCACAATACCTGGGGGAAATTGCGCTCTTTCACACCGACCAACGCAAATCACGGCTCAAGCAGAGAGCTGAGAAGGTTCCGTACCTTGAACACTTCAACTTGAACTCTGCCATCGAACTGGTAGCCGACGAGGACGAAGAATATGACTTACTCGAGAACGAAGATTTACAGGTGGAGTTTACTCCATTGTTTGAGTGTCTGCATATCCATCAATCGTTGGGGCAAATAGACAAATTTCGAATCGAGTATGCCAACACTCGCCGCCGTCAAAAAGATCTTTTAACTCCGCCCTCCATTACGCTCATAGACGAAGATGGGGCCAGCCTTCACAATCTTCTGGAGGAAATGGCAGGGTTTGCCATTGTCGAACGAGCTACGATGAAAAGAGTGCCTGATTTGAGATCATCAGTTGATGTATGCCCTTTACCCTTCCTCTTAGCCTGTGACATGACCTAACCAATCTATTTGGGGAATAGATCGACGAGCTCTGGGACTCCATGTGCCAGGCCGCGGTGGGCGTGATATCCAAGGCTCTTCCCGAAGTGGACAACGCCGAAAATATCCTAAAAATCAAGAACCTGATTGCTTTGTTCATGCAGACCATGAATGTTGGTCCTCTTAATCCTACTCAATGCTTTTCATGCTGATCTTCTGCGCAGACTTGGAATTTCCCGGTCCGAGTCTTTGATGACTTCCTCTTGAGACTTTTTGAGAAATATGCAGAGCTTTTGAAGAGGAGGTTTAGTGATGACTTTCAAGAAGTACGGTTGCCATGGTTTCTTGGTACCCCCTTAATGTCACAGCACGAGAGCTACTCGCTGACATGCGTAGATTGTATCGACGGATGATTACATGCCTATGCCAATTCAGACTTTGGAAGAATACGACAAGGTGCTCAATGTGAGCTGGTATAGTCCCGACAAGCCTCGCGAGGAGCAAATGTAGGTTTACCCGTCCCCTTCCTTTTAGTCTCATTTACTCTCGGCTAACCATAGGATTAGCTTCCCCTGTATCCTGCCATTCTCAAGAATGTATCCACTGTGCTGCATCGACATCCGGAACTTTTTGAATCAATTCTATTTCTTCGCAAATGATGACTTTTCTCATCCAAATGTCATTGATGAGACCTTAAAGGATGTGGGTGCCTTCCGCCGTAACTTGACTTTTTCACTTGATGCTAAGTTAACAATAGGCGCTGGATGATCTCCTTTCACGTAAGGTCTGCGATACCTTAGTCGAGCGTCTTTCCTCGCAGTACCTGGGACAGATTGTTCAGATTCTTATCAACCTGGAGCACTTCGAGTCGGCTTGTCATGAGCTCGAATTGCTTCTTGCGGCTGCGAGGTCTCAGAACTCCACGGGCACATCTATTACTCTTATGGCAACTGAAAAGTTCCGGAGCAATAAAAAATCCGCTGAAAAACGCATTTTTGAGGTCGTTAACTCCAAAATTGACGATCTCATCGAAACAGCAGAATACGAATGGATGTCTCCCACTCCCCCAAGCGAACCCAGTAACTACATGCAGACCTTGACTCGGTTCCTCTCTAATATCATGAACTCTACGCTGCTGGGACTGCCCACCGAAATTAAAGAGCTCATATATTTCGACGCCCTCAGCCATGCGGCGAACATGATTTTGGTATGCGCCTTATGCTGTCTAGTTTCCCTTAATCCGTTTTTTAGATCAAGCTGACAAGGCACAAACAGGCGCAACCGCTGGCACCGGATGTCAGGACCATCAACCCCAATGGTGTGATGGCCTTGGCCAAGGACGTGGAGTACTTGGCTCAATTTGTGGATAGTCTTAATGTCCCTATCCTGCGTGAAAATCTCGATGAGCTCCAGCAGACCGTGCAGTTGATGCAAGCAGATAATGCGGATGAATTTTATGATATCTCGACTCGGAACAAGAAATACGGACGAGTGGACGCCATGCAGGGGCCCCTTTTGCTTGAGAAGTATGTTCCCTCTTTACCCGGCCATGCGACAGATACTGACCCATTTTAGGCTTACGAGGACGGTTCAAGCCCCTAGCAAGGTGGACAAATTCGCCACCCTTTCTTCTCGTTTCAAGAAGAACTGAGAGTTTTTATTGCTTGCATCATTTCTACTGGCAGTCATCTTCGGGATTTTTTTTAATGGGTTCGCCGGCCATGTGGCCTCCAGCATTGAGAGAAGTATGTCCATCCCTCTAAGATATCTGAAACAATTATGGGGGAAATAATTCAAGATGACGAGGGGCTTCAAAGTAGAGTAGTCAATCATTCAGTAGAGTCCCTTTTTTGAAGGGGTACCGTACACGTTCCAGCTAGAATGCCTGAGAAAACATACAATCCATCCAACTACGGTTTTCATACCGGCAGTGTCCACTGATCATGTATATGTTCTAAGGCTGTATTGTATATACAATGCTATAAACTATCAAAAGAAACCGTGTCGCCCTTTAGCCAAGTGCTGGTTCCCCATCCAGTCGCAGTGTGGCCCTAGTCTTGCATATAACATATATTTGGATAGAGGATGTAACAGAAATTCAGAAAGAGACAACCATTAGGCACAGGATTCGCCAGGAAACGCGCGTAAGCCCTTGAAACAGCGGAAGAAAAAACAAAAAGTACGACTGTCCCCACAGGAGTTCAACTCACTACGCTTTATCAGCTCCGCTGGAAACCTGTGAGAGGGCAATATCACGTACCTGCTGGGGAGGGAGATGCGGGTATGGAGCATACATCCCCTCAAACATTTGGGATTGAGGCTGACCATATGCTGCAGTGGGGTCCGATTGAACGGGGCCAGGATACATAGCGGGCTGTGGCCGATATTCCTGCTCTTGGGGCATTCCATGCTGACCGAGGGAACCGTAGTCCGCAGGACCCATGTGTGTCGGAACACCATGCTGGGATGGTGGAAGCTGACCCGGGGCAACAGACGGTCCCGGCGCACCTGCCTGGCTCGATCGCTTAGCGTGTGAGGCTGCTTCTTCACGGGGAACAATGTCGATCAAGAAGTCGAACATGTCAGACTTGGAAAGAGCGGCAGCGATGTCTGAGCGCTGTAAAGTGCGACGCTTATTGTCTTCAGCATGAATCCATGCGCGCATGGTCAGCTCCGTGATGAAAATATCACATCCCTTCGCGAACAAGATCGGAGCCTCCGCGGAGATCATCTTGACCTCCGGGTCGGCTTTCATCACCTTCTTAATGCGAGCAAGTGGTAGCTGATGGATCTTGTAATCATGATTTTCGCCTTCCAGATGGTTGATGACATGCTGCCAGTAGGTCGTCAAGATATCACGGGCGGTCCCTTGCAGACCTTGATTCACCTAATTTGGTGTGAGCTGGGTAAGAATTGGGTCGCGGCAGGAAATTTACATTGGCCCAGGTTCCTGTGTACAGCTCGGCTAGCGGGGCGTAGCCTTGCGCGGAGAGCTGATTGAATTCGGGTTTGATTAGCGGCGATTCCGAGACCTCCCACGCGATTATTCGAGGGACCGCATGGGATTCGGTTCAAGGTCCGAAGCATACCTGTGCGCTGGCACCTGCGAAAAAGATTAGCCTATATTCACGCGACGAGTTGCAAGATGGACGCCTCGGTTGCGCGCCAGAGGCCATGCGCGCCCATAGCTACGAAGCTGACACCCAATCATCTAGGAAGGTAAAGCGGTGCTCATTTACCATAGTGTCCACCATTCCTGGTATCGTAAACAGGTGCTTGCTGTTGCCCCTGTTGCTGTCTGCCCTGCTGGCCGGTGCCCTGAGGAGCTGGTTCCATAGCGAATTGCGTTTCGCGCCCGACGAAGTTGAGATGAGATTAGAGATGGATCCAAGAACCCTCGGAATATATGTCGCGAAAAAAGGACGCAAAGAAGAAGCAGTAGTAAGTCTGACTTGGGAAGACGTCCGATAACTCTTGGGAGGGAAAGGAAGCGCGTGTGCCAAGGGTGCTCTCAGCTGTTCTGACGTTTTCGGGTTTCCCAACCCCCGCTTCCTGAACGTCTCGTATTGACTTACCAAGGAGAACCAGCAGGTATCTCACTTTGAAGGTAAATTATATACAATCATTATAATCGATTCCTCTCAATTAAAAATACAAATTTAGCCGCACAGGATAAAAAACCGCAGTTGTTGCGAACTGTAAGTACTCAGTACTGGCTTTTACTAGCCCGTAGCACGTAATTTCAAGTACCCGGTACTTGCTTACCGGAAGGTATTGTATCACGTGGACTGGTCACGGGTAAAGGGTTTGTCCGCTCCGAGCAAAGCAACAACAGAAAAAAAAAAAAACCTATAAAATCCACTTTTCACTCAGCTCCTCTGAACTCTTCAATACCTCCCCCCTTTTACCCATATTGGTAGGGATGGCTCCAACTCATGTGGAGGTCAATGTTCAACCTCATGATGAGGTAGACTTGACCGATGATCAAATCCAACAACTGTTGCTTGAAGCGGAAGGCCGCCTTCGCGGCTCTGATGTTCAACTCACTCAAGACTCCGACGTTGCGTCTTTAAGGTAATTTTGTGCCCTCCACTGATGACCGTAGTCTTTCACAAGACTGACTTCTTTAACAGGATTCCCAAGTTATCCTCAGCCACCACCCTTGAGCCCTATGTTCGCCAGGGCGATGAATTTGCAACGGTCGATTCGGCCCAGCTGATCGATCCCAAACAGAAGGAGTTGGCTAATTCGTTACACTTGACTCAGCAAGCCAAGAAACCTAGTAAAGTATGTCTCCCTTGTCTTCTGTTTTCTCTGGACTTGTCCGACCTTTCCAAATTGCTATGAGGAAAATTATCCCAACGCACAAGCGCTTGATGCAGCGTAACCAGCCCGTCTTGGGCTGTGCTGCACCAGTGAGAGCTTCATTTTCATAGTTACTCTGAGCAACCCTCACAAATCCCATATGATTCCTGGAGCATATAGTTACGAACATGGACTAATTGTTCACCTCTTTAGGAAAAGGCTACCGCTGGACCCCAGTGGTTCGATCTCCCCAAGACGGAGTTGACTACCGAACTTAAAAGAGATCTGCAGTTGTTGCGAATGCGCTCTGTGCTGGATCCCAAGCGGCACTACAAGAAGGAGAATGGCAAGGCGAAACTGCCTGAGTTTTCTCAGGTGGGAACCATCATCGAGGGCCCCACCGAATTTTTCAGTGGCCGCATCGCCAAGAAGGACCGCAAGAAGACCTTTGTTGCAGAGGCCATGGCCCAGGAACGGGAAACCAGACGCTTCGAATCCAAGTATCGCGATATTCAAAGCACCAAGCAGAGTGGGAAAAGGGCCTTTTATAACAAGCTACGGGCTCAGCGAAACCGAAAGAGCAAGTGATCACGATGCTTCAATGCCAAGGAAGATGAAATATCTAACCATGATCACCACTCTTGCCGGTCGCCGTCTAGCTTGCAGTCCACCGGCACAGGATTTGAATATATTCTTCTGTTGTCTATGACTGACCAAATACTCTCAGAAGAGTCCGCGTCACCAGTTGCTGTTGCCCAATTCAGCTGCAGATCTCGCGGTTGGGGTATACAAGAGAATTTCTTACCTGCATATCCAAAGCCGCTGTGCGGCCAGCTTCCAAGACCTCCTCATGTGTTGCTTTGCCCTCCTCCAACATTGCACTGAGTTCACTGGCATCCTTGCCTTGAAGCAATTGCTCATCCCCTCGAGGAACAGGAGCCAACACCGCACTATTTGTGACCAAGGTGAATGCGAGCACACGAAGGCCGCAGTGCCTCGCCACCACGATTTCGGGCACAGTGGACATTCCCACCACATCAGCACCCATCATTCGAAGCATGCGGCTCTCGGCCCTTGTCTCGTAACTACACATCGTCAGGAGCCTGGGGCAGGGAGAGGGGGTGCTTTCTCTACTTACGTTGGGCCTCCGACAAAAGCGTAAACTCCCTCGTGTAATCTCCTGGTAGTTTGCGAAGGAGTGATTTCTTTCCACACTTGGTGGACGTGACGACGCAGATCGAGGTCATATGCATCCGACAGAGGTGGAAAGCGGACACCTAAATCGTCGACATTGGGGCCTCTGAGAGGATGTACTCCCGCGAGGCCTGCCAGGAAGATATGCTGAACCGGATGTCAGTCAGATCTAGTCTTGTCTGTAGGCAAAGACAAACTTGCATCATTTAGTAGCATAATATCACCCACGGCATAGTCTTGATTGAGTCCCCCGGCCGCATTTGTCACTGTTCCTCCTCATTAGTAGTTGCAAAGAGATATCTTGATTCGTGCAACTCACGCACGACCGTGTCCACTCCTAGGAGCTTGAACACGCGAATAGGAAATGTCACTTGATCCATCGAATTTCCTTCGTAGTAGCTAATATGTCCATGAGCCGTGAAGCCTGGACAAGTGTTGGATTGAACTCACTGGGCACGGCCAACCATGAATACCGCCGGAATCTTCTGGCCCAAGAGGCCAAACACCAACTTGCCCGCATGTCCCGCAACTAGTGTTGTTAGTCTTTCTGACTGTTCCATCTGAATTGATAGACTTTACCGGTTGGACGAGGGAAATGGGGAATATAAGCGTAGTCATATTCCATGCGAGGGTCTGCCTGGACTGTGTCCGCCAGGCCACTCAAACCAGAGCCACAAACGACAGCAACCTTGGGTTTTTGCAGACCCTCGGGAACTCGGCTATTCAGGAAATCCACCGCCTCATGGGCTTGCTCGAGGACAGACAGATTGGTTGACACCATATTTCGAGTATTGATAATAGGATACAAATGCTGCAGAGAAGAGGATAGGGAAGAAAAGTCCAAGCGGAAGGGTGGATCTCAACGAATCTCATGATACTGCGGAGTCGACACGGTCCCATTGGTCAACCGAGTTTGTGTCTCATACAAACACAGATTCATCTTTCTTGATGTTCGATATAGAAGCATCATCCTGTCATGTTTAACCTTGAAAATAGCTAAGACATGTAGAATATGCTACATTGAGTAAAGACGAATTAAATATATATTGACAATACTTATTTTTACATGAAAAGTTCACGGCAGTTGCGGAGTCGACTTCCAAGGTTGCTCTACGGCTCCTCTTGAGATACCGAACCCTTCTCTGGACTTGATACGTGTAATACCATGAATCTATAGATCTACGAGTATATTCATGCATCTATATAAACGAGATGGTCCCTGGATCAAATCATGTCGGCCATGGGCTGTTGCCGTGTGGTCCATGGTCCCCAAAGGCGGTCAGGCCGCATCTCCAACCGCGAAAAAAATGAAACCCGCCAAACACTCCAACAGGGACCTCAATTGACACAATGTTCACAAACACAACACGCTCCTTATTGGGAGCTGGAAAGCGTCTGCGGGTATGTTATATCACAATTCCTCTCTCTCACCTTGCGCTGACCAAGTTGGGGTAAAGGTACCCGTGCCTATTCGCTCGCTATCCTCCCCGAGCCAACCTAGTGCGCCAACCCCAACCGCAACCCAGGAGACAGCACCCCAGCCTGTCGCGACCCCAGCTCCTGAATCTGTGTAAGGTTCAACCAAACACCTTGTATGGTCCCAATTGAGCAGAGCAGAATGACTGATGGCTTCCAAATTTAGATCGACGCCAACCCCGGAGCAGCCATCCGAGCCACTAGTCAAAGAATGGTAAGTAGAGCGCGCCCATTGCCTATCCCGATGGCACATGGATGGCAAGACCGAGTGAGAGAGATCAAACAGGATGCTTACTGGCGATTAGGTCCGAGCGACTGGGAGCTCTGGGTAAGGGCACCAGACTGCCGCGCAGCGTGCAAGCCATTTATATGCGACCCCTCCGGAGAAAGGCGGAATATGGCCTCCCGGTCTGTGATCTGCAGCTTCGATCCTACAGCGTCGAGAATGTGGAATTCTTCGCCGACTTTGCCATCCGTGCTGCCTATTACCTCAACCTCCCCGTCTCCGGTCCCGTCCCTCTCCCACGCATCGTCGAACGCTGGACCGTCCCACGAAGCAACTTCGTTCACAAGAAGAGCCAGGAGAACTTTGAGCGGATCACCCTCCGCCGGCTAATCCAGATTAAGGATGGAAACCCCAAAGCAGTGCAAGCCTGGCTTGCCTTCCTGCGGAAACACGCATTTTATGGTGTCGGCATGAAGGCCAATGTCTGGGAGCATGACAGCCTCGGTACGACTCCCCGATCCCATACGTTTACAGCGCAATGTACTAACCCTCCACAGATGCTGGCAAATCGATGGACGAATCTCTTCCGGAGATTGAGAAGGCCCTGGGATCGCACCTGGCCCAATTTGGTCAGCGCAAGGATAATTCTGTGGAGAGCTCTATCTTCGACACCTTGGACAGTGACCGGTTTGCTGAGCGCACAAGCCGATAGAGGAACGGCGATTCCAGAGTTGGACTCGTGCTTGAGCTTTGCATTTTGGAGAAACCCTTGGCGTCTTGTAGTTTTATCATATCGTGTTCATCTTTGTGGGGCCCTCCATGCCCCCGTGTATTGTATACTTTCTCATCATATCCAATCCCAAGTCAAGAAGCTGGAGGATTTATCTCGACCATCCAACTTCCCGATCCTATCAAACCGCGGTAAAGATCCAAGCTATTTCCTTTTACGTAGCAGGAAAAGGACTAACTCGACTCTTATTGCCTTGAATGATGTTCCTTTTGAAAGATATATAGTCTCCAGCCACCCGGTCACGTGATTACATGGGATGTTTTTTTTGCGCGGAGACGCGGAAAGAAGAAGATCATCCCTCCCCGTTTGGTGACAACTGCCGTGGTGTATACTCCATTGAAGATGTGTAGCTTAATCTGTCATCATGGACATGCCTCTGTAAGATCGGTGGGGGGGCAGTTGCTTCGAATGCGTCGGCAACCCTTCCAATGGCACCGATCAATCAGTTCGACCACTTCGACCACCTCGACCACCACTTCGGAGCCCGTTATCTTTTCTGGGATTCAACCGACAGGAGTCCCCCACCTGGGCAACTATTTGGGTGCCCTTCACCAGTGGGTGAAGTTACAGAATAATGCGAAACCAGGGGCCAAGCTGTTGTTTTCCATCGTCGATTTACATGCATTGACCGTTCCGCAAGACGCAACTCAATTGAGAAAATGGAGACGGGAGGCATTTGCAACATTACTCGCGGTGGGATTGGATCCCAAGCGTTCCACTATCTTTTATCAATCGGCCGTAAGGGACCCGATCCATGCTATCGGAGAACAGCAGGAGGCTAATCATACCCTGGATAGGTACCGGCTCATGCAGAATTGATGTGGATTCTCAGTACTGTAGCCTCCATGGGATATCTCTCAAGAATGACTCAATGGAAGGTAAGGCGAACTTGACTCGTATTGACCCTTACTCAGGGGCTAATGCGCTCCTAGAGCAAGCTTCAGTTGCCCGAGGATATCACCCTGGAGCATTCGGAAGCCCGGGCTCAGCTACGTCTGGGTCTTTTCTCATACCCGGTACTTCAAGCGGCCGATATTCTTGTCCATAAGTACATTCTCCCGCCCCCCACCGGCTGCGAGCGAATTCCCCAAAGCTAATATCCTACTAGAGCCACCCATGTCCCCGTTGGTGAAGATCAAAGACAACATCTGGAGTTCTCCAGGTATACTGCGAATAGCTTCAACCATCTCTATGGGCCCATCTTCCCCATCCCAGAGGCCCTAATCTGTATAGACCCTTCACCCAGCCTTGTCTACCGCGGCTAACCCAATCCAGCTCCCGCCAAGCGAGTGATGTCACTTAAAGAGCCTACTGCCAAGATGTCCAAATCCCATGCGGATGAGCGGTCCCGTATTTTGTTGACGGATTCTCCCTCGGAGATCCAGAAAAAGGTCAAGGTTGCTCTGACGGACTCGGAGCCGATGGTCAGTTATGATCCCGCCCGTCGACCTGGGGTCTCCAATTTGATTGAGATCCTGAGCCACTTTGAAGAGGTGCCCTGCGCGGCCCTCGCTGCAGAGTACCAGTCCGCCAGTCTCCGCACATTGAAGGAGCACGTTGCGAGTCGGATTGCGCATCATCTTCAAGAAGTTCGAGAACGGTACATTGAGATTATGGAGGATCAGAGTGGGTACCTGGACACAGTTGCCCAGCAGGGGGCGGATGTAGCTCAGGCCAATGCGAGCCAGACCATGCGACAGGTTCGGGATGTCATGGGTCTATGAGAAACATCCCGATATGCCGGGATGCATTTGTACGATAGAGATTTCTTTTTTTTTCTTGGCTAGGACCCTTGGCCGATCTATGTATATTATCTATCCCTGAATGATTGGGTAATTTCCCTTGAGCCTCGGGGGGAATGGGTCCAAACCGTGTATGGTCACCTTATGGATCTAATTAATAAATGGGGCGATATATCGAAGTCCAAGGGTACAGGCTTGGCAAGGCATTTGGGGTCCCTTTGAGTCTGGATTTGGTAATTGATCAGTCCACTCCACACCCGGTATCGAAACAGGTACAGTACCTGTTATATCTAAGATCTAGCATCAATACAGATAGATTATTCTACTGCCTATTCTACTCCATATCATATCTCGCTATCTAATAGTCAATAGACTAGGATAAGCACGTGGCGTTAAAAAGCTCTTCCACACGCTAAACCCGAAACAGTGCAAGTGGGAGCGTCATCCATCCGCGTCATCAGTTTTCCACTAAACTACGTACTGTGCATACGTATGCTTTTGATCCGTTTTTTCTTTCTTACTTCTGTACTCCATAAGTAGCTTTGCAAATATATGCCATATGCCACATGGAACATGGCATATGCCGTAAGTCCAGGTCAATGACGATACCGGGGCTGTAACCGACGAGGCTGGTGACGCGCCCACTTTGTGGGGCTCAGCGCTTTTCAAGTTTGATACTCTCAAGGCAGCATTGATCCACACCAATCAGCGTCTATAATAATGGTCTTGGGGGCGATAATTCCGCCAATTTCCCTGGAACCGAGAAAAGGAGGTACCTGAAGTACGTTTATACATGGTAATAAAAACGCCATCAGGCTTAGTGGCATCGTCGCATCCACTTCTCTTCCCCCCAAAGACCCTGATTCTCTTTCTCTCTCTCTTTCTCTTTCTTTATACTCTGTTCATTTCCTTTCCCTATCATTATCGGTTTCGTCGCAACTTCATTCGCGACCTCCCCCCTGAAAGTCAAAAAAAAAAAAGAAAACCTCCGGAACTAAATTAAAAAAACGTCGATCGCATACCAGTTGAACAAAAGCCAAAATGAAGAATGCCTGGGTCCTATTGGCGACATGCGCCCTCCCCGCCTTGGGCTTAACACTACATGAGCGAGACACTCCGGCCGTTGTTGGCTTCGATATTAAACGGAGAGATGTTACCAATCCTGTCGCTAGAGATCGTGCGAGGCGGAAGCGTGCGGATACAGTCAGCGTGGGTTTGGATAACGAGGTATGGGATGAGAGAGAACAAAATCGAAAAAGTGAAAAGCCACAAGACATGAAAACTGATCAATGCATAGGAACTCCTCTATTTGGTCAATGTCACTCTCGGTACCCCCGAACAAAGCTTGCGCCTGGTCATCGACACCGGTAGCAGTGATCTATGGGTCAATGCTCCCAATTCGACCTTCTGTGAAGAGTATTCGAAATACTGTGATTATTTCGGCACCTATGACTCGAGTGATTCGTCTACCTACTCTTATGTCTCCTCGGATTTCAATATCACCTATGCCGATGGCTCCGGGGCCGCCGGCATCTACGCTACCGAGACTCTTCACATCGGCGACACTACACTGAAAGACTTACAATTCGGCATCGGTGACACCTCGACTTCGGAAGGTGAGTGACCCCAAGAAGCTCATTGATTGGAACCCCGAAATTAATTGATTCGCAGAGGGCGTGTTGGGAATTGGATACGTCACAAATGAAGCCCAGGTGGGCACTGCCGGGGAACAATCTTACGCCAACCTACCCAAGGCCATGGTGAATAAGGGATTGATCAACTCCAATGCCTACAGTCTGTGGTTAAACGATCTTGATGCCAACGAGGGCTCGATTCTGTTCGGCGGCGTGAACACCGACAAGTATCACGGAACCCTCGAAACCTTGCCGATCGAGAAAACCGGCGACGAATATACCGCTTTTTACATCGCCCTGACCGGCGTCGCCTTGACGAACTCCTCCGGAACTACCAACTACTCCTCCTCAAGCGCTCTTCCTGCCGCCGTCCTGCTCGATTCCGGTAGCTCCCTGACCTATCTCCCGGATAGCATCGTCGAGAAGATCTTTGATGACCTAGGTGTCACCTACGAAGAGGCCGACGGGTATGGTTTCGTCCCCTGCAGTATGGCCAAGAAGGATTACAATATCTCATACACCTTCTCGTCTCCGACCATCACCGTTGGGATCGCCGAGCTGGTCCTGGAATTGGAAGAAGCGTACTACAGCAATGGCGAAGCTGCCTGCACCTTTGGTATTGTCCCCTCCGGAGGTACCACCTCGGTGCTGGGTGATACCTTCCTGCGCAGCGCATACGTGGTGTACGACCTGGCTAACAATGAGATTTCGTTGGCCAACACCAACTTTGACTCTACGAGCAACAACATCAAGGAGATTGGCACCGGTTCGGATGCGGTACCGGGAGCCTCGTCGGTCACCAACGCAGTGACCACTGCAGCCACTGGGGGTGATGGGGCCCGCATTGGCGGCCCGACTGGTGATAGCACCGCCGTCATCACAATGGGCAACGGAAAAACCAGTAACCCTGCTGCCCCAGGCCCAACCAGGATGCCCAATCATATGGCTTGGGGTCTGGCTGGAGCGGCTCTCCTGGCTTTGTGAGTGGAAGTGAACGTTTCATGACTTCATTTTCACTTCTTTAGATGTTTTGCATGTTTTATACGGTGTATTGGTGTCGGCTTGATGTACATACCTGGGTCTTTCTTGTTGATAATTTCTGCTCATGTGCCATGATGAATTTTATATATACCTATTTCTTTTCATGATCTATACCAGTCCATACAATCATCCATTTCCCAACCGGTGAGGAGTAAATTATAGGTATAAATCAAATATTGTAGGGTGAAGAAAACCAAATTTCCGATTCGTGATTGGATCTTTCCCGTCAAGCTTGGCATTGTCACCTCCAACATCTCACGTCACCAGAATGCCGCGTATCCCAACCTCGGTCCTTATTAAGGCTTACCAAGAAACTCCACTTCTGCCTCTGCTGCTTCAAGAATGTCGTACACTGACCTCCGCTCGAAATGAGCTACGGTGGCTCCGTGAGCGTGCACTGCGTGATAGCCAGCCACCGCGACTGGGATCGCCAGGATGGCGAACGCGTCTTAGATCTATGTGTCAACAGCGCTCACGAGGGGTACCGCTCCAGTATATCCTAGGGGATCAGCCATTTGGAGACTTGGAGATTCTTTGTCAACGAGGTGTATTAATCCCAAGGTTTGATGCTTCCCCGGCCCTATTCCAATGCAAGATTGCTTAACATCGCCTACCAGGTCTGATACTGAATCATTCACCTTTCAAGCCGCCAACTTGATCCGTCAAATGGCTCTAGAAAGCAATGACACCCCGTCACCGCGCAGGCGAAGGCCTCTTCGGGTATTGGACCTGTGCACCGGCACGGGCTGCATCGCGCTATTGCTCCATGCACTTCTCGCTCCGAAATTCGAAGACATGCAAATTTTGGGAGTTGACATTAGTCCAGCGGCTTTGACACTAGCCCAAAGGAATCTGGCACATAATCTGCACCTGGACTTGTTGACCGATCGTGCCGTTACCCAAGTTCACTTCCATCGTGCCGACGTCCTTGGCGTGGGAGACGAATCTGAATCTGTACCGAAAATCCAGGAGGTCCTGCGTGAATACTTTCCTCGACTTGAAAGTTCCGATGGATCAACATCGGAATTTGAATGTGATTTACTGATCTCAAACCCGCCCTATATCTCCACTGCGGACTTCCGCAATGGTACCACATCTCGCAGTGTTCGACGGTTTGAACCGCGCTTGGCATTAGTACCGCCTAATACTCCTCAATCGGAAATGCCTGACGGTTGCAACGTGGAGGATGTTTTCTACCATCGAATTCTCACTCTTTCCCTTCAATCACAAGCAAAGCTTACCGTTCTTGAGTGCGGGGATATCATGCAGGCACGTCGAGTGGTCGCCATGTGCCAAGCAATGTCTACGAATCAGGCCAAAGAGTTTACCATAGAAGTTTGGCCAAACTCGGAGCAGGATTTGGCAGCGAACGGCTTTCACCCTCATGATGGATCACGATGTGTGATAATTCAAAGGGCGAGATAGGTATGCGTGATATTGGGAATCATTGGTGCTCGGCCTGTACGAAGCCAGCTGATCTATATACGAGCCGCGAAACGACGCAGCTCTGAACAAATTGCTTCTAGAGTAGCTTCCGAGTACGGAAGGGGATGCTCCACTTGCAACGCCGTTAGATTGCTGTGCCATTGGACTGATTGAAATTGAACATGCGGCCTAGTAGGTCCAGATCGTTATCCATCATAAATTCACCGAGGTCTACATTGGACCATATAGGGTAGTCCGTATCGTGCGTGGGAAGTATATCCGGGACAGGCAACGGCATTTGAGGACCGACAAGAGCAGAGTTACTCTGTTCGCTGGAAGCTACATTGGGTCAGTATCAATGATTGAAGGTTTCATTCAATGAGCGTAGGAAACTCACCAGTGGCTTTGAGGATCATGGACAACTGGGCCAAATATTCGACACAGCGCTCGATCACAAGATTTCCTGAATCTAGATGACGCAAAGCGTCCGCAGCAAGATCAAGGTATGGTCGGGCATTTTCAATCATGCGCCATTGGTCTGGGCTGTGCTGACTTTCCTTTGATGAGACAAGAAGAGCTCCGAATATGACAAGACCGGCATTAAAAGCTGTGGAAGAGGTCAGCGATAGGAGCCGTGGAAGGGCGCGTCTTTAGACCTACTATAATAAAGCGAATAATTCCAGGCCCCAAGGAGGCCTCGATGCCAGCCACCTGATGAGGTGATGGTATGGACGGTCGAAATAATTGACTTGGCAGACTCGATGCAGTTTTGCACGCCCGTGAAGCCCATCTGGTGGACGAGGTTGTTTTCTTGGGAAGCCGGATCATCGGCACTGTATGCATCCAAAAAACACTCTAGGAACTTGCGATAGAGGAGAACGCGTAGGTTATGATACCGAACCGAGAGAACAATGCCAAATCGATGACGAATCTTGGATTCTGGGTCCAGTTGCACTAGATCCTCGACAAGTAAAGGTTCATGCCAGAGTCGGATACCGAGAGATGGCACAATTGAAAAGCGCCATTCCTCGAGCTGACGCTCGCCCTCAAGGATCTGAGGCACCGCGTTCGCTGGGCTCAACGAGTGTTCAAAGCCCAGGTTCTGACAGTAGCAATTGTCAAGGACGTTGAACATCACAACATATAATTTTCTGAGTCAATGAATTAGCTTGAGCAGTTGGATGGTCAAATCTCTGAACTAACATTGCTGCTGTGAAGAACCAGCCATCCAATTGAGGATATGACTCGGATTCTGGTGTGCTAGTCAAAACCTGCATATCCTTGACAGGCATCTCTAGCTTAACGTATGTTTCCGGAATGGTACAAGGCCGGCCAAATGTCATGCTCAACGTTCTGGTTTGGTAAATTAGTGCTTCTGCACAGAAATATATGATACAGATCCTTACCTGTCTAGTAGGATGCAACCGTACCAGGTTCGCTTGCGGATTTCACTTTCCACGGGCGAAAAACGTCGGTTGGCCTCGGGTGAATGTAAACCAAGTTGGAAAGCCGCCGAAATAGCCAGACCGTGCGTGGTCCACGCTTGCACGGATTTCTGGGTTCCTTGAAGATATTGACCCTGGACCAATAGATACTGTACTATTATACCTCCCGTTAGTGAGAATATGCCAGAGTCTGCAAGAGGTTACTAACCCATCTCTAGACTTGCATTCCGTTTGGAATCCCTTTCACAGAGCCCATTCGCCCTCTGGAAGTATATATCCGACTCCTGGATCCTTTTACCGGTAGGAAGGTCACCTTCTGTATGAAGACTCGTGGCAATAGCCAGGACAATATTAAGCAATCCGAGCCATGTTCGGCGCACTCGTTTGAAGTTTTCTTCTCGCATCCGAAAATAAGTCTCACAGAATGATGCCTCATGGATGAATGGTAGGAGCTGGCCAGTTTTCTCAAAATACACCTGAATCAAACTCCAAGTACGTTCCTCGGAAGGCAAAGCAAATATGTTGATTCCGTTTTCACTGGACATTTGCATTCTACCCCGGGGGTCCTCTTGCGAGGGACGAGATCTTGACACGTTCAACATCCCACCACCGGCTTGTGACGGGGAGGATATAGACGGAACACGGCCACCCTGTGGGTTTCCTCTTGCAATAGCTCGAGAAATATGACGCATGAATGCAATGTTGGATGACGGGCCTGACAAGGGTTAGTCAAACTCATTCGTATACATATACGGAAACCCCTACCAAAAAACCCACAATCCTCTTCATCTGCAAAATTGATAGCGCCCATTCCATCAATTGAGTTCTCCGAGGCATCTATCTCTCCAAACTCGGCCCTCCCCGGAGGATGTATCGCGTGAGAGGAGGGTGGGAGGCCCGACTTCGGGGCCGGAGATGATTCAATTCCATGCCCTACCCCATGATTGACCACCGGAGGTCCCTCAGCTGTTGCTGAAGGAGTAAGATTACCTTGGTTCTGCTCCAGTCTACGGATGGATGCCTCAATGTCTAGGATTCGGTGTTCGAGTCGAGCCAAGTAACTATTCAGCCAGTCAGAATCAAGCTTATCTCCCCGGATGATTATTCCCCAATGTATGGGGAGTGGATCACCTTTTTTCCACAGTCAGATTGTATGATGTGCCCACATCCTGATAGACGCAATCACATTCGAGCTCCTTGCACTGGGTGCACGGTCGACCTCCGTCGCACTGTCCAGGCGTTAGTCTTGAGCGGCGATCGAAACCGACATACTCACGCGGGATTTCCGGTGACGACAGGAATTGCAGGCTAAGACTGCACGCCGGCGTTTAGGGGGATGGGCCGACTGTGACATGGCGCATAGAACGGGGATGAAAGAAGGAGCGGGGAGATAGACATCATTAGAGGTTGCTCCACTTTGACCTCGGTAGCGGTGAAGCTCTGAACATCAGTCTCCTCCTTTCGCCCATGAACCATGGAAAGACCTTTAACTCATGAAACTCGTTCAAATGCTTGGCAGATCCCCGCAATCTCGGTGGCTGCGCTAGATGGAAATCCGGAGTTGCGAACCAAACAGGACTTCCCTAAGTCCCCGATCATCATACCCTACAGTACATTACTATGTTCACCCTATTTCCCCGAACTGGCTCGGCAGTTGTGCATCATGGGGCCCCGCTCATATGCATGCCGGTAACTGTTGGATGAATTCATTTAAAACGCCATTGATGTCCCATGGCATAGGCCTACCACAATTTCTAACAAACTATCGACATTCTATCGACGGTATTCCTTCATTATGGTTGGCTCTGCACTTTTTCCACTTCAAAATAGAGAAACCAATATCACTAACTATGACCAGACTTCTCGTCCAGTACATGTCGGCATTGTTGGTGCGGGTATTGGTGGGCTGGCTGCTGCAATTGCAATGAGCCAAGCCGGCGCCCAAGTCACCGTGTTGGAAGCGGCTGAAGAGCTAGGTGAAGTATGTCCCAACCATTGAAATCATGACGAATAGCAAGCTTATACAAATGACCCATCAAATCAGATCGGAGCAGGAATCCAGATGACCCCAAATGTTTCCGTACTTCTTCAGAGGTGGGGCGTGGATAAGGTCATTGGAGAGAATCTGGTGCAGTTTGAAGAATTGAACATGCGGCGCAAAGATGGTACCCCAGTCGGGTATACCAAAATCGGTACAATCGAACGAGATCTCCAAAGACCATGGTGGGTGGTTCACCGGGCGCATCTTCATGAGGGCTTGGCCACGATTGCTGCAAAAGCCGGGGCCACGATCAAGATTGACTCACGCGTCATCAAGATCGACCACCAAGCCGATGAGGTCGCTGTGACTACTCAGAAAGGGGATTCATACACATTCAATCTCTGCGTTGGTGCAGATGGAATCAATAGTATTGTCCGTCGAACTTTGTTCCCAGACGTGCGGCCGGAACCTCCAACCACCAACTGTGCATACCGAGCCATGGTGCCATACGACCAAATTCGCCAGGACCCAATTGCCAAAGAGCTCATCGAAAAGCTGACCATGGAGGTATGGATGGCTCCTCAGTCCTATATCATTACATATCCAATTTCGGCCGGCACCATGTTCAACCTGGTCCTTTCACACCATCGACCGGAAAAGCTGCGGGCTACCGAAGAGGACGTGCCCATTGAGGAGATGCGAGAGGAATATAAGGATTATGATCCACGTATCAAGCGCATCGTAGATATGATCCCGGAAGTGGTGAGTACCTATTCCAAGAGACATGACATACGCCCTATACTCATTTTTGTGCTAGTCGCGTTGGCCACTCATGGTGACTGGACCCTTGAAGTCTTGGTCGTCACCCCAGAAGAACGTGGTTCTTATGGGCGATGCAGCCCATTCAATGGTGAATCACATGGCGCAAGGGGCAGCCACTTCGATGGAAGATGGTGCTTTCCTCGCCAAGTGCGTTGAGGCCGTTGTTCAGGGCAAGATCGGTATCCAAGAGGCCGTCAAGATCTACGAGGCAGAGCGCATGCCCAAAGCATATGCTAAACAACAAGTGTCCTATCTCAATGGAGCCATCTGGCAACTGCCAGACGGGCCCTTGCAGCAAGCACGTGACGCTGCCATGGCACCCGAGTTGGAAGGCACGTACTTTGTGCGCAGCAGCAACCTGTATGGGGATCCACAGACCGTGTTGGACGTTTATGGATATGATGTTCAGGGACATGCCGAAGATGCGATACGGAAGTACTGTGACGGAGGCAAAGAGCCAGCTCATCCCGTCACGGGCGTTACTCCTTCGTTGCAGGACAAGTATATGGACTGGTTCTTGCCAAATAAAGCCAGACAAGCCGGGAAGCTGTAAGTGCAAAGGAGTCCTCTACGTATATAGGCCAAGTTAGCAATCTACATGGGAGAATACACATAGATGAGACAAGACATAGAGAATTAGGCTGGAATATCAAGATTTGTGGTCATGAACGTGCATTCTAGTTGTATAAAACTATGTACAGAAGACAGGACAGGCTACTCTTGGCCCTTGTCCCTTTCTTTTGAGAAAGTATTAAAAACAAATATACAACACAATATTAAGAATAATGTAGTTGGAACAGAGGGTTCGCCCGGATGAAAAGAATTTTCGGGGACCCATAATGAACCTATGCAAGCAGAGCCCAAAACTCCAGAAAGAAAAACCCAAGATTCAACCCTGAGACTCAACGGTCATTTCAACACGTGTATCATGACTTGCTCTCTCAAAGGTCTTTCTTCTGCTCGGCGGAGTAGTGGCGGTCATCATCTCCCTCCACAGTCTTCAGAATGGCTTCCATTTCCTTGGCCTGGCGTTTCCATTCTTGATCACCCATCTTGGTCTCCCGTCGGAAGAGCTCCTCATTGGGTTTGCGGTAGCTACCACCCAGACGATCCCACAAGGTAGTGAACTGGCCATAGTTGTAGTTGAAGTAGAGGTGATGCATAGTGTGACAAGCGGCTCCGTTCACAACCGGGCTGTTGGCGACGTACTCGCCATCATGGATGAAGACGGTCCAAAGGTTGATGAAGCCAAAAAGAAAGACATAGGCCAATTTCTGCAAAGGGAAGAGGAAGGGGAAAACGTGGTATGGCACACTTTGGGACCAGCCGTCCAAGGGGTGGAAAGCGTGGGAGGCGTAAGGGCTCGGCATAATCCATTTGTGGTGCGGCTTGTGGAGAGTTTTGTAGACTCGCGGGTGGTGAAGGCCACGGTGGATCCAGTAGATGAAGAAATCGGTGAAGAAGATGAAGAATGGGAACTGCAGGATGCTGTAATACGGGAAGGGCTCCTCGGCAACGGTGTCATAGAGCTTGGCGTAGCCCCGGACTTCCAGAACAAAGAAAGGCGCAGTCAACAAGGCCATTGGGGGCATGGCACCCATGGCTTGCTTCATTTCCATGGAGATCTGGTTTCGCAAGAACTTGGGGTGGTTGTAGGTGGTTTTGTCCCAGATGAAGATATAGGAGAGCGTCGCAACGACGAAGTAGACGAAGAGACCAAAAATCCTGGACTTGTGTTAACGGAGAACCAAAACAGGTGGCGTCAGGGGGGTTGGCGCATACCAAGTGATCAAGAAGAAGCTGGTGAATTGGCGGTAGATGTTATTCCGCGGCCACGCACTGAGGTAGGCATATTTGGAGGGTTCGAGATGAATCAACTGGGTGGCTGGCTCGTAGATAAAAGGTTCCGCTGCTCCGAATAAGGATAGGGAGCTGTTGGCGGCATTGACGAAGCCCGGGAAGGAGACGGAGGAGGCAATTGAGTTGGGGAGAAGAGTGGAATACATTCGATCACCAATAAAGGTGTCCCACAATTCTAAAATGATATCCATGATCGACTCACACCGGGGGTAGTAAGAAGATTGGGGGAGGAGGTAATTGGTGAAGAGAGAAATCTTTAAAAGGGAGAAGTGTACATTAAGTCCGAGGGGCGAATAATAAATTCTGCCCGCATCACACCAGCGCGGAACGGCATCTGCCGCTGGGCCCCTTAATAATCTAACAAGATAACGAAATCATAAGAAGTACAGAGTACGGAGTAGTGATAGTAACTAAAGTATTATTTACTATATTAACAACATCAGATAACAGATCCTAGTGAGGATTCTACTACAAAACATCATGCCACTTGACAGAAGTGGTGGTAGAACGCGGAAGTCTTTACCCCTTTTTGGCTTCTGCAGGAACCGGGAGTGGGTGCCATGGTACCAAGGCACTTAGGCATACAGGCATCCAGGCCACCAGTGGTTCCTCGTACTCAAAGACGCAGCTCTCGGTGTAAATCCAAGTCTTGTTCTGCAAACAGGGACTGGCTTCAGGTCATTATTATATTTTCAGTTGGGAATATTGAAGGGTTGATTATATTTGTGAATCAGCTGTTGTGTTTAATTGGACTTTACTAAAGTCAATTTCAGTTCATTTCATTCCAATTCAATTCCATCCGATGATGTATTTAGTTCCCGTCCAGACCCCGGTCTTTGCGCTCGCCTATTGCGTCGCTTCTAGCGCCAACGGCAGTAGCCGCCCAATTCTGCCCCCAAACTTCAACCCAGCCTCTTCTCCCCTCTCTGACCACACCTTATCCATCCACGCCTCATCCACGAATACCCACCTGGGTTTTTCTTTGTCCTCCCCTGAGCCAACTTCTTTTTCTTGGTTCCTCATTATTGCCGTGGCTAGCTGCCTGGTGTCGCTCACCAAGCAGCAATTGCCTAGTGATCGGCTTTGTGACCCTGTCCCCAGCTGCGATTCGTTGTCGCAAAAGCTGTCGCTGATCCGACGTTCCCCCCTCAGCTTCGAGTGTACCTCACGTTTAGATACCCGTCGAAATACCCGCTTTTAACACCACCAAATCACCATGTATAACGCTCATCGCGGGATGGTGCCCGCTCCCAACTCCCGTCTGACGGAGTTGTTGGATCAGCTGCGCCAGGAATTCGAGAGCCAATCTCGCAGCACCGGTGAATTTGAGCACCAGTGTATGTGTTCCATCTGCCATCTGCCACCTGCAATCTACCATCACCTATCTACCTGCCCCCTCTTCGACCTACGTTTTGCTTGGCTTCTTGAATGCGCAACGTTGGAGCGACCCCTTTCTCTTTAAAGTCGCTAGTCTGTCCATGGCTGCGACTTCTAGGTCACGAAATGCGCTGAATGGTTTTCTAACTGATAGATCATGCAGTTACCGGCCAACTCCAGGAGATGGAGATGATCCGTCAGAAGGTGTATCAACTGGAGCAAACCCAGGTTAAGATGAAGCAAGAGTGAGTGAGACCTTGTCTTTTTTCCCGCTCTTCATCGCTGTTCTGCGCAAATGAGTCCTGATACTAACCATTCCCTTCGCCTCATAGCTACGAAGCCGAGATTCGCATGCTGCGACATGAACTCGAGTCGCGCGGTGTCCAAACCGTCTCCCACATCGCACCTACGGCGCATACAGCTCCCCCGGGCCAGCCACCACAGGTCGGCCACGGCCCGAGCAACCTGTTTAGCGGTATTATGGCCAACGCCAACCAAGGAGGTAGTGGTCCCGGTCTTGCTCCTCCCCCTCCCCAGGATCAGCAGCCTCCCCCGCATGCCCTTCAACAGCCTGTGGCGGCCGCCCAGCCTGGACAGCCCCTGCAGAGCTCCTTTGGAGGATATCCACCGGGCGCTGCTGTGACCGGTATGTGAGAGTTTTAAGGGAATTGACGCCGAGTTGCTGACCTATCTTGTTTTGATATAACAGGCTATGGCGGCCCCCCGCCGCCCCCCACCGCCTCTCCAGGTCCTGGCAAGACTCGCCGTGCAGCCCCCGGCCCGGCCACCCCTCAGCCGACTCAGCTCGCTTACCCTGACCCCCGTGCCTCTCCTCAGATTCGCCCGACTCCTCCGGGTACTCAGGCGACCGCCCCTGGTCGCCCGGATCGTCCAGGCAACATGTTGGCCAACTGGAACCCGGAGGACTTGCCTCCGTCGCAGAAGCGCGAAGGCACTGACTGGTATGCGGTGTTCAACCCTGAGGTCCAGCGTGTGCTGGATGTCGAGCTGGTGCACCACCTTAGCCACGACAGTGTCGTCTGCTGTGTTCGGTTCAGCCGTGATGGCAAGTACCTGGCGACGGGCTGCAATCGGTCTGCGCAGATTTTCGATGTGACCACCGGACAGAATGTGGCAACCCTGCAGGATGAGAATGTCGACAAGGATGGTGACCTTTACATCCGCAGCGTGTGCTTCAGTCCCGATGGAAAGTACCTGGCGACTGGTGCCGAGGACAAGCAGATTCGCGTAAGTAATCCAACCCCCCCGCACTCCTATGGAAGTGGGTTGCGCCGGGAACCCACGAGTTTACTCACATTCGAATGTTAGGTCTGGGATATTGCCTCCCGTACCATCAAGAATATCTTCTCCGGTCACGAACAAGACATCTACTCGCTAGATTTCGCCGGCAATGGCCGCTATATCGCCTCGGGCAGTGGTGATAAGACCGTGCGTCTCTGGGACATCCTCGACGGCAAGCTGGTCTACACCCTGAGCATTGAGGATGGCGTCACCACGGTGGCTATGTCCCCCGATGGCCACTACGTAGCTGCTGGATCGCTGGACAAGAGCGTGCGGGTGTGGGACACCACCACTGGCTACCTGGTGGAGCGACTAGAGAACCCTGATGGACACAAGGACAGCGTATACTCGGTTGCCTTTGCACCCAATGGCCGCGACCTAGTCAGCGGCAGTTTGGATAAGACAATCAAGCTGTGGGAATTGACTGTCCCGCGAGGCCTGCATCCCCACAGTGGCGTCAAGGGCGGCAAGTGTGTGCGGACATTTGAGGGCCATAAGGTTGGTGCCTTTTTTCTTTCTATTTTACTTTTCTGCTTCTTTCCTTTTGCTTTTTCTTTCTTTTCTTTTTTTATTCTTACCCGCTCTCCACTGTCACTTGTTATTTCCCCACTAACCTTCTTTCTAGGACTTCGTGCTTAGCGTGTGCCTGACGCCCGATGGCCAGTGGGTCATGAGTGGTTCTAAGGATCGTGGCGTCCAATTCTGGGACCCGGTCACTGGTAATGCCCAGATGATGTTGCAGGGCCATAAGAACTCCGGTGAGTGAGAATTACATATCTTATCAACGCTTGTGTCACGACATTTCTAACTCTGAGTCTTCTCCGCGGGATGTAGTTATCTCCGTTGCCCCAGCCCCAACTGGCAACCTGTTCGCAACTGGCAGTGGAGACATGCGTGCACGGATCTGGAGGTAAGTCCTACTACTCGATCTCCCCGTGGAGTATCATGCTGACCTTTCTAGATACTCCAACTATACTGGACGGTAAAAGGGGGGTTAGGGGATGTCTTGGCGCAATGTGACATCTTTCATTATGTTGTCTTCTCTTTTACATTCGGACTCCTTTTTTTTTATTGCTTGGATTTTGGATTCCACTTGCAAGCCGGGTTGGGCTCTTCGAATTTGCTGGTGTCTTTGTTATTGTCCCCCCCCCCCCCCTTTTTTTTTTGTGTTTTCATTGGAATAATGCCGCAAACAAAAATGCAAATATCTTTTACTGCAAAGAGTAACACCAGAACCAAGTGGATGGGTCTGTAGTACAATAGAACATGTCGAGTGCCGTGAGTGGATCCCCAGGTACGAGAAGGTCCGTGTGTTCTGACTGGTAAAGGAGTCTGGCGATTTATCCTGTTTTTATTCTTATTTTTATTTTTATTTTATTCAATTTTTTTTGTATTGTTTTTCTTTTCGCCTCTGAATCCCTGCAGGAACACTCGACGTGCAGGAAAGCGTATAAGCAAATCAAGGGAAAAAAGAAAAGAGTGAAAAGCCATTGGAAGGAACACGAGGACAGGATCGGCGATCTGGAGCTGAGAGATCGAATGAATTTCCCAGGCCATGGGCGGCTAGCTGGGATATTCGCTGGACGAAGATCGGACGCTATTGGCGACTATCGGACGGGCGCATCCGGATGCCCCAATCAGCAAAGGCTTACTCGTCGCCGATCCTTGGTCCACTTTGAAAGCCCGAAGGCCCGGGCCGCCCTCGAGGTGATTGATTTGTTTTTTTTTTGTTCTGATGGATCGTGTATTGTAATTGAATTCAAATCACAGAAATCCAGAGAAAGACGAGTATGAATAAAGAAAGGAAGAAAGAGAGGGAGAGAGAGAAAGAAGAGAAAGAGACAAACATGGTGCAAAGTCAAGTCATGTGTCGTGTGGAGTTGAGGATTAGTAGTCGCCAGTCGCGGCTGTCAACATTTATGCTACACCGAGTTTTTTGACTTGGATTTTATTATTTGATTACATTTCTTTTCCATTATTACACTAGTCCCTCGGTACGAAAGTCTCGCCAAATCAATATTAAATCAGATGCGTCCCATTATGCGGGCTTTCAGGTCTCCACGGATCCCTGGACGATCGACCATGCACGTCTAGCCTCGAACTACTCCCCCCCCCCCCCCTTCTGAACGTCATATAACTGTGATCCACTAGTGGGCAATCATACAGATCTATGCACTTATCCGGACTTATATAGATCAAAACCTGACCCGTGCTCGTTTCCTGGTCGACTTCTTATATCCCAGACCTTTCTTCTCTATTTTAACCTTCCAGGCAGAACCCAAATTGCAAAAAGAAAAGAACTTCCTGAGGTGATTGTGACTGTCGAGGATACACGTCAAAGTCCCAAAAGAAAGGGAAAAAAAAAGAAAAGAAAAAGAAAGACACAAAGGCAACAAAGAAAAGACATGGAGACCCCCGAGCCAGTGTCGTCCTATGAGTTCTCGGGCCATGGCCATATGGGCCCTTATGCCCATCGACGGATGTCCCCCCTGTTCCCTTACTATGCTCATCATGCCACATCGGCACCATATTCCCTTCCATACCATGCTCCAACCTCGGGTCCGTACAACTATGGCCATCTCACTCAGCCTGCACACCCATATGGTCATTATTTCGGAGCCAGTCAGCCCCCACTCGCATCTCCGATTCGCCTGACCGAGCAACCACTGCACTCGCTTCCGGAGATTCGACCGGCAAAGAATGCCATCAACCAGGCAGCCAAGGGAGCCGATTCCCGGGGCCTTGGAGCCGTGGCCGTGAAGAAGGGAGGCGCTAGCTTCGAGTTCTCGACCGAAGTTGATGTCTTGATGAAAGCCATTCAGGCTAAACCGGACACTGGCTCATCCCCTGTACAACTACCGGGCCAGCAGATCCAGCAAGTCCAACAGGTTCAACAGATCTCTCAGATCCCACAGGCCCAGCAGTCCCTGCCACCACTACAGCAGCTAGCATCGCCGGGTTACCCAACCTATCCCATGTCGCCTGCGCGTTGCATTCTGAATAATGACGGCCAGTTGTCGCGCTCTGGCAAGAAACGCAAGTATACCTGCACCTTGCCGAACTGTGGAAAGAGCTTTGCGCAGAAGACACACCTGGACATCCATACGCGAGCGCATACAGGCGATAAGCCCTTTGTGAGTAGCACGCTCTCGATGGTAGAGGGGTCATTTCGGCTAATGCAGTGCAGATATGCAAGGAGCCTTCATGTGGACAACGATTCTCGCAGCTGGGCAACCTAAAGGTGAGTGCTGCGACCCCTCGCCCCAAGACTAGAGAGCCTGACCTGACTGAGATCATTCTACTAGACCCATGAGCGCCGCCATACGGGTGAAAAACCGTACTCCTGTGATATCTGCCATAAAAGGTTCGCTCAGCGGGGCAATGTTCGGGCCCACAAGACAACCCATCTCCAGAATAAGCCATTTACCTGCCTACTGGACGACTGCGGCAAGAAATTTACGCAACTTGGGAACCTGAAGGTAAGAGATCCACCGACTCACGGGCCCAGGTTTCGGTTCAGCAGGCTCACATCCTTCTCCCTTGATCTAGTCCCACCAGAATAAGTTCCACGCATCCACCCTCCGCTCGTTAACGATGCGATTCTCCCAAATCGGCGACCAAGGATCCGTCAATCCGCAAGATCGTGAACTATGGGAGTACTTCGCTTCCCTCTACAAGAATAGTAACAAGGGCATCAAGGGCCGAGGCAAGGACCGGCGGATCCTAACCACCAAGCGGTCCATGACCGGCGACTCGATGCACCGCATGCTGTCCATGGAATCGGATGAAGATCCTTCGCAGATGCGCCGAGACAGCTATGAAGATACTCTGTCCATGTACACGGGTGGGTCCAGCAGTGATGGAGACGAGCCCGGTCCTTATTTGATGAACCGGCGGTAGATTCTATATTTCCTATACTTTCTTCGGGTTCATTTTGGGATTTTTTTTTAATTACTTTTCTCCTATTTTTATTCTCTTTTTCATGTGAGAATCAATGGCGCGATCTGGATCCTTCGATCTGGATCTATATACCCGGGGTTTTTCTTGGAGGGCTTGGTATGGTTTCATGGGTTTTGTTCTGTTGATTTCCGTGTTCAAGATTTATATGATTTATGAATTTTGTATTTTCTGTATTCTATTTGAACGCTATGTACACGAAGCACAGTTTAACAAGGTTTCGGGGAGAGCCGTGATTCGAAGGTTTATTCTTATTATTTAGAACATCATTTTGATTACTATTATTAATCTAGATTTAGATCCTCGGTTTTTTTTTTTTTTTTTACAAAGCGATTAGCCCGAGTTCGTCTGTTTTTACCGCTTCTAGTCAATGGATTCTTTTAGTGTTTGCCTTGACAGCTGCCTGACCACGCTACCATCACACGAGGTGGAGCATTGGGCAGGTCGAGTTCCAAGTGTTCAACTAGTTCAGAGGTGCGTGCACAACGTGCCACCGATAAGAATCTTAGCTAATACCTTGGAATGATTCTCTTTATGATAGATCTCGTATGGTATATGGCATGCATTAGAGTTATATAGATCTATATGGTTTCTTTTGCTGCAGTGGAATGGGTTGGGAGCACGAACTTGTGTACAACCTGTTCATGTAGGACAGGAGATTAAGATCTTCTCCTTTTATTCCCCACATGAGTTCGTGCAGTGACACTCGATTATAAAAAGCAAAAAAGAGATCAATAGGAATGTGGGAAATAATAAAATAAGTAAAGAAAATTGTAACTGTGACAGGCTAGTGCTCCATCGTGACAGACCCACTCCTCTCTGCATCCTGTACCCCTGTCGTACCTAAGGACACACTATTGCCCATCTGCATCGGTAATCTTAATGTCCCCATCATTTCCATCCTCAGCCTGCATGGGGGCTACTGTGCCCACCGGAGTGGCGTTTGCTAGAGAATCCATGATGAAGGCTTCTTCCACGGCAACCTTACGTCTGAACACACGAAGCCAGCGACGACCCCATTGGCGGATAATAGCGTCTTCAGGCAGATCGCCGCTACCATCCCCACGCTCCATCAGCTCGTCGTTGCTGCCTGCAGCCACTGACACAATCGAGTCCTCAATGAACTTGAATAGCGTCTGCATCTCACTCCGCTCACGGGACAGTGTCTCCTCGAGCACACTCAGCTGTGGTTCGTATAAGCCGGGTTGGGTACGAGCCACGACGATCTGGCGCATGCGATTGGTAACCTTGCCGACGGTAGCGGAGATCATTTCAAAGATATGCGCCTTGGCTAGCACCGTCCCGGCCTCCAGGGACTCCGAAAGTGCCCATTCAAGGACGGAATAGGGGGTGATGATGGTGTAATTGAGGAGTTTGTCGATAATGTTGATGGCGATACCGGGCTGATCAGCCCAGTACTCCATCACGGAGGCAATGATCTGGCATCGGGCCCGCTGCGATACCGGTCCGATGGCCAGTAGCCGCTCCTTGTTCCGTTCGATGCACGAGAGGACGTGAGAGAGGGATTTGGATCCCACAAAACAGATGGAGGTCATCAAGGCATCCGTTGAAGGGACCTTGGGGTCCTCTACTCCCAAACTTTGCGCCTGTTCCTCGATCGCTGTAATCAGTGGCTCGATTTCCTCGTCCCCTGCTTTCTTTCGAATGAGTTGCATAATCTCCTGTCCCTCTTTGGAGTATGGGGTCGCTATCATTTCAAGGTCAGTATCAAGGTCTTTGTGTGCAACCGTCCTGCAAAAGAAAAACAAAAAAAGGGTTTATTTACTTTCGGAAAGATATTTGAACTCAGGGGTGTCCTTCTCCTTCTCCTCGGTGATCAAAGGGAGGTAGGGCTCCAGCAAAGTGCCCTTGATACGCTGTGCAAAACTGAGTCGAATCTCCTTGTCCAAAGCACCATTAATGAAGGCCAGCTTGGGATGAATGGCAGGAAGGTCAAGATCATCAACCCTGGATCTAGGTTAGCATTCAGCATTCTCCACGATTAAAATCCATTACTTACCACTCGCTCCATTTCCATGTGAAACCAAAATTGCTCAGATGGTGAGCAAACCAATCAAGGAACCGGTTGCTCAGTTCCAGATCCATGGTCTCGAGGTTGTTGTACAAGAATCGAATAGCACGACCCAAGCTAGGCGCAATGGCGGCAGGGCCAATCTTGCAGCACTCAGTCAAGAGAGCATGGTAATAAACGAGCTTGTGCTCAGGGGTGGGAAGCTGATACAGTTGGGAGAACACGGCATCCACCGCAACGTCCTCTGGCTTCCACGACTGACCCTGGCCTGCGAGATCACGCATTCGGTCAAAGGGCGTGGCACGCTTGACGAAGGTGTCCGGGGTAAAGTAACAATCCACGTCAATCAAATACTTGGCTGTAGCCACGCGGTTGAAGTCGAGAAGATTAATGGTATCCACCAACGCATCTCTCAAGAGCAACGACGTGACATCCGAAGGTGGAGGCACAGTATCGATTTCTTGGTTGGCAAACACTGAAATGTAGACCTCGGGGAAGAGAGGACGGGCACCATTCTGGACAGGGTTAGGGACATTGATCTGTGGGAAAGAGACCTTGTTCACTGGTTCAAAGAACTTTTGACCAAGATCCTGCTCATCCTGCTCAATTTCCTGGACGCCCTTCCAGGGACGGGGGAGGCACTTCAACTCCCAGCCTCGGCTAGCCTCGCCTTGTAGTTGACTTTGAAGAAGACTGATCACACTGGGCCCAGCGGCTTCCTTGTTCTCCTCGGAACTGAACGTATTTACCAGATCCACCAATGCGTGCGGCGTAGACGCAATAATGTCTGTTTTCTCAAGAAGTCCCATAGCCTGAGTCTCGAAACCCGTGGCAGGGGAGGACATCACATAGGGAATAGTGAACAGGATGACTTTGACAAGCTCCAGACCGAGCAACTGTACCCAATCGTTAGTTTCGAGCGATCCACCTGGGAACAGAGCCCACTTACGTCTTCCGAAGACGCCGTTTGGAGATCAACCGCACGGGCGAATAGCTCTTCCAGCAGCGGGAAGATACCATCCCCCTCAAAGAGAGGCTGCAAGCCTCCCAAAAAGCGAAGGACAAGCTTCACCTCTCGCCATGACCCCGAATCAATGTGTTTCTGCAGAATCTCGCCTGCTTTCTTCAGCACCTCTGCACCCAATTCAGCCTTGAGGTTGTAGGCAACCAGAGTTGTTGCCGCAACGAATGGGATTTTCATTGGTTGCTCCTGGACACTGCATTGAGGTTGTGAGGTCAGCCCAATCTCACGGGCTTCTGAGTATTGGTGTAGGTAGGCACACGTACAGGTCCAAGGAAATGTTAACAAAGGTGTCGCGTAGCTCCTCATCATCAAAGTTTTCCGCGGCCGACTTCGCGATTCCAATAATATCATCTTCCACTTTCCGGGCAGCCTATTCAATGGGCCCTGCGCATCAGTATCCAAGTTTCATAGTTCTCGCAGGCAGAAAGCACGCAATGCAAGGGCAGTGGGTTCATACGGATTCGGCGATGGTCAACAGCTGGCGGCGGACCTGGACAAACAAAGGCTCTTCATATCTGCGTCTTTGGGGGCGGCGATCAAAATCATCATCATCTGCCAACTTGTCAGTGAACGTCACAGGGAAGCTTGATCGTGTCGCTCACCTCTGTAGCGGCGCTTGCGCCCACCACCACCACCACCCCGGGGCCCATGATTCCGGCGCTCGTAATCAGCCATAACGTGCAAAGTCTGGAATGGACAATGGGTTTCGAGAGAGAAGAATGGTGATCAGAAGATCCGGAGCTCCTAGTAAATGCAAATGGCAGCTCGGAAGCGGGAAAATCCGACCCGAGCGACCATCCAAACAAACCAAGTCAAACTAAGAACTGGCGACCAAGTGATATGGTATGAGGATAGTCTCGCTAAGACATCATTTGCAAGGAACTACAATATTCAATCGGGACTATCATCATTCTTCCAAAATGATCACCTGTAGACTTTATCCCAGCCAACAGTGGGTCCCTTTTACGTCTTACTTCCATGAGCTCTCCATTTCAGTTAGCCATGTCCCCAAGTTATACAAAGTCATATATAGTGATTCATTACCTCGAAAGGTTGCTATGGTTAGATAAACACGTCAACTGGTCTGGGGAGTAATCAATGCTTCGTGGTCGGACACTTATATCAAAATGCTAACAAAGAATGCCTTTCTTACATGACCGAATCCGAACAGGGGATTCCCCTGCGATACAACGGCACATCTCTACGGGCCGCATAGAACAAGGAGCCCATCCGATTCGGATCTGGAAAGTGTAGCTTCATCGCCGGTCAAGGGAGGAATCACAAAGAAGCCGAGCCAAGCTTCAAGAAGCCTGGCAATGACATTTGCAAAAGAGAAACGTAGGATCAAAAACATGACACAGCAAGGGAAGGAAAGAAAAAGGGAAAGAGGAAAAAAGGGAGGAGGAAATAGAACAAAAAAAAGGGGTTTCTAGCGCTGCAAAGTCGAAGGAATTGCGTGGTAAATTGGGGGGACCACGGTCCCGGGTAAAATTGAACGAAAAGCCTCCGAAACCCACGGTGATGCATATCGAATGTCCCGGGATCAGGGCTTTCTGCATAGGGAATTGCTTTCCCTCTCCCCGAATGAAGCTATGCAGTCTTCAATCCCGGCAGACTTGCACAGAAAGGGTATCACTTTTTCCTCCCAAGTGTCGCAGACACAAAAAATAAGAACTCCAGGCCATGACCTTACCACCATTGCGTGACAATCATCAGCCTCCCATGCCCCTCCCCAAATGAATCAGATCCAGTTTTCTGCTCAGCCATGAAAAAGGACGTTTTCCACTTTTCCCATCGCTCCCCCACCACAAAACTCCCTGACAGATGTTGCAGTCCCGTCAATGGCCCGCTGGTTCAATAAGAGGTATGAAAACTCAGCAAAGCCTATGCTCTCTCAAGTTAAGAGCGCCACTCGAAACATGATGGTACTCGGTCGATAGGTCCTCGAAGAATCTCTCACGCGCTGTGCGGAAAGCACTACGAACAGACAGGTCTCTCGTTGAGGTATCTATCCCCTCAGTCGAGATGAGCCATCATCTCCTCCTTGGAAAGGGGCTTGAAGTTGTTGATATCAAGGCCGCGCGCTTCCAGGGCCGGACGAGCATGAGGAGGGACGATTTGTTCATTCAGTTCGGGCGCGATCGAAAGTTCTGGATATAGGTTAGCAAAAGAGAGGGGAAAAGAGACCGGCAAATAGGTCATTCGTCATGGAACTTACCATGCCGCGAGAAATCAAAGAGAACGGGCAAGTCCTTGGCCGGGTTGTTGTGATGGCGCGAATCGGGGAAGCGCGTGGCCGGATCCCGGAGTTCGTCAAAGAAGGGGTGACACATGGCCTCGATGGCCGACAAGCGCTCGGTGGGAGTGTACTCCAGAAGTGCCGAAATCAGGTCGATAGCCTCCGGGGGAGCTTTCCGGAATACCTAGGGTTGGGTAATCAGCACCCAAAACGTTGGGCTATTGGGAGTGATACTTACCTTATTGAAGGGATGCGGCTTGATTTGAGGGAATTTGTGCTCCATGTAATTGGGGTTCATGGTCCGGATCTGCTCGCGGGTGGGAGTGCCAAGAACCTTGATGATTTCCACCAGCTGGTCAATTCCCGATTCACCAGGGAAGAGGGGTTGTCCCAGCATCAACTCCGCCATAACACAACCAGTCGACCATACGTCTAAATGGAGAGGAAAAAAAGAAATATAAGTCACGGGCTCAGGATCGTTGGAGGTATCACGAATCATGGAGAAGGGAACGCACCGATCTTGGTTGTGTAGTTGGTGGCACCGAAGATCAACTCCGGCGCCCGGTAGTAGCGAGAGCAGATGTAGGAGACGTTGGGTTCGTTTTCAATCAGAATCTTGGCAGATCCGAAATCGCACAGCTTCAGGATTCCAGTGTTAGGGTCCAGCAGGAGGTTCTGGGGCTTGATGTCGCGATGACAGATTCCTTGTGAGTGGATGTAGGCCAGCGACCGGAACAGCTGGTAGATGTAGAGCTTGACCTCGAGCATGGGCATGGTGGTCTTGAGTTTGTTGAAGTAGCGCGAGGCACGGTACACGGTTTCGGGGACATACTCGAGAACCAGGTTGAGGTACACTTCATCTTTCTACAATGGAGGGGGGAATGGTCAGTGGGAGCACCGGGCGGGAGGGCGATTTCATCACCTACTCGGTCACCGTTGGAGTAGTAAAAGGCCTTCAGCTCGACGATATTAGGATGGCGCACAATCCTCATAATTTGGAGCTCACGATTCTACAAGATCATCAGTATCTTTCTGGCAGCCATTTTTTCCCGGTTAAATCCGCCCTTACCTTGAACCGCTTGTCCTGGAGGACTCTCTTAATGGCAGCATCCTCGCCGCTGGGGGCCATCTTGGTCTGGAAAACCACACCAAAGGATCCATTGCCCACGATCTTGCACTGAGTGTACGAGATTTCTTTGTGCTCGCCAGTAAGGCCATCTTGGACCTTTTCACGAATAACCTCTGTAGCGGGGAGGGAAGAGCGAACGTTAGTTGGAGGGGGGACCAGTGCCAACGCAATTGAGGGAAGACTTACCACCCATGCGCAAACTTGGGAATAACCCAGGCCGACTCTGTGACATGGCGGGGAGTGCTATGGAGGAAGAGGAAAGGAACCCGTTTTGGGCGTGGTAATCGGTGGAGTCAAGCTGGGAGGGGAGGGAGGGGGTGGGCGGAAGGTCCGAACGGGGCGAGATGAGAAGAATAGGTGGTCGAATGCCAAGAATGCAGGAAAGAGGGAAAGGAAATCCCAAAAAGGTGGAATGAATTGGTGTGTAGGAGGAAGGGAGGGACCAATAACGTCGAATTGAGGAAAATCCAAAGGGTTAGATTGGGAGTAAGAAAATTGGGTAAATTGGGTATTGGGGGTGTTAAGGTGTTAAGGATTCAGGGCGACTTCGGAAAAGGTGACGTTGACGCTTGGAAGGTTCAAAGGAAACAACGTTAAGGGCCACAGAGGGGGAGGAAAAAAACCAGGAAAAGTAAAAAAATAATAGGAAAAATTAGGGAATTTTTTCAAGGTGATTATTTCCAACAAAAAGGAAGTTTCCCCCTAATAAAGGAAAGAAAGAAAAGGTGCTGGAGAAGAGAAAAGAGAGGGGGCGGGAGAGTCCAATGTCCAATACCAGCGCCATTTGACTAGGAATTCCTATAACTAGTAGATATCTATAGGGCTTAGAAAGAATGGAATAGCTTTGTTTTTTTGTTTTGTTTTTTTGTTTATTATATTATTGATATAAAAATACATTTTGATATATTCCTACAGAGAATGAAATTCCCTCTTCTCTCGTCACTTTCTCCGCCTTGGATGAATGTCGATTGTGATTTGAATCCATTTATTACTGGAATTACCGAATAACCATTACAGCACCAATCTTACGGGAATGATCTCATCGACAATACGGATGATTTGGGTTACCCGGTAATGATACACATCCGACTCCAGGGCGCACCTTCCAAAGTGGATATAAGTCACTTCATGACAGCCAGAGTCCAGAACATGTACACTCTCCTTCCTCTCTATCGCTCTATACTCTCCCTTCTATTTTAGGGGACTTTTCTTGAAAAGGTCACGTTGAACGGAGATACTGATGTTCCGCGAGTCCCGTGTCGGCTGACCAGCCGTGATTTTCCCAGGAACGACGCTGATTGGCTGTACGAGGTACGACCTCGTGACCATCATGTCATCGAGTCCAGCTGACTACTGCACACAGGTGCGAAGAGGCGAGAATAGAAAGAAATCCAGAAAGAGCTTGGGCCAAGTGGAGCTTAGACACTTATTAGTCTCGACTAGTTAAAGTTCTATGTATACCTGGGTTGCTCGATCATCTGATAGATTTCCATAAATTAGGGGAATGGGTACTTCCTTAATACCTACAGTAGATAGTTAACCTACATGCTTTTCACAATGTGTTTACTAAAGGTCTCTCCTGTTTGACTAATTTAGTGATGCATATATTACTTTTTCGGTCGATCTAGTTTCAAAGCTTGAGCCATGCCATGCGAGATACGGCACGAACGGGACCCGGCAGCTCAACACCGAACTGTCGATCCCCGACTCATTCGAGTATCCCAGCGTGCAGGGATTCCCTTGGCATGTGCGATAGAAAGGCTCATCCAGCCGACGTCCGGCTCCGAGTGATTGGGATTCCGGCCGGGGATGAGAAAATTCAAACCAAAGTCAAAACTCTCTTATGCCTCATATCTCTATGTACATAGCGAGAGCTTTACACAACTAGACATAGTATAGGGGGTGGAAAAAAGCAAAAGGGGAGCTAGGAAGCTAGGAAGCTAGGGAGATCTATAGAATGGGCTGCAGAACCCGAAAGACTGGGCTAGAAGCCTTATTGCTTTTTTCCTTGTCTCCTTTCGGGATAAGGATGGTTCACTGGGCTCAAGTGGATGCTCTAGATTTCTAAATCTAGATTTCTTTTTTTTTGAGGTGGGAACCATTGAAAGGGCGTCTAGGAATGTTTCGGTTCCTGACACTTGCCCCTGATGCCATGGCCATCTCACACAACAGATCGAGTGTTCGACACAAGTCTGAGATCCACCAATCACGACGGATGACAGAAGGCACCCCAATCCCAGGCCCAACGCACCCGTTGAGGACCAACCATTCGCCTGATGCAGAACCCGCAGATGGTAATGCACCTGGCTGAAAAGGTTCAAGGTTGAGAAGCTTACAAGCTCTGCGGTACACATACCAGATGTACCAACAATACCCGGCAGAACAGGTCTTTTGCGGCATACCGGTAATTACGCAAATCATCCCGACCCTAAAACAGAATTACGGCAGTAGTAGCACGGAGAGCATCGCACATCACCAGATCAATCCGGGGGCTGTGGCATATTAACTCGCCACAACTTTGTCAGGCGACGCCGCTGTCATCCGGAAGTGACGTAGGCAAAATGATGAGACGGTGGCACGGCCCAAAGGTCGAACGGAAAAGATACAGGTATTCTCTCGGTCTCTTTGCGCTCTCTCTCTCTCTCTCTGGTTCGGGACCCAGTACCAGATTCTACCCGTGAACCAGTCTGCCTACATTTAATACTAATCTCGCCAATGGATCAGAGTGGAACTCGCAATTCCACACAATTTACCAATCTCTTGGTCCACATACCTGTACCTGGCAGGCCCATCTCGGCACTTCCTGCTATGTACATGATCTCTCCTGCAGATGGAACCCATGGAAAGGGGCGGGAATGGTCCGATGTCCAAGGGCAAGCAAGGGCCATGACATTCCATGTCTCTGTCAGACACGTGGATAACATCATGAAACTCGCATTGTGAGAGCAAAAACAAATTTAACCAAACAAATCACAGGTCACACCGTGAGATGATCCTAGGGATTTAGGAATGCACTAAACTATGCGAATCATAAATCCTCTCTGGACCAGGGTGATTTCCGAGTGATCTACCCTTTTGTGACGATCCAAATTTATACCCTTGGTCTGATCTTTCTCCAACGCGTCTATTGACACTATTCCAGACACGGGAAGGCATCCATGTCCTATGGGAATAATCACCCGTTAGTGCGAGAACTAAAGATTAGTTCGTCTCTCAACGTGACTCTTGTATTTGACCATGTCGCAACCCATAGGGCGAATGCTTATGCATTAATTCGGAAAAAGGGCAAGAGGGAAAAAAAACCCACATGCAAAGGGACCCAGTTCTTTTTTTTTTCTCAGGAAATTAAATGTAAAAAAAAAAAATCATCGACTAATCCCAAGTTCGACTCAGTCCCAAGTGCAGTTCGGATACGCGCCCATGTGGATAATCCCCCTCCTTAGCCCCCCCATAAAACCCATCTCATTTTACCCAGCCAATTTCGAGGAGAAACGAAGAATTACCGCGCAAACGAACAGGATCCAGCCCTGATTGGATGAACCCCGAGGGGGAGGGTCTCGGGCCCCCGCCCTCAAACTGTAAATGTTGAGACCTTCAGTTCATTTGGTCCCCGCAACGCCTTTGTCTCCGGCCCTGTCATTGTTCCGATGCATGTCGACTAACCCGGGAACCGTTGGGGAATGATGTCAACTGGGTTTTGAGAGCACTCCCGAAAGAGAAAGAGGGAGAGGGAGCGAGAGGGAGACAAATGCATATATCTATGGCGGGTAGCCCTATCCACAGTGCATGTGTGTTGTGTAGGGCTCGAAACGAAACTATAGGTACTGACTACGTACTTTCAAAGCACAAGATTGGCATTATAATCCAAATGAGCCTACGACCTTGGAAACCACTGCATGGGTATAGATGCATGTTCAACATTGGATGACCTGTGATCTGATCCTGCCATGCCACACCTCTGGCTTATACAGTAGAAGGTCTCTCTAGCGGAACCCGAGATCCAAAAAGCAGGGAAATGGCCATGGTATTTCGCCGAGACATAAGTGGGGGTCTAATGGGGTTGAACGGTTTGCTCCCACAAAAGGTGCATAAGTCCAAGCCCACATCTGCACTCCGGAGTCTCTTCGTTGGAGGGCGCGGTTGAAGTTCTCCAGTCCGCCCACTCACTAGTGGATCCCATTTTCTCGGTTGCCTTTTGGTCCCAAATGTTACGAATTACAATACCAAACATGAACCACTCAGGGCACATGGGCACTGGCACCTGATGATCAATGCATACTGAGTTTGGTACATAGACATTCCATATATAGGTGTAATGCCGCAGTAGAGAAGACGCGAACCTCTGTTCACAATTGGTTGGGCAGGCATCAGTTTGCTTAGGTATTCGGGTATCTTCTCGGGTATGTTTCGGCACGTAGCCCTCGGAAATAACTTGCTACTCATTTTGGGTCCTTTTTGGGTCGACCTTGGGAAGGTATCTCCTAGTGCTTAGAGGTTATATTCCATTGAGCTGACAACATGATCTCTCTACAACCCATCACTTGTACTATACACGCAAAGGCTCGACAATAGTGTTTTACATTGGTCCGTCTATGATGCGACAAAATAACCACTCTCCAGTGCAGGCACCTCCCACCGCACAACCCCTCGCCATCCCGACTATCCAGGTCATGGAAGAAAATCAAACCAAAGAAAAACAAGACATGAAACCACGGACCAAAAAAAGGACATTAGCCGAAGATGCGGGCATCAGATGTGGGTGGAGAAGAAAGTTATCGGAAAAGGGAAACGGAGTGTGAATCTATACAACAAAGAACAGGGGAAACAAATCAAATGGAATATCCATGGCGCCAAACTGCCGCCTGCACTAGCAACCCGTGTTCGAAAGGATATACCGAGGGGGGAAGTGATATGCCATGTCAATCCAGACATTGGGGGGAGCGAGAAGACTACTAAAACAGAGGATGAAGGGTGATTAACCCAAGAAACGTGACTTGTCACGAGACTTGAGGGATGAGTGAAGAGTTAAGGAGTTTAGAAAGGAGGGGGAATCATGCTGGCGGGGTCAGCATTCTCCTGTTGCTCCATCAACTCCTCACCGGCGATCTCAAGAGACACAGCAAGGCCAACCTTGGCGGTTTGCTGCAGAAGAGTTAGTATCAAAGGGTCATGACATTTTTAAAACGGGTAGAGGGATCAAAACATACCTTGGACTGGTCAATCTCACCAGCGAAGCTGAGGGAGATGGGCATAGCAATGCGCTTCTCAAGAAGACAGCTGACCTTGCCAGCGCTATCGACCTGGGCACGGAACGAAGAGGCGCGGAAGTCGTACTTGGCACCAATGGCAGTGGTACCTTCGCGGCTGGGGCCACCCATCATCATGGCAGCAGCGTTGGGGGCGAACTGAAGGTTCATGTCGACACCGGCCTCCACACGCTCAGAGAGCTTGCGCCAGTAGGTAGCAGCAAAGGTGCCTTGAGCCTGGAGCTGAGCAGTTCCAATCCAGTCGTCACCCTTGTACTTGGCGCAGTAGGACAGAGCAGTCTCTGGACGAGCGTTCATGGCCTGGCGCTGCCAGATTGCTTCGAAACCAAGGGCCAGGGCGGGTGTGATGGACTGGAGGTAGCTTCCAACAAAGATACCGGTGAGGCCACCCTCAAGGGTAGAGGGGTTGAAGGCCTTCAGAGATGCAGAGAAATCAGCACCAGTGTAGTCGTTGTCGATCTGAAGCAGACCCTGGGAGCCGCCAGCCATGATCTGCGCGTTGGTCTTGGTGACCAGCGCCGGGTTCCAACGGTAGTTGCAGACCGCGGCGAGGGTTCCGTCGTTTCCGAGGTTACCTTGCATGAAAACCTATTGATATTTAAACCATCAGAATTAGCCACTGATCCCAATGGAACTCGTAGATGAAGCCACAAAAAAAGAATGAATCGATGGTTCTTACCTTGGGGCTTCCGTACATGGTGGAGAAGTTGTAGGGAGGCAGGTTACCGGATCCGCCCATCGCGAACGCGTGCGACACACGGAACAGAGGAGACATGCCGAAGACCTTGGTCAAGTCGGCACGGAGACCAGTGAACATGAAGTTGGTCAACAGCACGTCCTTCTGGACCTCGCGGGCGAGACCATCCACGGTACCCGGGTTGGGCAGGTTGAGCAACGCCCTCCGGTCAGAGAACGAGTTGTATGCATCCTTGATCGCCGCGGCAGCGGGGTTTTCCGTCAGGAAGGAGAGAGATGATGTGATATCGGACATTTTGAAGGTTGGAGATGTGGAATTATAACCGGTGTCGTCACGCGATGCCGGTCAATGGGATTTCGTTGCGGACAAGGGCAATGGGTAGAAAGAAAAGACGAAAACCAGCCCGGAAGATCTGGGACGAGCGAACGACACAGATCAAGATGTAGGAGATGGGAAAGCTGTATGGACTTTTGATGATTCACCGGGGAATCGGGGGTTGATTATGAAGGAAACGGAGCTGAAGACTTGACCGTGAAAAATGCCAGTTCCGTCGGCGTCTTAGGTGGCTGCCGTCCGCCCTTGTTTATGTCAGCGCCGCGGCCAATTGGATCGTGTTTTTGGTTGCTTTGCAAAACACCAATCGAGTCAATTTGAAAGTGAATGTCAAGATTGTTTTTAAATTGGTTATTTTCATCTTCGCATATTGATGGCACTTGTCAGATGGTAGGGAAATACAGGATTTCCCGAGGAGGTTGAGCTTAAGCATTGGCAGTGTTTACTTGGGGGAATACATTCAAGGACCAAAAAAAGGTTCCACCCGATATCTACTCTCACCGTTATCATATACCGCTTCTGCCCGAGTCCAGACTTAGCTTCCAACTTTCTCCTTCAAAAGACTTCACCTCCCAGGATTATCTTTGGTGTAGTATCCATATACTGTCAATCGAGGATTTCAAAAGCAATCCTCTTAAGGCGCCACGTTCCAAGTGAATATTTGCGTCATTTAGGTGCAGCCCCGCGATCATGGACACCTTACTGTAAGTCTCCTTACCCTGGAAAATGAGGGCTTGCTGGCCATGAAAAGAATATCATGCTGCTGCCACTTTAAGATCTGAGAAACGAAGCATATCACATACCGCGATCATGGTTGATATCCCTGAAATTCGGCTTAAAGATCGCGCATCCTTGGAATTCCAAAGCTGACGTCAACCAGCACAGCAGAGATCGTGGCCAACTCGCCCCAGTTCCGGCGAAAGTCCTCGATCTTCGTCGATGCAATCCATGATCTACCTGAAAAGGCCGATCTAGCCCCGGCACAGCTGTACAGCACGGAATCCGGTCGGCTTTTCCACTCGGGCCGGATCGTCATCATCACCGTGGGTTTACCCGCCAGAGGCAAGACGTACGTCAACCCTAACCAACTATCCAATCACCTGGTATGGGTTTAGAAAAGCTAATGTTATCTCATTAAAAAGACACATATCTGTTGCATTGGCACGGTATCTTCGATGGTTGGTTCTCCGACTGCTATGAAATGCTAGGTGCCCCGTCTCCTCATAGGAACGTGCTAACAAGGATCAACAGGCTTGGAGTCAAAACTAGGATTTTCCATCTAGGTGACTACCGACGTGCCACGATCCCATTTGGTGAGGACATGCCCGATGATTATTTCTATGTGAACGGTAAGGGCAGTAATTCATAACCAGAATTCCAATGATGCTCACAAGGTCCTTAGCAACCGCCTCATCTGTCCTTCTCCGCCAGAAGATTGTCAGGAAATGCCGAGAAGATATCTATCATTTTCTGAACCATGAGAATGGACAAATTGCAATTTACGATTCCGTAAACCCATTAGCCTCGGGGCGGCGGTCACTTGCCAAGGAGTTTGCCAAACATGACATCGAGGTATATCAAATCAAGCCCACTTCAATTCGACGTGGATGCCGGAACACTGACCACTTATTTCTACTTTTTTTTTAGACGCTGTTCATTGAGTCTTGGTGCGATGATGAACGGATTATCGAGGAGAACGTCCGCAGGGTCAAGATTTCTTCTCCAGATGTGAGTCTGATGTCTAGCATTTATACATTCGATTTTCTAAGTGTACTCTAGTATGTTTCATGGAGTCCAGAGGATGCAGTGAAGCATTATCTTACTAGAATATCCTCTCGAATCCCCCAGTTCCAGACTATGGAGGAGAAGGACCTGAACTACATCAAGGTTTGCATTCTTGTCTGGTACTTACCACTGGACCTCCTGCTGATCCTTATAGATGATCAATGCGGGAGAGCGATTGATAGTTAACAACCGCAGCTTCGGGTACCTCTCGAACCGCATAGTGTTCTATCTGCTGAACCTTCACATCAAGTCTAGACGCACGTACTTTGCGCGGGTACGTGACTTCCCTCCATCCATTAGGAGCATCAAACCGACTAAATATACGCATAGGCTGGCGTCTCATTAGAGGCAGACTCCTACAAAGCCGATGCCTCTCTCTCCGAACAAGGAGAAGATTATGCTAAGAAAATGACTGAATGCTTGCTTGCTCATCGAGAGGCTGAGAACAAAACAGAAATTTCCCAGGGTGAGGCTGGGAACGAACTGCGGCCTTTGAAGGTCTGGACATCGACGAGACGCCGTACTGTGGAGACCGCGAGATACCTTCATGAGAAAGGATACAAGGTTCGCCAGCGGTCTCAAATGAGCCAACTCAACCCAGGAGTCTGCGAGAAAATGTCAGAAAGGCGCATCCGAGCCGAATACTCGGATGAGGTCGCCAAGCACGAGCTGGATCCTTACCACCACCGCTATCCTCGTGCCGAGGTACATCCCTTCCCCCAAAGAAAGACCTTAGAACGACACTGACACTGATCAGTCTTACCATGATCTTGCTGTCCGCCTGGAACCGATCATTCTCGAATTGGAGCGAGAGCAAAACGATCTGCTAATCATTGCCCACGAAAGCGTTCTCAGAGTCTTATATGGGTACCTCATGGCTTGCAACGCTGCTGATATTCCCTTCCTAGAATTCCCTCGTGATGAGATTATTGAGGTATTTGATGGAAAACATGACTTATATTCTTGTGCAGCTAACCTATCATAATTCAGATCATCCCGGAAAGCTACCAAAACGAGGCACAACGAATTCATATTCCCGATCTTCCCGAAGAAATCATTCCTGCCTCCCCTGAAGACTTGAAAATTCCAGTGCCTCCAAGTGGAGTTGTCTCTCCGATGCAAGGATTGGGAAGTCCACAAGATGGTCTGGCGACTCCCCAGAGTGGCTACCGTACTCCCAGTGGGATTCGCACTCCTCGTGAACCTGAAAGGCTATCACAGCAACACGTCGAAGATGTTGTTTAGGGCCAGCAACGCCCCTATGCTCAATTTGACTTGACTCAGTTGGGTAGCCCTTATCGGTCGCCACAAAATCCCATGATTATTCCTATAGGTTTAATCATTCAACCTCTAGCCTCCATGCAACGTCGATACAAACACAATATTATCTCCTGGCTGTAATTCGTACGCTTCTTCGCCTTCCAGTTCCCAGTCGGCGTCGTTGATCAGAACAAGGATTCCTGGCCGGCTAGCCCAAATATTAGTCTCAAATTAATGGCTATTGAAGAGGAAGGATGTTAATGTTACGTACACATTGTCCTCCATGATGAATAGTTCCTTCCTCTGGTCGTTCATCAGGTTGTCGACCAGGTATCGGAGTAGATATGAGATATTTGGCTGACTTCCATCATCCAGGCGGCCGGGCACTGTAATTTTATGCTTGCGCTCATTGGAAAACAAAATCTCTAATCCGCCGCTGTAAAAAGCAATCAGTACCGAGGAAGTTAATCTGGGGATGCGGGTATAAGTACGTAAACTCGACGGTGATGGGGATAGGAGCCACGCCCCCACTTGTGGAATCAGTCATGGTTTGTGCGGTGAGTAGGCCTGATACAAAGTCGGACTCCAGGATGGTGATATTGTTCCTCAATTGAAACTAACGAAGCTCGACGAAGGATTGGAAAGAAAAGAGGAAGACAAGGAGGGGCTTGAGGCGGTAGCCTCTTATCGATAAGCTACTTCCACAATTTATCTTTTGCGACAGCTCTTTTCTCCACCAGTGTCCACGTCAAAAGCAAATAACCTGGGTCATTCGACTTGTTGCTAGCTATGGCTTCTGTCGTACCTGACTACATCAGTGTAGGTGGAAACCGCCACCCAGGAGCTGCAGATTGGGATGTCCAGACAGGCGTGCTCGCCTTTGGAGCGGACAACAATGTCGCCTTGTGGGAGCCTCTAGTAAGTCCATTGCGGCTCATTGTACTTGTCATTACACACGTCGGCATACTGACAGACTTTCAAGGATGATTCTCACCGGGGCGTGTATGCGCTTCTCGTTGGGCATTCCGACAAAGTCAGCGTGGTCAGATTTTACACCTGCCCCTCATCGGGGACGAGATTGCTTCTCACCGGTTCCGTCGATCGCACAATTCGAGTTTGGCACCAAGATACCACCGAACCTCGCAATTACAGACATGCCTTTACACTCGAGGGTCACACCGGGTCGGTCAACGCAATAGCCGTGGCTGACGGGACGAACATTGTTGCATCTGGAGCCGCAGATGGGACTGTCCGGGTCTGGAGAATCAATGCAGTGGAATTGAAGGGCGAGATGATGGAAACCATTATCATGACACCTCGCTTCTTTCCACTGTGTTTGTCTCTACGAGCACTCGAAGGCGAAACCTGCCCGCTAGTTCTAGCTGTCGCAGGAACTACAACAAAAGTGCAAATTTACGTTGCAGAAGAGTCTGCCGATAAACCAAACTTTCAACGCCGTGCCGTTCTTGCAGGTCACGAAGCCTGGGTCCGGTCTCTATCGTTTACGGTGGATAAACAGAGCAAAACCAACGATATCCTGCTTGCATCCGCCAGTCAGGACAGATATATTCGTCTATGGAGATTGCGTCAGGGTGAAGCAAATGCTCCTGCACCTATTGACGATGCTGATCCTTTGCTGGGTGGCATGGAGCCTACACTGTCGAACAAAGCTCATGAATTTGAGGCAGCAGGCTTGAAGTATTCCATTACCTTTGAGGCTCTTCTTTTTGGAAACGAGGACTGGATCTACACCACTGCATGGAACCCCGACCCCAACCGATCACAGCTTCTCTCTGCCTCTGCAGATAACACAGTCACCATTTGGGAGCAAGACTCGATATCGGGAGTCTGGATGTCAATTGAAAGAATGGGAGAAATTAGTGTACAAAAGGGATCAACCACCGCGACTGGAAGCGCTGGTGGTTTTTGGATTGGGCTGTGGTCGCCAGATGGCAAGCAAGTGGTAAGCCTGGGCCGCACAGGCAGCTGGCGCGTGTGGCAGCATGACTCTGAAGCAGATGTTTGGGTGCAAAAGTTCGGCATTTCGGGACACGTACGTGCAGCCAACGGCGTACAGTGGGATCCCAGCGGTGGCTATTTGCTCTCAACCAGTGCAGACCAGACTACGCGTCTTCATGCCGAATGGTTGCGTGATGACAAATGCTCGTGGCACGAGTTTTCTCGCCCCCAGATTCATGGGTACGACCTGAACTGCATTGACACCTTGGGGCCCTCCCAATTTGTCTCTGGCGCTGACGAAAAACTTCTGCGGGTTTTTAACGAGCCAAAGCAGATTGCTGATCTTCTTGGAAAGCTCACAGGGTTCAAACAGACCATCGAGGGTGATCTCCCAGACACGGCCGAGATTCCAGTTCTAGGCCTGTCGAATAAAGCACAAGGAGACGAGGCACCAGTGGATGAGGATGAAGCTAATGGGGTGACAACATCTGCACCCGTTGTCAATCTAAACACTGACACTCCGCCATTGGAGGATCAACTAGCTCGATACACACTGTGGCCGGAGCACGAAAAGCTTTATGGCCATGGATATGAGATTTCAGCGGTTGCAGTAAGCCACGACCGCAGACTCATTGCCACTGCTTGCAAAGCCACTAGTATCGACCATGCAGTGATTCGACTATATGATACATCAGACTGGCATGAGATCAAGCCTTCTCTTACTGCACACTCCTTGACCATCACCGACCTCTCATTTTCCGACAACGACCAATATCTCCTCAGTGTGGGTCGAGACCGACAATGGGCCGTTTTTGCACGGAGTGAACAAGACCCAACCGTATTCACCAATTTCATCTCCAACCCTAAGGGTCACTCTCGGATGATTCTGGGAGCTGCTTGGGCACCAGTGACTACAAACTACGTCTTTGCCACGGCAGGACGTGACAAATCAGTTAAGATCTGGCAAAAGACAGACAATACTTTCACCTGCAAGACCACCATTGCGTTGACATCCGCTGTTTCAGCGATCGCTTTCCTGGCTGCTCCGTACAAAAACTCATTCATTCTGGCTGCGGGAGAGGATAGCGGTGCCGTATCAATCCACCGAATCAACGTCGATACTCTTGAAGCACAGCTTGTCGTGGCTGTTGACCAGACCATGGCACCTTCTAGAGCCATCACACAGCTGTCATGGCGACCTGTGTCGGCCGAAGAGACAGACAGCAAACCCCATTTTGATCTTGCAGTGGGCAGCGAAGACACCTCTACACGGATTTATGCCATTTCGAACCTGGCAGCGTGATCTATGGTAAAACTTGATCACTGAATAATAATGCCTAATGAATGTGTAGAATTGTACATAGATTTGAGGAGCCGTGAAGTATAAAATACAGAATCGAATTAAGTGTATGGAGAGTTACATGCTTGATCGCCATTCCGTGAAAGCTGGTGAAAGTATGCCACCATGCCCTGACTCTTCAACCTTGATCACCTCAATGACCGGGGACTTCTCCCGTTTCCGAATCTTCCAAACCCCATCCTGCTGAATAGTCTGCTTGAGCCCTAGGAAAACATCCATTAGCTTCTTAGACGGGGAAAGAGAGGGAATAAGCATACAGTCCAAGAATGCTGCAGCAAAGTTGATACAGATGTTCCCATCCCAGGAACCTCTCCCGATTTTCTTAACCTTGCCAGGAATACTGGCTGTATCGAGCTCTTCCAAACGATGCACGATGCCGTGCTGATCTCGAAAGCCGACGATGATTGTGGGTACACCGAGCAAGAAGGATTGTGCCCAAAATTTCAACAACTTTCGCTCGTATTTGAGCATATCGCGGTCGTTGCGAATCTCGGCCGATGTCTTCAACTCGACCCAGTGGATAGGATCCTCCTTCCTCTCTGGTTTACAGTCCCACACTAAAACGGTCACATCAGTTGGACAATCCCGCATTTCCCCCTGGTCCTCTGATTACGACTCACCAGCATCGACTTCACCTCCAAGGATCATGCGTGTGTTGCCAATCCCGGTCTTGACCACCGAACAATACTGCGCACTGTTATTGACCACCTGATTTGGCCGTGCTTCAATTTCTGCACGGGTCATGAGATCCCATGGCTTGGGAAGAACAGACAGGACCTCGAATTTATAACCTGGTATTCTCAGCGACCATTGTTGAAGAACCTTGAAAAGTGAACCCTACCCCAATACATCATCATTTCCTGTGATGCCATGCCTGGTGGCATCCTTTGGTTTTTCTGGAGTTCTTTCTGTTCATTCTTGTACGCGTTGTTCTCTTCGATAAAGCTAGGATTGTGATGTCAATATCGGTGGTCTCAAAAACAACCCTTAACTTAACACACGCACATTGTACCCTACGTCAATGTTAGACATCATGAATATGTTCAGGGAACAATCAACCATACCTGAAAGCATGTCGCATTCATCTCAAAGCTAGAAATTGAATAATTAGCAGGGAGCATGAGCCTTGATGAACCTCTACTGGAACGTACCCATTCATCATATCGTAGGGAGCCGCCAAGATCTAAAAAGTATTAAAGCCATACAAATGAAACACAAACCATATATCCCGGAGTGTGTGAGATTTAATGCAACTAATTTATAGCACCTACCTTGGTCATCATTCCACGCCAAGTGACGATATCAGCCTCGCATTTCTTTTGTGTGTTCTTCTCTAGGGCAGTGATCGTATCTAGTAATGCATCTAGATGCTCATCACCAGCGTCATTGAGCTTTTGGAACGTGTTAAATCCAAGATTCAGATCAGCTGGTAGACTGGGCGGATAGTAGTACGACAGGGATGAATCCCCCAGTGAGAACCGACGCTCATTGTCATAGGAGAAGCAAGTAATTTCCTGTCAAGTTCTCAGTTCCTTGGCTCCTTACAAATAAGACTACCATGAACTTACTTTCGGTCGTCGAATAGTAGTATTTGAACCGACGAAGCGGTTCACTGGCTGGATGTCAAAAGTGGATTGGCTCATGGTGATAGATCCAGTCAACTTGCAAGAATGGCACGTCTGCTTTGTATCATGTCCAAGTGCAAGAGAAGCAATTTGTCCTTGATAACAAGGTCAACTGGTCAAGTAATATCAGATTCGTGTGGCTTTTTCAGGGTTGCAAGGAACCTTTTCACCACCAGTTAGAGTTAGATGAGGAGCACCAGTGAATAGGTCCAAGCTTCAAATGTATGGAAGTGCCAACAAAAGAAGCCAAGAAATCAATAGACAAGCTTAAGCAAAGAGAGAGAGTTGTGAGGGAGGAAAATGGATAAAGGATCTCCAGTCACGGAGCCGCGTTCCCCACTAAACTCTGGGAAGTTGGACTGCGAACAGCTTTCCCGTTCCCCATCGTTAAGCTTGGATCCTGCACTCCTTTCCCTTGCTTTGCACTGGAATTTCCCTACGAAAATGACTTCCAAGATTGATAAGACCATTGCCCGCCAGCAAGAAAAGTGAGACTTGATTCTGATTCGCTCTCCAGAAACCGAATGGATCGGTATGCTGACAGCCCACTTTCTGCACAGGATCGCGGCCGGCGCCTACTATGAAGCCCACCAACAACTACGTGTGATCGCGGCTCGCTATATCAAGGCCTCCAACTGGGATGCTGCCGCAGAGATCCTAGCTGGTGGTGCGACCGCTCTACTGAGGGCTGGAGCTCAGCAGGGTGCCTCGGCGAGTGGTGGAGACCTGGCGATCATGCTGGTGGTCGAGGTTTACAAGAAGGCAGAATGGCAGATCTCAGGACGTGCCGATGATGCAGAGAGCCGTTCCCGAAAGAGTGAGTCGTCTGCTGAGTCCTTGCAATTCCGTAGGAGTACTACCGAAGAGATGGCTGACTGGTTGTGATGATAGAACGCCTTATCGAGATTCTGCGCGAGTTCCCTTCGGAAGAGCCTACAAGAAAGCGGTTTATTCAGGAGATTATTGGTTGGAGTGGGCAATACGGGCCCCTGGAGCGTGGAGATCCGGACCTGCATCATGCAGCTGGCTCAGTCTACGCGGAAGGTTGGTTATTCGGATCTTCGTCTTGGCCAATCCCTATCTAACCAAATGCCTGTTAGATAACGAGCCGTACGAGGCCGAAAAACATTTGATCCTAGGAACTTCGGAATCGGCGGAGACTCTAGCGAAACTTGAATATGAGTGGTACACTCATGACGAACCGCACACCGCAGCGCTGTATGCGTCGCGCGCCATCTTCCCATACCTCACGACAGGTAATCTTCGCAGTGCTAACAAGGTGTTGCTCATCTTCACCACTCGGCTGTCAACATCGAATCCGTCTCTTGGTGTGCAAGAGGTGAGCAGCGCCAGCTCCGATGTTCGGGTGTACCCTGCCCTCCCATTACTCAACTTCCTGAGCATGTTGCTTCTGACGATTCAGCGAGGAAGTGCCGACCTGTTCCGCCAGCTTACTGCACACTATGCGGCACAGATTCGGGATGTGGGCATTTGGGACGAGACTCTGGCACAGATTGGTGAGCAGTACTTTGGGATCAAAATCCCTCGGCAGGGCAACCCTCTGTTTGATATGATGAGCGGCATGTTGTTCGGTGGAGGCCAAGGCAACGCAGGCCCATCTCGGCCCGCTGTGAAGAAGGTTGAGGCACCGCCGTCGAATATGGACCTTGACTAGCCGGTCAAAGCGGAGTGCTCAGGGACCAATTTCTCTCACGTTGTGCATGTCCAAGTGACCGTGTAATGAAAAATGAAAGTACATGTAGCGCATTTTTACATTGATCTTCTAGACTCGTGTCTAGATTTCTGGCTCGAACATCCAATTGTCGTCGTCCAAGGAACTGGCCTTTTTGAGCAAACTCTGATGAACAATATTGAGAATTTCTGTACAATCTGTTATTACTCGATCAAGAGAGGTAGAGTCACCGCAACTTACCATCAGGTTCACCACTCGACTGTCTGTTGCGATGGCGGATCATCATCTCGACCAGTGCGGCCTCGTAATCTAGACAACTGTCAGTTGACAGCCAATAGACACTACAAATCAACGAACAAACATACTTTCTTTCTCCCGTTCCATGTCCAATGACTCAAAGCTTGTTTCGCCGGCCTCAAGCTCATCCAGCTCTTCCCCATTATCACCAACAATGCTTCTGCTCGGTAAAGCAGGCATGTCAAGCTTGTAGCCTCCATTCTTATCGCGTACCACAATGTCCTTATTCTCTGCCAACTTCGTGCTTCGAGTAGAGGAGGGGTCAGAGACGGTTGGCTTCAGCCTGTTGGAGGGGCGGTTTGAGAGGCCATTATGCCCGGGTGGTACGGCTCCATTGGGAGGCCCTGCAGATGCAGGTCGGCGGCTCAGGTTCTGGTGGAAGAGATTTCGTCGAACCGATGTCCCCATGTTCATTATTATGTATTCCGCCGAGGGGCGAGGTGGTAGACGAGGTCGTTTTTCTTTGAGGGGGTTGCAGATCGTCTCACACAGAGGAGGTTCGGGAATTCGAAGAGATGTAGGTAGTGTATAGGTAGGTTACTCGTGTCGCATCAAGTCGGAAGGGGGTATGGAAAAGAAAGAATATTCTTAGCTGTAGACCGAGTCTGCGTCAAGCTAAACATGAGAGAGTTGGAGAATGCAAATGCGGTGGACGCCGGAGACGGACAGTAATGCGGCTTAGAGGACTAAAGTACATACCAAATACACTAACAAAACTAGACAGCGAGGAAGCAATGACAGAGATATTCAACCAATCTCAGTGAAAACTTTGTTGAATTTTTTATAATTTATAGATCAATTCTATTAACTAAGCTGACCCTCCTAAGAGGTTTGGTGCACAGGCCAGCAGATAAGTTATCGCGGAACGCGTTCGCCTTTCGCGTCTTCAACTTCCACCCCACGAATTACCTACCAACCCACTCGCCCAACATGGTTCAAGCTGAATCTTCCTCAAGCGCTGCACACAATGGTGCTAAAGCCTCCACCACAGGTGCTCCTGCAGACTACGAACTCCCTTGGTCAGGAATCTATCCATCGCTCATTAGGCCTAGTCGCTGACTTTTCTAACTACAGGGTCGAGAAGTACCGTCCCGTCTTCCTGGATGATATTGTCGGCAATACCGAGACCATTGAACGTTTAAAAATCATCGCCAAGGATGGAAATATGCCTCACGTTATCATCTCCGGCATGCCAGGAATTGGAAAGACAACCTCCGTGCTATGCCTAGCTCGACAATTGCTTGGAGACTCGTATAAGGAGGCCGTGTTGGAGCTTAATGCAAGTGACGAGCGAGGTCAGTGATATTATATCTTGTTGATAAGCTTTGATATTAGGTGCTGATGGAAATACACTCCAGGTATCGATGTAGTGCGCAACCGGATCAAGGGTTTTGCCCAGAAGAAGGTCACTTTGCCCCCAGGTCGTCACAAGCTGGTCATCCTTGATGAAGCGGATAGGTATTTGCTGCTCATATTCTCACTGCTTGAAGTATGTTTTGGCTAACCTCATGCAGCATGACTCCGGGTGCTCAGCAAGCACTGCGACGTACAATGGAGATCTACTCGACTACCACTCGATTCGCCTTTGCCTGCAACCAATCGAACAAGATTATCGAGCCACTGCAATCTCGCTGTGCTATCCTCCGCTACGCGCGATTGACCGATGCCCAAGTTGTCAAGCGTCTGATGCAGATCTGCGAGGCCGAAAAGGTCGAGCACTCCGAAGATGGTATTGCGGCCTTGGTGTTCAGCGCCGAGGGTGATATGCGTCAAGCGATCAATAACGTTCAGAGTACATGGTCTGGATTCGGCTTCGTGAGCGGAGACAACGTGTTCCGTGTTGTCGACAGCCCGCACCCCGTTAAGGTCCAGGCCATGATCAAGGCCTGCTGGGAGGGCAAGGTAGATGCTGCCCTAGAAGGGCTAAATGAACTATGGTAAGTTGATACTTCGTTTTCTTATGTGGTGTGCAGGTAACTCATGCTCTATAGGACACTGGGATATTCCTCCCACGACATTATTAGCACTATGTTCCGAGTCACCAAGACCATTCCTACTCTCTCAGAGCATTCGAAGCTGGAATTTATTCGAGAGATTGGATTCACACACATGCGCATTCTCGACGGAGTGCAATCCTTGTTGCAGCTGAGCGGATGCGTCTCAAAACTCTGCAAGATCAACATGAAACCCGAGCTCTTTGAACCCCCCAAGGCTTGATCTAAAAAGCAATTTGATATTCCACTGCATAATTCATGGCGTTGACGGTGTCTACTACTTAGTTATAGGGAATCGAGCGCTGGGCCTGCCCGCTTACGAATTACGCTTTCTTTACTTGCTCCAAGAAACCAACATCCTTAGTATGAAGTTCGTCCACGTATTCCTATAAAAATCTCTTTTCAGACGTGGCTTGCAGTGTGGTCCTTCCAGATCTTCTCAATGGCAGTAGCGGCTCCCAGTACCTTTTCTTCTTCCAGTTTTCTGCCGATGATTTGGAGATTCACAGGATATCCAACTACCTTATCTGCATCGTAAAGGTTCCAATTCCATTCATCCAATGCATTTCTCGGGATGTTGTCTTTTGTCGCCAATTGATCTCGATCTGCCCTCACCTTGTCAACCGGAAAGGTCACGGCTGGGTAGTCCAGAAAATTCCAGATCTTGGTATATCCTACCCATCGAAACTTCCGGTGTGGGACAGTCGTATGCGGCAGCGTCGGACCCAGCAGAACATCGACAGGCTTTCCAGATGGAGATCGGACAGAATTCCACTTATCGAGATATTTTTTCTGGGCAGCAAATTTCCGCTTGTTCAGTTGCCAATAGTCGTATACCGAGATTGGCTTGCCACGGTTAACCAGAGCTTCCACATGCGGAATATAGGGTTCACCAGCAGCTGCGACGTCTCGACGAATATCTTCTCCCCCATCGGCGGTATAATAGAGATCCATCAGTTCGACACACGCTGCATGATCCGATGTATCCCAGACCAGAACCTCGTGGCCGGCAGACTTCAATTTGACCGCTAATTCTTCTAAAGCCCGGGCAATTGGCGGATGAACTTTGACGACACCGTCATCCATGATCAGTCCTATGACCATGGGGCGAGTCTGAACCTCATCGAATGTAGTCTCGTTCCAAGGTAGAGGGGTACATCGAGGGTCCAAGTTCCAGGGCTGGGCATTCGTCACAAGCCGGGTGATATAGCTGAGTGACTGGAGATCCCGAGCCATTGGCCCCACGGCAGATGGGACATGCTCTTGACCTTCCGTCGAAACTGGGACGCCTTCGTAGGGAAACCGACTACTCTATGCGTGGGTTAGCGGTTGATATGGCTGGTTATTTAGTCTCGTATATTTACCGAAGGTTTCAAACCATATAGACCAGCTATGCTTTGAGGAATCCGAATGCTCCCTCCAATATCCGTACCAAAGCCCAGTAAAGATCCATGCAAGGTTAAAAGTGAGCCCTCGCCCCCAGTGGAGCCACCTGGAGAGAAGGCAGGGTTCCGAGGGTTCGTAGTCAGTCCCCACAGCGGGTTTTCAGTTTCGGCCCACTAGAGTTCTAATGAGTTCATTGGAATCCATGTAGAAAGCGGTGATAGAGGGGATTAATGTTTACCATGATACTCTGGGGCAAGTTGGTCTTTGCAATGACAATTGCACCCATGTCCTTCAAGATCCGAACCAGGACCGCATCTTGTTGCGCTGGGTTGAAGGATCGACCCACATAGCCCAGAGTTGTGTCGACATCTTTGATATTGAATTGGTCCTTCACGGTAAAGGGAATTCCATGTAGAGGACCCTTTATCTTATGCGTTGCCTGAAATTCTATATCCAACTCCTTTGCTTGTTGCAATGCATCCTCGAACACCACCTCGGTGAGACAGTTGGTCTACTATTGATTAGTAATTCACTAAAAGATAGTGGTATCGAACTGACTAGTTGATGTGCCACTACAGCTCTGTTTGAAAAGTTAGTTGCATCGAGAGTTACGGGAAGTAGACGACGATCTCACCGTCGGATATATGCTTGGACAACTTGCTCGGCAGAAAAGTCACCGTTTTGCATCCTTTGTAACAACACTTCCACATTGTCAATATCAGTGATCGCTTGGACTTCGTCATTCACATGACTGCGTTCATGAACATCATGAACATCACTCCCTCGATCTTCTACATTGATCAGATACGGAGTCAGCAGCTTATCTCTGATCGCCCGTTTCTGGGAGATAATCTGCTCCCACTGTTCAATGGCCATCGCGATAAATTTCTGCCATCCGAACCTCTCACGCGGGTTTGGCTCTTTAAATACGTCGACACAACAGCATGTGGCTCGGCAAGATGGCCGTGATCGTTATCATGGAGTGGGGACGGGAAAAGCGGAGTGCAGTCTAATCGAATAGCTGCATTTCAAGTAATCGGAGACCCCGACTTGTTTTTCTTTTTTTTCTGTTTTCGGAGATTAGATGAAGTTGGAGTCGTTGGGGTCATTGATGCCATTCCCCTCAAATCTATCTTCATACTCCGATCAACTGGGCAGCTTGCAGGAGTATTGCGGCCGTTCACGGCAGCCAGCTTAAGCGGGGAACGATTCCCAACTGAATGTGGGTCGCGGATCCTCAACCTCGACCCATTCAGAACCACCAACCAGCCTTTCCCTCCCCCCAGTATCTCCAAGCTTGATGGCGCGACCGAGGCATCCTGGCCATGGATTCCACAACAGGGTCGCCGAGCTCTGGTGCACCTGGTGCGATTCGCACTCGCAATAAACCGCTCGCTAACATCACCAAGCGGGCGTGTGACCAATGCAAGTTCCGCAAGATTAAGGTAAATGGGAATCTTGGGCCCCTCTACCGCGCAGGGAGAAACGGGCGCTAACCCGCCACAGTGCAGCTTGTCTCAACCCTGCAAGGCCTGCCAGTCCATGGGATTTGATTGTACATTTCTGCAGCCGCAAAAGAAGCGCGGCCCAACCGGACAGTAAGTTATGATCGTTGATGGCATCACTGGAAATGGTCTGACCAATGCTCAGTCGCGTGTCGCAAATTCGACAGCAACAAACCCATCTCGTCCCGAATAGTCCACAGGACAACCAAATTGGCAAACCCGATGCCTTCCAATACCACATCCCAACCTCTTCGGGTGAACCTGGCCAACCCGTTTCCCTGTCGGGGTCATCCTGGGCGCCCACTCCCGACGTCCCGATACCTGTGAACGGCGCCGCGGGCCTGGCACCATCATCAGTCGTCGACGCTTGGGGTTCTGAGAACACATCATTGGAATCTCATGGAGGTAGTGCGGTAGGCTGGAATGACCACCAGGATGTGGAATACTGGCTGCCCGATAACTTGGGCGCTCAGGTGCCCGTTTTTGAATTCCCAGGGAGCAATATTTATCTCAAGCCATCCCTGCCATCAATCATTCAGCCAGTACCTGATGTCCCGGCCATGAACATACATTCACATGAACACCAAAACATCTATTCCCCAGCGGTTGGGTCCGCCGGGTCAATGCCCTCGGAGAACCCGGAGGGAGAAGACTTCTGGCCTGCCTCGATCAACGAAGCGAACATGATTCCTTGGATTGATGTGTACTTTGACCGATTGCATCCCACTGTCCCGGTATTAAGCCGGGCTTCCTTATTCACGCGCATGATGTCCCAAGAGCATCGCAAAAACCCTCAATTTGGAGCGATGACACTTTCGCTATGTGCATTTTCACTCACCCAGCCAATCGAAATTAACGAGCGCCCGACTGCGTCCCGCGCCACTCAAGCGCGGTTGATGATGCATGAAGCCACTAAGATGCGGAGCTGCTCTGACTTTGGCGAGAACCCCACAATCGAGGCCGTTCTGACGAGTTTCTTCCTTTTCGGCTGTCTATTTGGAAGCAATCAGCATAACGCGGCTTGGCTTCGGATGCGGGAAGCTTTGGATCTTGCGTCCACCTTGGGCTTGAATGACCCCAACTCATATCGTGATCTTCCTGGTGAAGAGAAAGGTCAACATTTAAGAACTTATCTTGTGTTGTCCATTACAGAAAGGTAGGGTTGGAATTCTTAACATCAGCTGATTCTCTGTGCTAATCAGTGTATTTCAGAGCGTATGCCCTTCAAAGGCTCCACCCAGTGACCTTTTCAGGGAAACCTGGATTCAGCATGCGTTCCGTACACGAATTTCTTCATAACGCGACCCATAGCCTTGTCTCAGGCATCATTGTCCACAACGAGAAAGATGCCGAGGGTATGATGGGTCTTGCGAGAATGATGGAATTGTTCGACGCCATTGATGAAGATTTCATTCATTGCTGGAATAGACGGTGCGACATCAATTCGGGCTTCTGTCAAAAGTTTACCGAAGCCAAAGCACTATCTATGCATGAAAGTCTTGCGCGAGTTAGCCAAGCTGAAAGATATAAGGGATATGATTGGTTCGAAAGAGCAAAAGGAGATGCTAATGACAGCAATGCTCTCCTGGCAATTGGCCTGCGAGAAACCCAAGCTGCAGATGTGTTCATCACACAGAAATGGATCCATAACCGTGTTTGGCTTCTATGCCTGTATCACGGCCTGCTTAGAGCGAACCCGGAGCGACCGGAAATGACCTTCGGCTACGCAGTCACTATCGCAGAATCGGCGCTTCAAACATGTCGATCATTAAGACTAAGCTCTATGGAAGCTCATGGAATCGGCCTTGTATGTAACCGATCCTTGTTGAAACGTGACGACATTTGCTAATAACTCACAGACCGAGAAATTGTATGATATCGCTATCGGGGCCACCGACATCCTTTGTAACATCAGCCCTCCATTTGGTACAGGAATGACGCCTCTGGGAGCCTACCCTGAATCAATCTCCCCAACCTCAACACCGCAGTCTTTGGCAGAAGACTTTCTACTCCTCTTCAGAAGCTTCCGAGGCGGGAACCATCCATTTTTGGAGAAGTACCAAGCCCATCTCCACTCGCTACACATTCCTGTGAGCAAGGTTACCGGCTGGGCTCAGCAATGAGACTGAGGCCTTTGGATTATTATTTTTTCTTTCTATCTTGTGTAAATAAGGGGATTGATTTGTAGACATGTGACGATAAACTTCAAAGATTCTGATATTATTCTCTGTATTAACGATACATGGTTTCCAAAGCCTCGGCACGATGCCCAAAATTAGTCCATCCCCAGTCCATCCCAAACGTCGGCTCCTAGAAGTACAGCAGAGGATTTGCTGCCTTGATCATCGGGCTCAGCAAAGAACCTGACACCGAAGCATTGGTCCGAAGGGTGATAGATTCGGGTTGTGATGACCGTTCTTTCGTTCACGAACACTTCCATTACGTTGTGATCAAAGAAGGCATGAACTTTCAGAGCTTCCTCGACCTCTTCTTGATTATCCAGGTAGGTAAAAAGAGTGTGTGGAGCTGACTCCTGCCCATGGTTGATTTCTTGGCCAACTGGGGGTCGGTCAATGGTGAATGTTTCACTATAAGAGTCCCAAGCAAGCGTTGTACAATGTTCGAAATCTAGATTGATGCATTGTCAGTAAAGCTGACGGAATCTGAAAAGAAGACTTTTACTCACCAGCGCTGTGTGCAATCTCAATACCGACCCGTTTACATGACTGGTCAACCGAAAACTCAGTCTGGAGCTCCCACCTATTTGTTCTCAGCGGCAAGTAGGTGGCAGGGACCGAGGCAACTCGAGCTGTCAAGGGTGACTTTGCAAGGTGGCCATTTTTAGCTTTTTGTCGGAGACGAGACAGTCGCGAGTCCGGACTGATTCCCAGTGTATATATGGTGAATCCGCTTCCCAAAGACTTGACCAATTCGATTGATGTTATTGACTCCAGCGGCGAGCAGCGTGCTTTCGTGACATTATGTATTGTCCTAAGTGTCGTCACTCGAGGCAACGACATCACACCGCTCCATCCCTGGCGATGACGGAGACTGTCAGGAAGGTCGTCCTCGGTCACCCAACCATAGACAACTCGCTGAGATGTCTCGGGATCCCAAAAAGAGTTCGCCGCATACAAGCAGCCATGATCAAAGAATCCAGCGAAATCATAGGTTGTGAGTCCTTCGCTGGCACTCGCATTTGCCAATGATCTGACAGACATCCACATAAGACCTCTTGGGTCACGTTTATGGCGAGCTTCTCCGGCATTTTGACTTGTTATCTCCGGGCGCAAACAACCTTCAACACCCATGATGACAAAGTCACGGGAATTGCCGGAGTCGTTTGTCAATGTCATTAGGTTTGCAACCTCCCAATTGACGCCAAAATCACCAGACCATCGTGAAGGACAGAAATTGAGGCCGACATTGACCAAAGAACCGATATACTTCCATTGCCGAAGATCATTCGGCTGGACAGTATAGACGAAAACTGCGGGGTATTGACCCTTCACACCACCTGAAATGAACCCATGCAGATGAGACCGTGAGTCTGAGTCATTTGCATGTTTTCTTGCCCAAGTGGTAAGATAAGGATCTCTCCAACCGGTGACGGGTAGGTTTTCAGGTGGTCCCGAGAGAATCGGATTGCAGTCCTGGCGTTCCCATGTCTTCCCGCCATTGATTGAGACGGCCAGACTCAAAGACTCGCAGCCCGTGGTATAGGGTAGCGTGTGGTGAATCGGAAGATGGCTGACAGACGTGTAGAGGACCGTCACAGCCCCGGGCTCTCCATGAATATTGGTTGCCTGAAAACAACCAGTGAAAACACCACACTTGTCATACTTCGCCGACGGAGTTAAAGCGGGCGTTGGGAATATATCCCACGAAACAAGATCGGTTGAAGTAGCATGGCCCCAGGACATGTTGCCCCAATCATTGCCAATTGGGTTCCATTGGAAGAAGGCGTGGTAAAGGCCTGTGGCAGGGTCGTATCCCAGACCACAAGGATCATTCATCCAGCCATTCGGGGCGCTTAGATGATAAGATGGCTTCAATGATGCTTTCGAAATCTGCTGCGCATGGTCTTCCAAAGACGACAGCAAATGCTTCTCTCGAAGGAGTTGATCGATCTCTGGCGAGCTCAGAACAGCAGACATACTGAACCCGTTCGGCTGTGGTTTTTGGGGGAGGAAGTGGTGCACTTCGGTCGAATTTTAAGTACCCGGCACTGATATTACGACTTATGTCAATGCGCTTCAGGTTTGCACTGAGGAGACTACTCGGAGAAACCCATGGCAATATCACCAATTAATTGATAAAGAAATCATTTCGACTGGATGATGTAGAGGCCATGGAGTTTGTCCCGTTCCGGGACTTAGTCGGGGATGTGCTCGGCATCATTCCAACGGATTATCGTCGGCGAAATTCGAAAAATGACAATTGACTAAAACCCCAGGATCGGCACGATTGCGGTTGCGGAGCCCCGCTATTATGCATCTTCACAATGTAGTACTGTTGATATGAAAATGTTTCTATCGTCGATACTTGGTGGAATTATTTGGTTGCTGCTCTGGGAAACCTCGGCGAAACTTGTCTTAGTAACCTGCGTCTCAAACCTTGCGGCAAAAAAAAAAAGGAAAACATGGGGAAAATCCCATCATCTCAGCCTGTGGGGTCATTCTACCAACCCCTGTTATGACATAAAAACAATTGGACTGGGTGTTTATAAATAAGCCCGCCATGAAGGCGGAGTCCATGGTGTCAAAATTTTCTCCAATTACTCTGCTCTTGCACTGGATCTCCACACTCCGCAGGGCCATGTCTACTGACAAAGAAGAAATCCGTTCAGCCGAGGTCGAACATGTTGATCGCCCGGAGCATCACCAGAAAGGCACAATTAATACGCTTCTGGTGGTGGCCTGTGTAGTATTTGGTGCTGCATCATTCATGTTTGGATATGACGATAAAGTCATCTCGCCCATGATTGCATTGCCAGCATTCGTGAGTCACCCATTGCCTCCATCAGGCAGCCTTTTCTGAGACTGATCGTCTTTCAGGTTGAAAAGTTTCAAGGTGGTGATGATCTCGCCGGTAGCCTTGTTCTGACGGCTCGTAACCAGAACCTGGTGATTTCCGTTCCGTTGGTGGGCGATGTCGTTGGAAGTCTTTGCGCCCCTTTTTTGACCTTTCACTTGGGGCGCAAATGGCCTTTGGTGGCATCCTACATGCTATCTCTAGGTGGCAGCTTACTTCAAGTCTTTGCGCCGAATCTTGGAGCCTTTGTAGCTGGCCGAGCTGTGAATGGGGTAGCAATTGGCATTGCCATTGCCACCGCCCCTCTATATCTCTCCGAGGTAAGAAACTGTCCACAAATATACCTAGAATCATGCCATTAATTCTGACAGGTGGTTCCCGCTTCTATTCGAGGTAGATGTGTCAGCTCTATCAATATCCTGAATCTTATCGCCGGAGTGATCGGCACCGTTGTGGTCTGGGGCACCAAGAAAATTGGTGGCCATCTGTCCTATCAAATCCCACTAGTTATACAGTGCGTCATTCCTGTCATTCTGCTCGTCCTGACTATATCAATCCCCGAAAGCCCGGAATGGCTTGTATCAAAGGGAAATATGGAACAGGCGCGATATAACCTACGAAAACTGCGCGGCTTCAGCGATGAAAAGGTAGAAGAAGAGCTCCAACTCATGGAACTGTGCGAAAAAAATAATCGTGAGATGCGATCTGATGTCAAATTCTGGCATATCTTCCGTCGAGTCCATTTCCGACGAACTTTGGTGGCAGGGTCATTCTATTCCCTGAATCAGATCTCCGGTATCATCCTATCCACAACCTATACAACCGTTTTCCTCACCGAGATCGGAGCCTCAAATACATTCACCTTAACTATCGTTGCATCCTGCTGTACGCTGGCCGGTACCCTTGCAGCCCCACTCGTGATCGACCGTGCGGGCCGACGCCCCACGGCATTTGTCGGCATGGGCATTCTCTTCGTGATTGATGTCATAGCCGGTGGCCTTGCCTTTGACACTAGAAACACGAACTCCACTGTTGCCATTGCAGCGTTGGGCTTCATTTTTAACTTTTTCTGGGCCTCATCTTTCTACTCCTTATCCAATGTGATGCCTTCTGAGATGGCTACTACCAAGCTCCGTCACTACGTTATGTCCTACACCATTGCTTGCCAGGGGATCACAGCTGTGATCACCACTCTTGTTGTCCCCCAGCTCACATCTGCCGACGCAGCGGATCTTGGAGCCAAAACGTATCTCGTCTTTGCAGGATGCATGGCCGCCATCATCATCTTTACATACTTCCTCATGCCGGAGACACGAGGCCGCACATTTGCGGAAATTGATGAGATGTACGCAGCCAAGGTTCCCGCGTGGAAATGGCGGTCGTACCAGACTACCCTAGAAGCGAGAACAGGGGTATCGAACATTTCCAGTGAGAAGATGTTGAAAAGAGAGAGCAGTTAGAACGGTACATACATAATACGAACAAACTCAGCAAACACGATATCGGTGACACGTGATGATACGGTGTCCGATGTCGGCTGAGATGAACATTGAACAGCGCAATTATTAGTACGAGCATTTACACAAGTCCAAGATCTATAATCTAAGTGAATGACAGCATTTTCAAGGAATTATCAAACCAGAACTCATCTCTATTGTCTGTGGTAGTTGCAGTTGGTATTCACTTTCGTATACTTCATGATCCACCCCGCCATGAGCTCATACCTAGAGATGATCTTTATACATTACATACAACCACTAGACTTGATATTAGGCGATACGGAGCACAAGAGTGGGACTTCGATCTTTATGCATCTTAAGTTTTCCAATCGTTTCAATATTGAAAATGGTAGATTCCTCGCAACCATTTCAATGCATACCTTGAGCATACCCCGCCATTTTCGCCAAAATGTATGGGAAAAAGAAAGACTGCAGTAGCTAAAGCGAACGCTTCGAGGAGACCCCGGAGTTTCAATGCAATGGAGGAGAAAATCATGATTGTAAACAGTCAAAAATAATTAATCAAAAATCGGGGTTACTCAGTAATCACTCTGACTCGACGGCGATGACTCTTAAGGTTGATCCACCTTGCGGTCCACTCGCGAATCTTTTTTCTCTCCCGTTTCCTTCCTGCAGATACCCATACCCTCACACTCCAAAACTGATCATAAAAAATGCCTTCTCGGCAAGAAGTCTCCTACTTTGGAGCTGGCCCAGCTCCCCTGCCCACCTCCGTCGTCGAGGCTGGTGCAAAGGCCTTCGTCAACTTCAACGATTGCGGTCTCGGTCTCGGTGAGATCTCCCACCGTTCCTCCGCCGCCAACAAGATTCTCGATGACGCCAAGGCCAACCTCACTACCCTCCTCGATATCCCTGACAACTATGAGATTCTTTTCATGCAAGCCGGTGGCAGTGGCGAGTTCAGTGCCGTCGTTCAAAACCTCGTCCCCGTCTGGATTGAGCGCCGTCGTCGCCGCGCCGAAGCCGATGTGTTGAAGGCCAACCCCGGTGCCGAGAAGGCTCAGGTGGACGAATTGGTGTTCCAAAGACTGCAAAAGGAGGTTGACGAGGAATTGAAGCTGGATTACCTGGTTACCGGTTCTTGGTCGCTCAAGGCTTCGCAGGAAGCCGCCCGCCTGGTGGGCTCCAAGTACGTCAATGTTGCTCTGGACGCCCGGAAAGCCAACGGTGGAAAGTTCGGTACTATCCCCGCAGAGGAGACTTGGTCATTGACTCCCACCAAGAAGGAAGGTGGAAAGGGCTCCGCATTTGTCTACTTCTGTGACAACGAGACCGTGGATGGAGTGGAATTCCAGCAGTTCCCCAAGTCATTGGAGGCTCAGGGCCAAGATGAGGAAGATGAGCGTCTGGTCGTTGCCGACATGAGCTCTAACTTTATCAGCCGAAAGGTTGATGTCAGCAAATATGCCGTGATCTTCGTGAGTGCACCCGAAGTGGACAATAGACCCGGGCAAGCTTGACTAACTAATTCTATAGGGCGGCGCGCAAAAGAATATTGGTGTCACTGGCATCACTCTCGCCATTGTTCGCAAGGATTTGCTCCCCCCTCACACTGCCACTCCTCCTCCTGCTCTCCTGCACCGTTTGAACATTGGTGGTCTGCCCTGCCCTATCGTGCTGGACTATGCTACTATCGCCAAGAACAACTCCCTTTACAACACCCTCCCCATCTTCAACCTCTGGATCGCTGGCCAGGTGATGGCCGACTTGGTGGGTGCTTTCGGTGCCCGAAAGGTTAGTGGACAGGAAGAGGTCGCCAAGCAGAAGGCAGACCTCATCTATGGAGCCCTGGACAAGTACCCGCAAGTGTACCAGGTTGTTCCCGACAAGAGCATTCGCAGCCGCATGAACATTTGCTTCCGCGTTCACGGTGGAGATGATGCCAAGGAGAAGGAATTCCTGGCTGGTGCCGAGAAGCGACTGCTCCAGGGCCTGAAGGGTCACCGTAGCGTTGGCGGTATGCGGGCCAGTAACTACAATGCCGTTCCTCTCGAGAATGTGCAGAAGCTGGCCAAGTACCTTGAGGATTTCGCCACAGGCAACTAGACTACTTGGTGCTAACTATATTGACGTATGAACGGATCAACCTGAGCGTTCGAAGCGGGAAAATAATGGGTCATTGGAGTGAGACGCCCAAGCCTCATGGAAAAGCTTTCTCACTATTCAACATAACTCCCCAATATATGGTATATACTTGTATGCCAGAAACAAAATATAATGATACAGATGATGAAACCTTAACAAGTGCTCATAGCTTCCATACGGCCCATTCCTTTAGATCCAATTCTTTAATCACACCCTGAACTGGACCCTGGAGCTCCTGTCCTTGAGCCCAAACCTTTGGACCTGCCATATAGCCAATGAATCCTTCTGGACCTGATACCAAGATCAGTTTCTTCCAAAGCGAGTCGTCCGAGCCACTAGACTTCACAGCTTCGGAGATGTCATCCTTCCTGATAAATCGATTCTCCTCGTCTAGATAATAATCCACTTTAACCTGGCCAGGATACTGTGACTTGAGAGCCTCAAGCTCTTTCACAATGAGCGAGGCCGTCTCTCCTTGTGGTGCTGGTGCTGGTGCTGCGTGCTCAGGGGCGACGGTCTTGGAACCAAACCATGGGAACCAGGATCTGCGGGACGGAAGAGTGCTGGGTGTATCACTCACGCCCCCAAGGCAATCTTCTTTCAATCGATTAGCCCAGAGAATGTGTATCTTTGGCCGGGATCCATCATTGCGGCGGCTCAGAAGCGAGTGTCCAGCCTGCAAAGCAGGTGCGATTCCAGTCCCTCCAGCGATGAAGATGATCTCATTCGTCTCTTCAGGGATAACACACTCCATTTGTGGCCCTCGCATTTCAATATCCGCTCCTATACTGAGGGTGTGCAGGTATCGGGAAACCTCTCCGAACGGATCTTTCCGTATAAAGAACTGCAGATACCCTTCATTCTCCTCGTCCACGGTCAACGTTGTCGCGGATGTCGTAGGTAGAGGTGTATAATCGCGGCCGATTTGTAGTTGGGGTTGCTTAAACATCACACTCCATACACCAATGCGCCATGCATTTTCGTAGACGTCGTAGTTGCTACCACTGGGGTATCGAGGTCGGAGAGTGAACAGGCTGCTTGTCGCCGAGACCGGTTCTCTGGAGACGAGGCTGTATTTGGTGAATGTTTCTTCATTCAGAGTTGTTGATCCAGGGCCTTGTGATCGAACATAGGCGCCAGCGCCAGCAGCTGTGGCGGTCACGAAGAGAACCCCCAACCAGCGATTTTTCCGAGAAGCGGTCGCAGACGTGTTCGAAGAGGCAGTAGAAGCATAACGGCGAGGTCGAATTGCATGCTGAATGGCTCTGCAGCTGCAGCGCTGAGAGGGGAGTAACAGCTTCATGGGTGGTTTAGATCTCAACAATTGAAAAGCGCGGGGATTTGGCGCAAAGGGGAATCCGATTGGGCGATCGTTTCCCCGAATGAACTGCACCCCTTGGCAACTCTTGCAATCTCCGACACCCACTCTGTCTCCCTTTTTCCATATACACATTCAATACGTTCTTTCGAGGATATGGAGAGATTTGTCTTTTAACCAACCTAGTCGAATAGCGTTCGGCTTTGAAATCGGATCGCATCACGCCCAACCATCTACAACAAAGGAAACACACACAGAGAGAGAGAAGAGGATGTCGAACACGTTCGCTCATGAGTCCAGATATGGCAACCTCACCGCTCCACGAGATTCACTAGAACTGGCTTCACTCGCTTCCTCCTCCCCCGACTCCGTAGGCGGTTCCTCCCGATCATCGTCTCCCGACGGCATCTCGTCATCGCGCAAGCTCTCGCTCGAGGACGAGGATCCTCTGGCCGGCCCTGCAGGAGATGGCTACCTAGAATCAGGCCATCAACGGGGTCTCCGGTCGTATTCGATTTCCTCCGCATTCGATTTTGGTGGCAACCTCTTCCCACTTTCGCAAACACAAGGTGGCTATGCTCCGTTAGGCACCCCGGCGTTGGACCGCCAAGGCCAGGATGGGTCATTGGAGCGAAATAAGACATTAACGTACCTGAATGGTCTGTCGCTCATTGTTGGTCTGATTATTGGCTCTGGAATCTTCTCGTCTCCCAGTCAGGTCAACGCCAACGCTGGGTCTCCGGGCGCCGCACTCATTGTTTGGGCCGTAGCGGGTGTGCTCGCCTGGACGGGGGCTGCTAGCTATGCGGAGCTAGGAGGCGCAATTCCATTGAATGGCGGTGCTCAGGTCTACTTGTCGAAGATTTTTGGGGATCTCATGGGCTTCCTCTTCACTTGGTGCGCGGTCTTGGTTCTGAAGCCGGGGTCAGCAGCGATCATTGCTATTATCTTTGGAGAATATGTTGTACGAGGATTTGTCGGTGCAGATGTGGTCATGGGCAACCCGTGGGTCAACAAGGGTGTTGCGCTTGGAGGATTGATGCTTGTGACGCTATTCAACTGCATCTCGACCAAAATCGCGACTCGTATCGGCGATCTCCTCATGTTCTTCAAGTTTGTCGCTCTCCTGTTCGTGACCGTGACCGGAATTGTGGTCGCCATTACGGGCTTTTCCGCCAAAGGAGAGGCCAATGAAGAATGGAAAACACACGGCTGGTTCGAGGGCACCAACACCGAGATCTCTGATTTTGCCGTGGCGCTGTATGCGGGCCTGTGGGCTTTTGATGGCTGGGATAATGTAAGATGCCCTTTGCTAACCGAATTGACCTGTCTGCTAACCCTTTCAAGACCAACTATGTGACAGGCGAGTTCAAGAACCCGAATCGGGATCTTCCCCGGGTTATACATACCGCGATGCCATTGGTCATTCTGTCTTACCTGATGGCCAACGTCGCCTATTTCCTCGTCCTCCCCCATGCCACCATTGAAGCCAGCAACACCGTCGCGGTTCAGTTTGGTAGTGAAGTGTTCGGTTCCGTTGGAGGACTCGTGCTGGCGCTCGTTGTATCAGCCAGTTGTTTCGGTGCCCTCAATGCAACCACCTTCACCAGTGGTCGACTGGTCTATGCGGCCGGCAAGGAAGGCTATCTTCCCTCGATCTTTGGTCGCATTGGCTTCTCTAGCTCCGCTTCCCAGGGACCTCCTGCTGGCAGCCGTCTTCGCAGCCGCTCCTGGGCCCGCAAGTCGATTTCCCGTGTCCTGGGCGATGATGCGCGACTCGGCTTTACCCCCATCAATGCAATGGCCTTCAATGCGGTCTTGACTGCAATTTACATTGTCGTGGGCGAGTTCGGTACACTAGTCACCTTCTATGGGGTTGCCGGATATACATTTTATTTCCTGACTGTGTTGGGCCTGATCGTGTTGCGCATTCGGGAACCGCATCTGGAGCGCCCTTACCGTACCTGGATAACCACGCCCCTGATTTTCTGCTGTGTGAGCCTGTTCCTCCTCAGCCGTGCCGTCATTGCCGAGCCTCTCCAAACCCTCATTGTGGTGGGCTTCATCATCACTGGTATTCCCGTCTACTATTGGCGCATCTACCAGCGGGATGGACGAACTGGGATCTCATGGAAGTTTTGGAAATGGCGCTCTCGGTAAACGTCCCCTTGGTCCGCTCTTATGATATTTTGATACCTATGCATATACATTCGGGTGTATGGTGACCGATGGATTTCTGTATTATTTTTTTGTGACGCAATTCTTGGAGTCTTGCACAGCCTGTGAATGGCGTATGACGTGATGACGGTGGTTTCTGAGAGTCTTCTTCTTATTTGTTTTATTACTGTGCATCCTAGTAACAGGAACCCACCCCCATAGATCCCCAATATAATCATTAATCTGGATCGATCTGGCTATAGAGTTGATTTCAAGCTCTGGTACAAGCACGACTTAAGGCGACCAGCTTCTCCTTGGAATGTTCCAAGCTCCTCGTGAACAGGATCCAGTCATCTCCGGAACAATGTTTCATCCAATCATTTTAGATCATGCAGTTACACTATATTTCCATTCAGCTGCCCTTGCCAGGTTAGGCGTCTATTCCTACGACATTCGTAGGTAGTATGCTGTGTCTCCCGAGAGAGGCCAACAAGGCCTTAGTTATAATTATAACCAGATCTAGGTTAGATCCTCCATTCAATATTGATCATGATTCTAGAGGACTCAGAGTAATTCTACTACCTCGTATTGACTCGTGTGAGAACCAGCATCTAGAATACCTCCCGGCTTGTGTGACCCGGTTCCACTTTCTGCTTTAGGCTATAGGTTGATCTGTATAGTACTATCTTGTAGGAAATAATCTCTGACTCAATACTTCGGGGTTGATGCCAGTGGAGGTTGAACCATAGGGATGCACATCAGCAAACCATCAAGCCTCAAAAAACGTGGAACTAAACATAGATCAGATTATGAAAAAAACGTGGCAGAAGCAGCAATGTGGCTTCATGGCTTCCAAATGGCCCCCACGCTATATTGTGGCGGCGGTTAGCAGCACCGTTGGGCCTTGACAGTGAATCAAACCTCTTTCGCCCCCCAACACGCGGGACCATCTTAAAGACACATGGAAGATGCAGGGGCGCAACGTGGAAAATATCTTATTTTTATTTATAGTTGCGGCTGTAGTTTATCCTGCGATGACATCGTTTCCTGAGCTCCAGGAGGCTTTCCTTAGCTTGTCTATTCTTAGCTATAATCTGACTGGTCTTCCACTTAATCCTACGCTAGTTAACTCTCGCCCCGACGTTCAATCAATACTGATTAGCAGAACTGTTGATAAGCCGTAATGTAAAAACCCGTTACAGGCCCAGCAGCCGAATCATGTTTCATGTTTCAAAGCCAAGGAGTCCCAGCTGAACAAGAATGAATAATACTACATAGCTCCACTAGCATGTCACCTCACATTAATCATGCGGAAAAGGGCAGAAAAGGCCCCGATCGACTAAGATGGGTCATCTTAGCATTTTACGCGCTCAGCTTAAAGGTAGTAGATACTTTGTCTTTTTTTATACTTCTGACTTCTTCATACTCTGAATCATGGTTTCTGACTCCCGCAACTGGGTACTTGCTACATCGACAGATCTGACTCGGGTTCCTATCTACCTGATTCACAAAGAATCATAATAAATGATTATAATTAAAAAACCCTCGTGAGACTCTCTGCCATGAGTCAGACATCTTTCCAGGGGTTCGTCTAGAACATTGCCCGAATTGGGGTTAATGGAGAAGGAAGATTCTGGCCTGAATGACTGAGAGGGAGCAAGTATAAATATAAGGCTGTGGAATCGACCTGAGCTATGGTCTCTACTCTATTCACAGTTCAGGTCTATACAGTCAACCCTAACTTGGTTTCATCCAAACTATATATCTATATATCTATACAGACAACCGCATCCTCCACCTCTACACCCAACACAACCACAAGCACTTCTAATACTTAAAAATTAATCTCTTCACTTCCTCACTTTCACCTCAAAAACCAATCTCAATCTCAGTCTCAACCTCAACAATGGGTCGTGGTGGATACAACTCGCCTGCTGGCAAGTCCGATGAGACTCCCGCCGCGCCACCAGCCAAATGATCCCGCTACGTTCTATCAACAAGCAACCGATCATCGCAACTCCTCACAGCAACATGAACGATCACAACACGTGGCTCACTACTGGGCCGGCATGCTCTTGGACAATACCTCAACGCGTCAACGAATCTGAATCTTCGGTCCCTTGTCGACGAAGAACCGGCAGAATTGATCAGCCCGCCCATCCACAGATAGAGGGCAACATGGCCAGAGCCGTGGACATCTTCGCCCTTGTATTGCCACCGCAACTGGGCAGGTAGCTCATCTTACGAAGAAAATGTACATGAATCATGTTCAGAGTCTGCAGGGCAACCTTAGAAGTCGGAAATGGTATAGAATCGATGGATTGTATTATAGATTGAACGAGAGAAGTCAATTTATAGTTGAGATGTTTGTATAAAAAATAGATTGTTTTGTCGTTCCCGGAATCTAAATATTTTCTTGAGCTACACCTGGGCATGAGCCTTGTTTCGACTAAAGTAGGAAGCATTGGAACAATTCAGGAAGAGAATATGCGCAGATATATACATCTATCAGTGCTCTCCAATGGGTAAGCATGAGAATGAAAACACAGGAATAGAGTGCGGAATATCGAACACAAGATGCGATTCGGTGGGTCTATCGATCATGAACCATGCCGCATGTTCATGACCAATAGAGCGTGACAGAGGGTGAGAAAAAGGGAATTATTTACAAGGAGAGAGCCCACAAGTCCACAAGTCAGGCGGGTATGCGAAGGTGCCCTCGACCGAGCCAAAAGAGAAGAAAAAAATGAAGAGGGGACAAAAAATGACACATGAGAACGGATGGAAAAGAAAAGACAATGGTATCATGACACCATGCTTGGCTCATCACAGATAAGTAAAAGAAAATGTGAAGGAGTGGGAAAGGGTATTATACAGTCGAGGGTGTGGGAGGTTTTTGATGCAAAGTATGGGGGTGAGAAGAGAAGAAAAAGATTCTGAACCGGCATGAAGAATCTATCAAACTTTAGATTATGGGGAGTAATGAGACTAGGTCTCAATCCGACAATTCAATCGGGTGTTCGGGGGACCCATCATGAGGTTCTGGTGATGAGGGTTCATTCTGCCCCGAGATCACAATAGAAGGTGGTTCTGCAGGAGGGCTGGGTAGTGGATCTTCGGGGCTGATAGAATCTGTTTGTGAGGGAGATGAAGGTTCGGGGACTGTTGATAGACCGCCATCTGCACTGTCTTTGCTTCCAGTAGTGGCTCCGTTACGTCGTCGCATGCGACGGTTGCGCCGCTCCTCGTCGGCACTCTCTCTTCGTCGTCGTTGGCGTTCGCCACTGGCATCAGAGTTGCTTCTCAACCCCATGAGCATGCTAGCTGCACGGTCCGCAACGTCTTCGCCTTCAGAGATCTGGGCCTCCTTGGCGCCCTCTTCTCCCTCGGCAACTGGAGGGCTCAAGAGACCGTTTTCATCAGTCTTGGCTTCGCCATCAGCAGGCTGATCAGTGGCCGCATCGCCTTCATCGGCACCAGATGTGCTGGGCGGGTGCTGGCCAGAAGCCACACGAACCTGGTGGCGTTCCTTGAGACGAGCACGACGGCGACGATCGCGCTGATCTTTGGCCTGAGGCGCAGCAGCACGCAACTTCTCCAGTAACGAGTCCATCGCACCACTTGTGGCGGGGGAGTTCGGAATTTCGGCGGGAGCAGCGCCATTGGCAAGATTGACATTGATCCGCTTGCGAGCGAGAGACGCCTCGGTGCGCTTTCGAGACTCCTCGAGACCAATATTCTTCTCCCGTGATTTCTTCCACTCGAGCAAGAATGAAGCTAATTTAGCGAAGAAGTCTCGCCGTGCGTTTTCGTCGGTGTTGTCTTCGCCGTAGAATACCATGATATCATCATAGGATTTGACCATCTCGTCTAGGTAAATCTGCATTTGTTCAGCCTTGCGGCGAGCGTCCTTCATGCTTCGCTGAACGACCTGGCTGACGCGGTCCTGGGGATGGAACTTCTTCGGATCACTCAGGTTGCCCGCATCCAAACTGGATTGGACGTTCTTGATATTGCTGATATACTTCTTGGCATCGGTGCACAATTGGTCCACGCTGACCTTCTGAAGGCCAACCACACCGCTGATCTCCTCGAAGAAGCTCTCCCACTCGGGATACTGGTTGCGAACGATACGCTCGACTAGATCGGCGAAGGTGGTCTCGTTCTTGTCATCCTTGACCATACCCAAGCGAGCGAGCGAACTGAGCTTGAAACCCTGGGCCTGTTTGTTGGCGTCGTTCATGAAGTTTCCAATATCCAAGATAAGACCAAGAACGTTCATCAGAGCAACGGAATCCCGCAAAGATTCGCTGGCATTGACAACATCCTGCAGCCTAGTCGAGATGTATTCATACTCGTGCTCAAAGGTCCGAGTCAGCGCAAGAGCCCGCATTCTCGCTTTCCAATAGTGGTTCAGCTCATAGGAAGTGGCCAGATAAATCTGATCCTCACGCGTGAGCTCAGTAGGATCTTGCTCACGCTCAGAACTGGCAGCACCCGGGACAGTCCAGTCCTGACTATACGGCGCCATCAACTTTGCAACGTTCTCTGGGATACTGCACATCTCTTCCCTTTGCAGGAAATCCATGACCACCATGTTATCCAAGATCTCTCGGTCACAGTGGATGATCATGCGAACAACATCATCGGGAGGAAATTGGGAGAATTTCGAAAGAGCAATCTGGAAATTCTTGGACAGGTCGTTGGAAATGATCTGCTTCTTGTCCTTGCGTTTTTTGGCTGCAGTGCTGGCCCCGAAGATCTTGGTTTCTTTCGCCATGAACAGCCGCTCAACCTCGTCCAATACACCTTTCTTGGCTAGGTCGGTATACTTCTCTTCTTTGTCCTCGGCTGTTGGGGCGTGGCCAGCCCAGACAGTCACTTGGGGAGTATCCACCTTGTCCCAGTGCAAGGCCTTGAGCTTCTTCTTAGGACGAATAAATGGCATATGAGTGGCACCAGGAACGGGGTCTCCGGCCATGTAGTTGGGTCTCCAACCAGCACCCAGGGGAGCACTGGGCGGCGGAGGAGGGGGAGGTGCGAAGCCCTTGGCTCCGGGAGCCGGAGGAGGCGGCGGCGGACCACCGATAGCTCCTCCTGGGGGAGGTGGAGGAGGGGGTCCACGAATGGCCCCTCCTGGGGGAGGTGGAGGAGGGATGCCAGAAGCACCTGGAGGAGGGGGAGGGGGAGGAAGTCCCGGTTTGGCACCGCCGGGGGGAGGAGGCGGCGGCGGGACAGAAATTCCCTTTGCGCCACCTGGCGGAGGTGGAGGTGGTATAGAACTGCCTCCCGGGGGCGGCGGAGGTGGAGGAATTGCAATTGCTGCGCCACCAGGTGGAGGAGGAGGTGGTGGTGGGGGCATTGCCTTTTTGTCTAAGTCCGCCTTGTCCTCGGATCTGGGTGCTTCTGTAGGGGTGATATCGCCGGCGGCGGCATCCTCGATGTCTGCAGTACCTGTTGCCTCGAAATCCTCGTCGTACTTGGGCACCTTAAGAGCTAGCTCGCCCAATAAACCAGTCGCCTGTGCAGGATTCAGACGACGCTGGAAACCCATCATACCACGAGACTGGTCTTGCGCTCCCTCGTCACCCTCCTCCACGATGGTTGGCACTGCACCATCGGGATGCTGATCCATCTCAGGCACATGGCTTCGCTTGCGGTAGACAGATCCCAGGGAGCCCGAGTCCATAGTGCGACGGGTTTGCTCAGCAAATTCCTCGCTAGCATCCGCACTACCATCCATCCGCTCACGGAGCTCACGCAGTCGGTCCGACGGGCCGTTATCAAGTTGACCCCAAACCTTGCCCTCAAGCTTGAACTGGGTCTTGGTTCTCTCCAGCTGGCGCTCCAGGCGTTCCATGAGACGTTCCCGATCCATAATTCCAGGCATTTGCGATGGATCGGCTTCGCCTGTCTGATTAAGCTTCCGAGCGTTTGACGCAGCAATGTCTTGGGCATCCCGAAGCATCAGATACAGCTCTCGAGTCTCTAGTTCATTACGTTGCAATTCTTGGGCACGTAGCCGCTGAACCTCTCCAACTTCGGCTTTCATCGACTCGTTTTGGCGTGTCTGAAGCTCGATAATACTAGTTTGCTCCTCAATCTGCTTCTGCAGTTTCTTGACGAGACCATCCGCACCAAGCTCTATCTGTGCCCTCATCTCATCGCGCTCGGCAATGGCTGCCTCGGCAATTTGGCGAGCCTCCAGCGACTCATCATACACTCGCCTTGCCTCAGCATCTGTATGGAGTCGATCCAAAAGGCTTTGCACGGTGAAATTCAGTCCCTGGCGTAAGTCAAGGTCGGGAAGCCTGCGGTCCATAGCAACATAGCTCATCATGGCATCTACGAGCTGGAACATGCGTAGGCCCTCTTCACCAGAATTCTCCCGGATAAGAAGCATGTGCTGCATAGCCGACAAAAAGTAGTCATGAGACCGAGTGCCGTTGATCTTTGTTGCGATGGCATCCGCAATCTGAAGAGGGTCGCTCATATCCTTGACCTCGCCCTCAACACTGTCCTTCATACTGCTCCCCTCCCGTTGGAGCAGATCTTCATAGTCGATAGCCTCGTTTTCACGGAAGCGCTCGATCTGCTTATCAATTGCCTCATATTGAAAACCCTCCATCTTCGTCAAAAGACGTACGATTCCACATGATGTGAATTGGGCACGAATATGACACCGCAACTGCAGGTCAGTCTCAGCACCATCCACCAGCATGTTAATGAGCATCATCGTCGAGACAGCATACTCCATTAGGAGATTCTCCATGCCAATGCCTCCACTACGGTACTCCTCGCTGGCGCCGACCAAACTTCCCATTTTACCACGACCATCGATGGTGACCTCGACGATTCGCATCCAGGCATCGAAACGGCCGGTTTCGTTGTGATCGTGTTTGACCTTGTCCATAGCCTGGAGGACCTTCTGGTGGCCTTCTCCATCGGCCCAGTGGGACAGGAACGTGAGGACTTCGCTGACAAGCTTCCGAGTGTTGAGGCGAGGGGATGATAGAGAGCTGACAAGGGCAACAAGCACACCCTGGTGCACAAGCGCATCATCCGCACCATATTTGTTATTCATGAGACCCTTCAAACATTTGGCGATATCATATTCTCGATCAAGATCCTTGTCGCCCGTCGGGGGAGCTGGGACCGGGCCAGATGCTTTTCGTCGATTGATTTTTTGAAGAACATTTGTCAGAGCTACTTGACCCTGAGCTTCAACAAAAGCTTTCACCCAGCTGATCGGTTGGGTTCGCAGACTGACACTCAGACTTGCAAGCTGCTTGGAAGTAATTGTGTCGTCCATAACCTTCTTCACATACCACTCCGGGCTTCCTTCTTCGTCAGCACGCTCCAAGAGACCCGACAATCCATCATGACCGTGAGTTTGACGGGCATTTTGCCTTCTCTTCTGTTCACCTTGCAACTCCGTCAATCGATCCTGGTGAACCAAGGTCCACTTTTTCGAGGCAGGATAAGATAGCATTTGCCGCTTGGCTTGTTCAGGAAGATTCTGCCAGCCTCGTTTATTCATAAGTTCCAGAAACAGCTGGTCCACTATACGATCGTCTCTTGGCCGAGTCAGGTATTGATCAGATGGCCGGGGTACGGCTGCGGGAATATTCTGTGAGGCTTGCGAAGCTTGCCAGGCAGACTGCGCATTGGACAATCGGCCAGCACTTCCGCTGGGGGCAATTACATTGCGATCACTTGAATGCGACGGCGTGAGCGTGCGGCCAGAGCCATCGGAATTAGAAAAGTAGTTGGACCCGCGGGTATTAGAAGAATGAGATGAATATAAGCTGGCCTGGTCAAGTGATGTTCGGGAGTTCGACGAAGAATCAATGGATGAGTTGTGACTCATGCCGTTATTGGCACTTGAGCTGCCTGGGCGTCCCCATTGTTGATATCTAGTCCCGCGATCGCCTGACGCACTGCTTGTCATAGTCGTGTTCGACCCATGTGGAGGCGGGCGAGGACCAGAAGGATGCGATGACGACCCATTTGGCGCAGAAGTGGAGGTCCATACGGGGTATTGATGATAGTCGCCGCCAGTCTTGCCAATGTGGTTGGGTGAGGGTTCTTGACGGGATTCAGGTCGGGTGTTGTCGATGGGGATGGGCGTTCTCGTGTCGGAGGGAAGACTTTCAAAGGGGATAGAAGTGATGACACCAGCAGTGGACGACATGATGCTTGGGTCGAGATCATGGGTCATGTCGACAGACTGGATTGAAGAGCGCTTTGAATACCGGGACGAGCGAGAGCCGGCGGCGCTGCCCGGCGGGGCCAGGCTGTCGTAGGAACCTCCATACCCATCATAGCGATCATCCGGTGCCTTGTCTTTGTACAGTTTCCTCCCAAAAAAGCTTTTTCCGGCCGAGGTCTGCCTGGACTTGTCGGCATTCGCGGGCATGTTGGTGAGAGTGTGAAGTGGCAGAGCGCAGCATCAAGGGCGCCCCTCGCACACTATCCAGAGGTCACGCGCAGTTGTTTTAACTCGAATATGTAGCGTCGTCGCGGGGGCGGGTCGCCAGAAATTTGGTGAGCGAAGACGAGAACATTCACAAAAGTTCGAGGTGGTTTCTGTTTTTGTCCCTCCCTTGGGCTTCCGTTAGTATACCCGCTTTGGTTGTTATGGAGCTCGCGCCGATACGGATTGTTGAAAATAAAGCAACCGTGGGGTGGGGGAGGTATCTCACTGGAGAAGAGTAAAAAGGGGAGGGGAAACCGAAACTTGCAGGTATGCACCAGGCGAGTCCAGGGTCGATCAAAGCACGGGCACCTTTAATTGCAGATTAGGGGATTCATCTCATTAGGCACATTAGGGGCTTAGTTGCGGGCTTAGTCACCTGTCACTTCGGACAAACTCCCCGACCGTGGATCACGTGATATCAGGTGATGGCTGTGGGGAAAGTCGGGTTCTATACGCGTCACGCGTATTCTAATCCCTTTCCATAGAATTTATGATACTTTTTATTTTCCGGGGAAACGTAGCAACCGAATGATATCTCACTCAATTCTCATTGGTTGCTGAGGGGGATAGAGTCCTTTGCTTCGCGGGGTTTCTTCGATCTTCGGGAGGATCTACTTACATAGGCCCCCCTGATACCAAACCGTTCGGTAAACATCTCCGCTATCTTATCCCCGAGGCCAAGTGAGGGCTCAACCAAGGATTCCTCGCAGTGCCAAAATAAAGACAAGACAGCTCCAAAGAGGCTGTTGATTTACCACCATGGGCTCTGCATCAAGGTTTGCAAAGGTTGGTATTGCATCTGATATCCCCGGGGCCCTTGCCCGTCGAATTGCGGCGTCGTCATCTCTCCGAAGGCAACCATTCGAACAAATTAACTGACCACACTGCTTCTTTACAGACCATTCTTGTGCCTGCATCAATTGCGTTGTCAGTCTACTTGCTCTTCTCATTTCTGATTATTCCGTTCTTCCGACGTTACCACCAACGCTACTCCCAATACCTCCCTCTACACACGATCTCTGCGCACACTCTTTCGCTCCGGGATCGCGTGGCCGACGCAATTATGCGCTTTTTTCTTCCGTCATCATGGCGACGCGGAGCGCACTTAGATGACCATGAAAATATCGATATTGACGATGACGAAGGGGAGCTCATGGTCGGCATGGGCATGGACGCGGCCCGCCGGGAAGCCTTGGATCGTCACCGCAGTACCACCACGGATACCCAATCTCGGCTCAGTCGAGAGCTAGAGGAAGGGTTTATGGATGATAGTGACAACGAAGACAGTGAGGGAGACAGTGCAGGAAATCGACATTAAAGTTTCGTCTCGGGCCTGTTGCTTTGTTTATGGCTCTCCGGTCATGGGCGGCGTTTTCTTCTCCAATTGTATAACTAGCGACTCTTGAAATCTTCAAGACATGCATATAGCCTCTCATATAGATTTGCAATCATTCTCTTGGCTTGGACTATAGACAACTGGTCTTCACAGCTTGCAGGCCGGTACATTGTTTTCTACTTGGCAGGAGACATACATCATTTGATAGTAAGTAGGAGGGCAGTGGGAGCCAGTGGAATTCCAGGGAAGATTCAAGCCAAATGTGAAATCGGTGTAGACAAAATAAAGCATCCAAGGGATCCACCACCCTTCTAGCCGGCTTTGCCCTAGGAGCTGTCAATCTGTTAAGATCGACAGTGTCGTAGGCCCCACTTGATGATCACTGGAGGCGACCGATCATTCATACGTGAGCAAATAACAGTGAAGGATCCTACAGGGACAAAGAGATCTGATGAAAAGATATGTGATTTCATTGGTATCGTAAATGCTAAATTTTCAGCATTCCCTATGCCTTCAGAAGGGCAAGGTGGAAAAGATATAAATAATCGAAGAAAAGAAACCATTGTGCGTCAAACCAAAGGGGTCCTTTTTGTTCCCATGCAAAAGCAGTCAAATAATTTACTTGCGCTGACCGTAAGCCTTGGTGGCGTAGTCACCCTTGTGAACGATCAGGTCCTGAGGGCGGTAGTCCTCACGACCGGAGAAGTAGCTCTCCAGGATGTCCTTGGTACCGTTGGCGTAACGAACCTGGGCATCGATAGAGGTACCGGACATGTGGGGAACCATGGCGTTACCACCGCCCCAGGGGTGCTCGGCGTAGCGGAGAGGGTGGTCCTTGGGGGCGGGCTGGGGGAACCAGACGTCACCACCGTATCCGCGGAGGTGGCCGGACTTGAGGGCCTCGGCAACGTCCTCCTTGACAACAATAGCACCACGGGCAGTGTTGACGAGCCAAGCACCTAATTTTGTGTTAGCAATTCTGAACTATGGCCGGGATGATCTCATTGGCAACTTACCAGGCTTCATCTTGGAGATCAGCTCCTTGTTGAACAGACCACGGGTCTTCTCGTGCAGAGGGCAGTTGATGGTGACAACATCGCACTGAGCGAGCATCTCCTCGAGGCTGTCAACGCGACGGCAGCCAATCTCCTTCTCGACCTCGGGGCTCAGGGGCTGGTAGTCGTAGTAGAGAAGCTCCTTGCAGTCGAAGGGCTTCAGACGGCGGAGCACACGCTCACCGATACGGCCGACAGCGACAGTACCGACAACCTTGCCCTCCAGGTCGTACTCGTTCTTGGCGACGGCAGCGACGTTCCAGTCACCGTTGCGGATCTGGTCGTGGGCGGGAACGAAGTTGCGGACCAAGAGAAGGATGGTCATGACGACGTGCTCAGCAACGGAGACAACGTTGGAACCAGTGACCTCGGCGACGGTAATACCACCGTTGGTCTTGTTGGCAGCGTTGAGGTCAACGTGGTCGGAACCAATACCGGCAGTGACGGCAAGCTTCAGCTTCTTGGCCTTGGCCAGACGCTCAGCGGTGAGGTATCCAGGGTGGAAGCTATTCAGGTATTAGCGGATACAGCACAACTGTGTAGATTGCGGGGTAGCGAACGGAGTAGTGATGATGACCTCGGCGTCAACCAGCTCCTTGTCGAAGGTAGAGCCCTCGCCCTCCTTGTCGGAGGTGGTCACCAGAGTGTGACCAGCGTCCTCGAGCCACTTGCGGATACCGAGCTCATTCTCGGTGGTACCCAGAAGAGCGGGCTGCTGCTTGGAGTGCTCGCCACCCTGAAGGATGAATCAGCAATCTAGATTTGAAAAATGGATAGATCATCATTGACTTACGTCGTATAGAACCAAAAGAACTTTACCCTGAAGGGAGGCAGATGCGGTTAGCGTACGTGCATTGGCAAAAGCACCAGTCGGCCTCGCAAAGTTATTGGTGGCGGTAGGCTTAAAAGCCCCCGAGAGCAATTGAGTGGCAGGCCGTCGCAATTGACGGGAAAGGGATCGAATAAATACCATTTTGAATAATTTTTAAATCAAAATTGATTGAAATATATGATTGGAAAGAAAATCTGTTGAGGAAGTCAGCGAATGTATTTATATGCTTAACGACCATCAAGGTTGAGTCGATGAAGTCAGAGTGGTTGGAGTAAACCGGCTGCTGAGCGGGGAGAGTGGGGTAGCGTTGCAGGACGAGTCCCTGACATTGGATTGATTCTTACCCGAGTATAAGAAGCACCGGATTGAGAGAGAGAAGGTTTGAAGTGATGGAAGAAAGACAAAACTTTGCTGGGTTTGGACAAGTATTATATAGGTTTCTCCTTTCTCCAATTGAGCCCCTCTTTCTATTGTACACATCAAACTGGGGAGCCACAATCCAAAACACGCTGTGTTGCCAGCGGGAGCCGGGACGGGAGAGTAGCCGGATGGGGTACTCAACCACTCACGGTCCAAATCTCTCCGCATGAGGGACAAGGAGGGGGAGGAAATTCTGTGGTTCGTGCTCTAGCTGAACTGTAACAGCAGTGATCCTCGTGTTCCAGGTCATTCGTGCATTAGTGTGATACCTTCTTGCTTGTACTTCGTTAGTCTACTCATTATCTTTGATAAGCGCAGCTGATGGAGCCCAGTTGTTCCGCGATCCTACAACAGCGGACGTGCGGGGAACCTCAGTTTTGAACTACAAGCCGTCAAGACTACTCTGTGGACTTATTATGAGGACAATACCGGGGGCACTCCCGGGAGCCGTGCCGATAGCGGTAGCACCACCACGACGTATACATGCCGAAGTACCTCTAAGTGTCAGCCCACGCTCACAAGGTTGTTCTTCCGTGATGGCGCTACCCTTGAGGTTCCCCGCAGCGGGGTTGCTGATGTAATGAGGGGTAGCTCTCACCTTCCAAAGAAAAAAAAAGAGTAACTAGCAGTCCGGATTTGTACAGGGAACCTTGGTTCAAGCCAAGCATAAACTCCAATTATGACGAAGCTTCAATTCTGCGGAGCTTCTAAAGATGCCGTGATTCCCATGGGACTGAACTGGTTCCCGAGCCATGTCCGCCCTTCTGCCGAATTTCGGCCATTTACCTTTTCTCCAACTCCAGACCCGCCCATGGCGACACGTATTCCCTGCTTTGGTGAGGAGAGTGGTTTCGTTGGGGATTTCGCCCTCACGGATCCACCATCCGTTGCGAGGCTGTGTTTGCGGAATACATAACCTGATGGAGAATTTGGAGTCGCGAAATGGGGTTTTCAAATCTCTCCGCCAAAGAAATTGAACGCGCATACCTGGTTATGATCGCCCTCTCCTTGCACTTGAACGCCATTGAGTGATTTTTATCATTACTATGACCAGCACTTAAACGACACAAAAGTCCAAGTTGCAAGAAATGCATCGCCAACTCGATCGTCACAATGGGCCTGGGAACCAGAGAGATCTCGATCAGGGAACTTGACGTCTGCGATAATAACGAGCATTTGCGAGTCCGATCTAATGGTGGAATTGATTAGAGTCCGAGTCAATTACTGCAAACATACAACACAGGGAGCCCTGGAAAATCTGATTGTAAATCTACGAGGCTCAATGACTTCTTTCATCTTATATTCTTTGTTCGCATTGGTCAAAAGCTGCATAGCGCAGGTCGAACACTTCTCAGCAACGGCGTGATGTGAGAGTTACGATCGTCAATTGCTAGAGAGAATCCTTGAGCGAGCTCTTTCACAAAGGATGATAGCTAATGTTTGATGATTGACCTTCAGTAGGTACTATTACCCCATTGGCAACATCCGATCGGCCAGCCTTAATCCGCGCGACCGCTCTACAAAATCGTCACAACACTCGGGTTTCCCAGTAAGCGTCCTGGAACCTGAAAAAGGAAAAGCGTTGCAAAACTTGGGAGGGCACGTCTACCAATCGAGTCCTACATGACGTTCTACATGGAATGGATCCGGTTGCACCGCTACAGTTCGTTTTATGGCTCCAGTTGACAAGTGGTGTCGAACCAAGCAGCCAAATGAACAGTACGAAGTCCACCAAAGCGCAGGGACTTTTATACATACTGGGAACCGGTCAATTTGTCTTGAGCATGCTCTCGGCGTGGAAACGGTCATTCCAAGGTTGCCAGTGACATGATATATATTACTAACCTCGGGGATGAAAGAGATCATTCTATGGGCTCCTGGTTGTAAATTTTCATCATGAAATGCCATGAAATGGCATGAAATTCAATTAGTTGTGCACAGGAATATGCGCGCGAAGAGTTAACGGAAGGAAACCTGGGGCAGCAAATCAGGCACGGCGATTGCTAATCCCGCTAATCTCCGCTCCGCGCGCTCGGAGATGTTGATCTCGGGAATTTCGTCATGGTCGCGTTCCTCTCTTATAGTATCTCTTCTTTTCAATCCATGTCGTACCTTTTCCCTCTTTTATAATCACCGCTCTTTCAATGAGACTACGGCCAACAACTGTGCAGTCGCTCGTGCGCGGCTGCAGTAGGCGCGCCCATCAAACCCCCAACTTCACCCGCCTGTTGTCAAGCACCCCATGCCGCCCAAGCAGGCTTCGCGCTCGCCTTGAGATTCCTCCTCCGTTCCCCGTCACAAAAACATGCCCTGAACCGACATGCAATTGCCCAGCGACGCCATCCATGCCGGAAGGATTGCCGATTGACCATGAGCAAGTGTTGAACGGGACAATGGTGGCATATGCGCAGCAGCTTTTGATCTGTACTGGACAGAGAGACTGGACAAGTCGGATTGAAAATGATGGAGAAAATCATGGCTGGGGTGATCTTGTAAGGGGTCTTAAGCGCCTGCTTGGTCGCGGAGGCCCATATCTGGACGTATGCGAATGCCCTGATCTGCTTGCTTGAACTGTTCGCTGATCTGTCTCCCTCTAAATGCAGCCCTTCAACAATGTCCTTGTCACCAATTCTTCCATTAAACCTGCTGCTAGGAGCGCCACCACCGCTTCCGCATTTCTTTTCCCGAGCTTCAAATACATTCCCTCTATCCCAGTCGAAATCCTCTCTTCTCCGAATACCACCGACTTGACCACATTTGTTCGCGCATTTCTCCTCCCCAAGCAGCTAAATAGCATGCACTTGTCTTTGCCCGAGGCCAAGCAAGCTGACATGACCCGGGTACCGGATTTGGCTTCGAAGTTTACGGGCATCATCGATATTGAACATTCGCCTACCGTTTTAATCTGTGGACATGGAGGTCGTGATATGCGCTGTGGTGTCATGGCACCTGCACTTGAGACAGAGTTCCAGCGTGTGCTTCAAGCACAAGGATTTACCTCCACGGATAGCCATGGCACGACCATCGACGACCCCAAGCATGCCCACATTGGTCTGATCAGCCACGTTGGCGGTCATAAATACGCAGGCAATGTCATTGTATATATTCCACCAAAGATGACGGTGGGAGGCTCAGAGCCTCATCCACTGGCGGGCAAGGGGATTTGGTATGGTCGCGTGGAGCCCAAGCATGTGCAAGGTATAGTGGATGAAACTATCCTTGGGGGCAGAGTAGTTACGGACCACTTTCGTGGTGGAATTGACCGAAATGGGGACATTTTGCGGTTATAGACTTGGACCAGGGATCCAGTACTTGTACAGTTTGTATTGTTATTGCATAAGACAAATATATCACAATAGGCAATCGCTTCTCTGGAAAGTCTTTCCCTAGTAACTTTGTTCAAAATGATCGACTTTATGTGCACCTGGCGCTAGTCCCGATTGGGTTTAAAGCTGTGCGGGCTCCGGGGAAGTTTTGAAGACGAAGAGTACCGACAGTCACTCCCAACATTGAAGTGATGCTGGAGCATCTGATCTCATACGACCGTTAATATAGCATAATGAGATATATATCATTATGCAAACTCTCTCCCGAATTCGATTGACGCCTTTAGCCGCACAGGCGCGGCGGTGCGCCCGTCCTGGCCTGCGCCCATTCGCTCTCTCCCCGAATACCTTCATCCGCCTCGCCACGAACACTGCAAGCCTCCGAAAGCTTGATCTTCCTGCGCTAGACAAGAAATGGCAGACTCAATGGAAATCGGACGCGATTTCCGCGCCATGCAGTACCGAACAGGCCTCCGAGCCCAAACCAAAGTCCTACATCTTATCGATGTTCCCCTACCCCTCGGGCACGCTACATATGGGCCATCTTCGCGTATATACGATTTCAGATGTGCTCTCACGGTTCTATAAGATGCGTGGGCATGATGTTCTGCATCCGATGGGGTGGGATGCCTTTGGGTTGCCAGCAGAAAACGCCGCCATTGAACGCGGCGTGGATCCCGCAGAATGGACACAGCAAAATATTACGAAAATGAAGGCTCAGTTAGATAGTATATCTGCTGGATTTGATTGGGATCGGGTATGTTGTGGGATCTCCAGCGGGACTCGGTGACTTTCAATGCGACCAACTAACTATTGAGCTCTTTGTAGGAAGTTGCTACTTGTGCACCGGATTTTTACGAGCACACCCAACGGATATTCTTGATGCTACATGAGAAAGGATTGGCATACCAAGCTGAGGCTCTGGTGAACTATGACCCTGTCGACAAGACCGTACTCGCCAATGAGCAAGTGGATGCCAATGGCTTCTCATGGCGATCGGGGGCCAAGGTCGAGAAATTGAATCTCAAACAGTGGTTCTTCCGGATCACAGACTTTAAAGAAATGCTATTGAAGGATCTGGACTCGCTCGCTGGGGGCTGGCCAGAGCGTGTTCTTTCCATGCAACGGAACTGGCTTGGAAAGTCGAACGGTGCTAAGATTAGATTCCCTGTGGCGGTTGACGGCACAAAGGTCCACGTTGACGTCTTCACCACACGACCAGACACCCTTTACGGTGTTGAGTATGTGGCTCTGTCACTAGACCATCCCATCGTTTTGAGTGCTGCGGAGAAAGATGCCTCGCTTCGCCAGTTCCTGGATGAGGCATCTTTACTTCCACCTGACTCCAAGGCCGGTTACCGCCTGAATGACATTGCAGCAACTCATCCTTTGCTGAGAATTGATAATGAAAGCCCTCAATTGGCGAGGGATCTCCCCGTCTTTGTTGCGCCCTATGTTCTCAGTGACTATGGCGAGGGTGCAGTCATGGGTGTGCCAGGTCATGACGCTAGAGACATGGCGTTCTTTAAGGAAAATGCGAACCCGGAGTCAATTCCTATTGTCATTGAGTCAGAACCATCTCAAGAAACTGTCACCGCAGTCTCTGCCCAGGATGCGAAGGTTTTTACACAGGAGGGCTTCCTCACCTCACAGTGTGGAAAGTATCGAGGACTGCACTCCAAGGAGGCTGCACAGCAGATTGTCAACGATCTCAGCAAAGAGAGACAAGCCAAACTCACGGAAACCTGGCGGCTACGAGACTGGTTGATCAGTCGGCAACGGTACTGGGGTGCACCTATTCCCATCATCCACTGTGGCGAGTGTGGCCCGGTTCCTGTGCCGAAAGAAGACCTACCCGTCAAATTGCCTAAGATCCAAGGAGAGTGGTTAAAGGGGAAGAAGGGAAATCCCCTTGAGTCATCCGAGGAATGGCTTCACACAAACTGCCCCAGCTGTGGAGGGCCCGCAAAGCGTGACACAGATACCATGGATACCTTTGTGGACTCATCTTGGTATTTCCTCCGCTTCCTGGACGCGGCAAACAAAGATGCCCCATTCTCGGCTTCAGTCGCGCGGCCAGTAGATGTCTACGTCGGAGGTGTGGAGCATGCTATTCTGCATCTGCTCTACGCTCGGTTCATTTATAAGTTCCTTGCTCAGTCAGAGTTATTCCCAGCCACCGCACCTGGTGAGCAATCGGTAGCAGAGCCCTTTAAGATGCTTCTGTCCCAGGGTATGGTTCATGGCAAGACCTTTACGGAGCCATCGACAGGTCGATTCTTACTTCCGCACGAAGTCGATCTCACAAAACCTGACAAGCCCTTGATCACGGGCACCCAAATCACCCCTAATATTTCATTTGAGAAAATGTCAAAGAGCAAGCACAATGGCGTTGATCCCACGACCTGTGCATCCAAGTATGGTGCCGATGCCACGCGTGCGCACGTTCTCTTCTCGGCACCTGTTAGCGAAGTCCTGGAGTGGGATGAATCCAAAATTGTCGGTGTTGAGCGCTGGTTCGGCCGGCTTTGGAAGCTCGTCCTTGACACTCAGCAAACATTGGCTGATGCATCCTTCGCTATTCCCTTGGTTGATCTGAAGAACCCTGCCGGTCACGCCATGTCCCTGCCTCGGTCACTCCAGGATCTGAGCAACTCTGATGCGGACGCTGTACTAGCGACCCATAACACCATCTCTTCTGTCACTAGCTGCATCGAGAGCAACCCCTACGGCCTGAATACCGTCATCTCGGATCTGACCAAATTGACCAACGCCCTGTCCTCGGCATCTCCCTCTTCTCCCCTTGCCCTCTACATATCCGTCTCTTCCCTCCTCCGCCTTCTAGCACCGATTGCCCCTGCGCTAGCCTCCGAGTCTTGGGAAGTATTGCATGACTCTATTATGAAGCAATCTGACCCTGCAACTCCCGTGCCATCTATCTTTTCGTCTCCTTGGCCTACCACCCTTCTCACCCCCGAACAAGCCGAGGCTCTATCCTCCCGTGGTGGCCAGACGGTAGCTGTCCAGATTAACGGAAAGCTCCGCTGTGCGGTTACCATTCCACGCTGGCCGTCTGCTGAAGAGGCCCTTCCGGCTAAGGGCAAAGCCCCGGCTGCTTCCAAGGAAGAACAAGACTGGATTATCGATCGAGTTTTGGACACCACCGAAGGCAACCTGTGGCTGCGCGAAAAGAACGACTGGGAGAAGAGACGACGAGTCATCGTTGTCAAGGGCAAATTGATGAACGTCGTGTTCTGATTCAGTCATTAGATTCCACCCGATCATCCTCCATTCTTAACTGTATTTATCAATTCGATAGACCTGTATATTAGCATTTTTCATCTCCAAACTTCAATAATATCAGTATTTTCTAGCTTTAGAATAATGTTACGCATGGAACAGGAAGCTGGAGAAATGAGGCTCTGTATTGTAAAAGCTAACGACTATGGAACTGAAAGGTGAGGAAATATTTGGTCTAGCAGCTCTGGTGGGAGCTCGAGAATCGATGGGCCTCTTTTCCCATAGATAATGAGATCCCAAAGGATTCGAGCTACCATCCCCCACCACCAGAGCCGATATATGCCAGGCCAGTGTTAGTCGACATGGTGTGTCTTCTTAAGAATCGATGGGAAGAGAAAGATCATTCCCAATTGAAGGAATCGCGTCAGCATGACTTCTTGAATTAAGTAGAAGAATGACGTTTACGTAGTTTCAGGTTCTTTTGGGAGTCGGGACAGTCCCAGAACTCTATTTATTTGTATATTTAACAGAGTCAAAATAAACTAAAATCTCATTCTGACATCAATCACATCAGAAATGTCGGTGGTAAATCGGGACCTGTCAACCCATATTAGATCGTCACTTGCATTGATGGATTACTATACTTACCCCAAACATGCAAAGAGTCGGGAGACGCCTGTGACCGATTTATTGGGTGCTCATCATTCACTAAATCGCCATCCACGTAATGCTCGACAATAAAACGCGAAGGATCAAACCTATTACAGTCAGCGAATTCTCAACTGGATTCCGAGGCCCATACCAATAATCGAAAATCTGGGAACCCATGACATGTCTTCCCACGCCCCAGCAATTCTCATAGCCTTTGTGACGGAGCCAGTCATGTCCCAATTTCTGGGTGTCAAAATCGTGCGTCTCAAAGGACGAGTGATGAACGTGAGACTTGGGACCTTCGAAAAAGAAGAAGCAGTGGTGGTCCACCTTTTCTGATCCACGGTCAAGATGGAGGAATGTGGTGATATCACGCCCGGTTTCGTCGTAGACCAGCTATTTACCCCATAACATATTAGCGCAGGCAAAATTTAGATGTGACGAGCGGGATCACTCACGTCGCTGGGCTTGAAGTTGAAACGCGTGGTGTAGAATTCAAAGGCCTTTGCGAAATTTGTCACACACATGCCGAAGTGCCCAATCTTATGAACAGGTGCAGGCCCTACATAGATTAGTCAAAACTCTTTACCACGCTCCATGTCAATTCACCTTTTTCAAATCTCTGGAATTTGTTCACGGATCGATACTTCTCAGTTGGCTAGGAGAAACAACATGTTAATGCGGGTGAAAGCATTTCGATCAAAATGGACTTACCATGTTGTAGTCCAATTCAGGGAATTTCTTGACATCATTCGACAACTCCTGTCCATAGACAAGATGAAATGGGAAGTTGTCAACCGGATCCCTAAAGGACACACAGTAGCCCCCACCAGGTGCATCAGTCAATGGAGTGACCTTGCTGGCCCCAGGCAGTGTCTGAGAAGCATATTCAAGGTCTTCCTTCGACTCAACAGCGAATGCAGTGCCTCCAAACTCATCCTCGTCACCTTGTGTGGCGCAATAAACAAACGGCTCTGGGCCAGTGCCGTGATAGTAGATCTTCTTCCCTACTCGCTCCTCTTCCTGAAAGCCAAAGTCTTCGAGAAACTGGGTCGCTTTTTCGATGTCTTTGTGGGTATAGTAGACGTGCGCGATGCGCACTAAATTGATGCGGCGAATGCCCTGGTTGTTGCTATCCATGATGGTCAATGCTCGCAGATGCTCAGATTCCGTAGATTCATGAGTTGAAGGATCCCCAGAAATGGCTCTTTTCAATGTTTTGTCTCACGGAAATCGTGGTTTGCCTCTATATCCGGGGTCGGACTAACTTCGGTCAGATTCCCCGCATCCTGCTTAGAAGCAAACCTTAGTGTCCGCGCCCATTGCTAATCGGCCCGAAGTCGCCACGACGCTCTAGGATATTCAATCATTTTAAATTTCATAGACAAACTTCCTTTTCATTTGATATTCCTGTTTTACTGCAACCTCTTTGTTCAACACTCATCCTTGACTTTGACACATCTCCACCATGGCACCTACTTGGACGCACCTCATTCGATTCATCGCCGACGAGGATGGACAGGTGCATATCGGACAGGTGGACGCAACACAATTTCCTGATGTGGGCCTTTCCATACTGAATGGGGAGAAAGTGACAGCCAAGGAGATCAAGGGCTCTATCTTTGACGGTGTGGTTCAAGACAAAGTTCTCACTGTCGCTCGGGTACTATCGAATCAATGATCCCCCCCATAAGATAATGTTAGTTGATGATTTCTCTTTAGATCTTGGCTCCTGTCAGCATGGAAGAAGTCCCTATCATTCGCTGCATGGGGCTCAACTACCGCGATCACGCATTGGAAGCCAATATGCCAATCCCGGATGTGCCTGTGCTTTTCATCAAGCCACGCACAGCTCTGAACGGTCCTCATCCCGCGAAAATCAACGTACCAAAGATCGCTCAGGATGGTACCAGCGATTATGAGGCGGAATTGACCATCATCCTCTCTAAGGATGGAAAGGATATTCCTGAGGAAGACGCTATGGATTACGTGCTTGGTTATACTTCCAGTAACGATGTCAGCGCCCGGGCTCAACAGTGGAAGAACAGTCAATGGTCGTTCGCCAAAGGTATGTCATAAGTTCCTGTGTGTTGGACTCTGGACTAACACCCATAGGGTTTGATTTCTCCTGTCCAATTGGTCCGATCTTGGTCTCTCCATCAGCCATCAAGGATCCACACCAGCTCTCGATCAAAGCCATCCATAATGGAAACACGGTGCAAGATTCTAACACACGGTGAATAATTTACTCTCGTCTTATCTCATATATTCCCCAGTGCTAATACATAGTTTGAATCAGCGAGATGATTTTCACTATTCCCCAGATTATCTCTTTCCTTTCCCAAGGAACGACGCTGGAGAAAGGAACCATCATTATGACTGGCACAGGGCCCGGAATCGGGGCCATGCGTGATCCGAAGGTGGTGCTGAACCACGGTGATGACATTCGCGTGGAGATTGAAAAAATTGGAACGCTGGTGAACACTGTTCACTACGAATAGATCTGTCATTTAGAACCAAATGTCTTAGATACAAATTGAATCCTTATTGAATAGACGAAGCGCCTCTCTTGTGTTCTTGTGTTTGTGAAGCTAGCTTTGAACCAATCAAAATGATCAACATGCCTTGTGTCCCCCCGTTTCTGGTTTCGTTCTTCTACGAATTCTGCGAATTGAACTTGGTGACAGCTGAACCATAATGAGAGTACTTTCTTATTCAAATTTTAATTTTTTCTTTTTTTCTTTTTTTTTTCCGCCCAACTCGTTGAATATTTAGGATTTACGGGGCATTTCGTACGTTTACACTTGGGACAAACAAAGACCACTTTGATGAATACAATATCCATCATCCTACCAATTGATTATACAGCAACTTCGAACTAGATCTTCACATTCATTATGTCCTGAACTTTCAGTGATCCGGGATGTTTCCGGTCGGATTTGAAACCACCTGATGTGCAGAGAAACCAGTTGATTCATGATTTGTCATTTGCTACTTGGCCCGAAATTAGTCCGAAAAGGAAGCTGGCTTTTTCAGAGTTTTATGCCGGCAGATCAGCATAGCCATCCCCATGGGGAACGCAATCTAATATGGACGCGTGGGGCGTTATCTCAAGTCATATGTCTTGAAGCAGCCACCTTCCGACGCCTAAGCTTCACGGATATATGCAAGGGTCACGCTAATGCCGAGAAAAGCCATGCCGAGAAGAGCGTCCGGCTTACCGAGACATTTTCGGTCGAATTACCTCATCAATTTCTGTGTATCGATCGTGTTCCACTTAGTGGTGTCAATCATCGTTATCCACAGGTCGGCCTGTCTTCGGTCAGTTTGCGGGGCTCAGTAGATTCCCCCACATTTGCAGGCGCGGCCACAATTCCTTTACACGGACTAAACCATGGCGCCACACGAGCTTTATACCACTTGGAAGAGGCCGGCGTTGGGAAAGTTTCCATATATGCGGACTTGAACGATTAATATAAGGCAAGCAGCGGCAGCTGAAGACTCACAGCCTCAAAGGATGTTGAATCCTAGACTATATCTTTCGAACTCTCTCAGGGTCAAGGCTCCACTACTTCAGACTTCTCGATCCGTTGTATCTCAACTTCGGCTCTCACTTGTTTCAAGCGGACCTTGCTACAGTAACGCAAGTCGCAGCCTCATGACTAGGTCTTCGCTTCCAGAGGGGGCTCCTTCCCCTCTCAAAAGTTTCCTGTCAAACGGCACCAATGGAGCTTCCATGTCCACCCAGGCTCATGGCAGCGAAACCGAATTCCTGATCGTCGGTGCGGGGCCGGCTGGGGCATCGCTAGCATGCTTCCTGACTTCATACGGTACATTCAATGGCCATAATACGGTTTGGAACAAAGCTAACAAATGACTAGGTCTGAAAGGGCTCATGGTTAGCGCTGCACCTGGTACGGCTAATACCCCCCGGGCGCATATTACCAACATGGCGGCGCAGGGTATGTATCCAACTCTCCCATTCAACAATGATACAAAGCTGAGCATTGATCACCAGAATGTCTCCGGGATATCGGTCTTGATCAGGAGTTGGAAAATGTTGCATCACAAGGAAACCATATGATTCATACTAGATGGTGTCATAGTATGGCTGGCGAGGAATACGCTCGCATTCACTCTTGGGGCAATGATCCAAAGCGCAAGGTATGTTTATTCTCTGGTTGTTCGTTGTTGGTCTTAGACTAATGAATGAGTATAGGGCGACTATGAGTCTGCCAGCCCATGCACACCCCTCGACCTTCCCCAAACACTCCTCGAGCCTATTTTAGTCCGCCATGCTACGGCTAATGGTTTCAAAGCTCGCTTCGACACGACCTTACTAAACTTCACACAAGATGCAGACGGTCTCTACACTGTGGATCTGCGGGACAATATCTCGAAAAGTGAATATCAGGTCAGAACCAAGTATATCTTCGGTGCCGATGGGGCTCGCAGCCAAGTCATCAAGACCCTTAATCTCCCCATGTCTATCAAGACGGGTCAGGGCCTTGCCATCAATATTCTCGTCAGGGCAGACTTGTCTCACCTCATGAAGCACCGGCAAGGCAATCTTCATTGGGTGATGCAGCCAGATCGCGAGCATCCACAGTTCGGATGGCAGGGAATTGTACGCATGGTCAAACCATGGAACGAGTGGATGTTCATCCTCTTCCCTGATCGAGACTGTGATCTCAATATCCAACCTTCTCATGATGAGTATATGAGTCGCGTGCAGGATTTCATTGGAGATGATACCCCAGCCGAGATTCTCGACATATCCAAGTGGTATATCAACGAAATTATTGCAGAGCAATACTCTGACGGAAATGTGTATGCTCTCCTTTTCGCTTGTTTCTGTCCAACCTAGCTAACTCAATCTTTCTCCAGTATGTGTCTTGGAGATGCGGTTCACCGGCATCCCCCAATGAACGGTCTTGGGTCAAACACCTGCATCCAGGATGCGTTTAACCTAGCATGGAAGGTTGCCTATGTGCACCGTGGTCTTGCCGACAAGTCAATTCTCGACACGTACAGCGTCGAGCGTCAACCAGTAGGAAAATCCATCATCACTCGAGCCAACCAAGCCTTCCGGGATCATTTCAACGTCTGGGAGGCACTGGGTACTCTACCGAAGGAACTATCAGACCGGAAAGCCGTATTGGAGGAACTCTCGAGCAATACCGAGAAGGGCAAGGTCCGACGCAAGGCTTTCCGTGAAGCCATCACCTCAACCTCCCGCGAGTTCCACGCCCTAGGTATCGAAATGGGTCAGTGTTATTCCGGCAATGGCGTCTACACCGCAGATGAACCGCACCCCTACGCTCCCTCTGGGCCAGCTGCAGCGGACGACATTCTTTTCTACGAGCCCAGTACCTACCCCGGCCGTCGACTTCCCCACGTTTGGTTGAACACAGCTATTCCCGGTCCCCGGAAATCCACGATCGACCTGGCCGGACACGGCGCCTTCACGCTCTTGATTCGCGGACCTGGGGGTCAGGTGTGGAAGGATGCGGCTGCGAGCATCTCGAAGCAACTGAATGTTCCTATCAATGCTTACAGCATTGGATACCGGGAGGATTGGGAAGATGTCTACTTTGAGTGGGATCGTTTGAGCGGGGTGGATGAGTCCGGGGTTGTTTTGGTACGACCCGATCGATTTGTCGCGTGGAGAGCGCAAAAGGCTCTCCCTAGCACGAGCGATTGCGAGGATAAGCTGGGTTTGGTTCTGCGGTCTGTTCTGGGACTTTCGCGTTCCAATGGGATTAATTAAACATCCCTTGGTTGGCTTTTGAATGCCTTGCATTTACAAGTAATTGGAATTATTGGGATATTTTGTGATCTTTATATTTGAGTTCCGTTCTGTATCACCTAGGCAAATACATACTGCTTTGATTATCAAATTTCGAAATATTCAAAAACCTCGAATTCCATGGAAAGGTACATCTGGAGTTCAATACTCGAGTGTTCTGATTGGCGCGTGGCTACGTGGCCCCGCTCAGGCACCGTATACTGTAGTATGATCACATCCATGAAGATTGATGAAAAATAGTGTCGTAAGAAAGGATCCGTTCCAAATTATGAAGCTTCCAAGGTTCATCCATGAAATTCTTGCACCAGAGACCTCGGGATTATGATAAGCAGAGTCCACTGTAAGCCGGAGAGATCTCACTCCTATCAACACATAACCACCCCACCCCACCTAGCATATATATATATATATCCGCCCACGTATCTGATATTAATATCCGACCTTTGAAATCTTGATTCCATCCCAAGGTTTCTTGGACGCTGGCAGACATCGAATGATAGATAGATTATCTATCATCAAATATAGGTATTTTGTATATATTACCTGGGTGTCGCGTATGTGCAATTGACCGCAGCTCAATCTTCATCCATGGATGCACTACGCCGGTATCAAGCGATGGAGGCTTAGGTAGGCACTTTATGAATACACAAGATTTGCAATGAGAAATAATCTGTTCATTAATCTGCCTATCATACTGTGCAGGTAATTTCCCCTTCTTCGCGGGAGACCTCGGGAAGAATATGTCCTCTTGAAAACTACGTGACCCAGGCTCATCACCGAAAAAGACTCCCTGCATGACGCTCAACGTAAGACCATGCATAGATACAAATAACAAAGAAGAAAAATATGTTCATTCATGACTTGATGCCCAGCCGAAAAGCCGATCATTTCGAGGATGCCGCAGATGAGAATGAAACCAATGCGTGATACGAGTCTGTCAAAGGCCATAGGCATTGCGCAAAGGCCACAGCTCCCGCAACCAGGAGTAGATAGTAGGCAATTGTCCAACCAATGCTCAATCTACCATCGTCAACTCTGATAAAGCGACCGTCTGAATCTTCTTTGCCACGGGTGATCGGGGGACCAAGAGGTTCACCAGCCTCCACTCGGCCCCAAACGCGTGGCAGACCGCACCAATTGCAGAAGCTGTGAATTAGGATGACAGCCAGCAAAGAGGAGGTACGCAGATAGACGAAAGTGGCGTACCATCCAAAGACGGTCGTGAAGCCAAACTGGAAGAGAGAGCGCAGTAGAGCGGCCAGCGCCGGAGTGTCCGGGTGAGTGAGACGGAACTCATAGAAATGGTGGACATGCGCAATTCCAAAGTACAGCGGCGAGACAAACACAATGTACCCTGGGGAGACATGAGCCAGCAGATGCAATGGAATGATGCCAGAGCGGAATATGATCTCCTCAGTGACGGGGCCCTGATACGTGTTAGTTATCAAACCGTTCGATGCGTTCTTCCCCACAGGGAAAACCAAGAAACAAGAGAAAAGAAAAATTTGAACCTACAGCAATGTAATTTCTCCATCCAATCCAGCCACTTAGGCTTTCGGAGAGTTTACTGAGACGGAACCAGGATCGCCATTCACTCTCCACGATCCCTCGCTCATAAAGCGGGCCAATGAATAAAATGGCAGTCAGGAGAAAGCTGCGGGCAATATCGCTCACATTGATGGGCCACCAGCCCATTACAGTGACAGCCGAACCAAGGGAATGATTGCCCTGACTAATTACTAGCCAAAGAACGGCGACCGAAGTCAGGATACAAGAGGCAGTGACGGCGCGAATCCGCGCGCGAATCACTGATGGGGCATCCCGGCTGAGGCTGGGAGATGGCCGCGTGGTGGGCGACAGATAGAGAGGCACCACATAGGACAAAGTAAGGGCGACCTAAATAGTGCCCAAGGTTAGAACTCTACTAATGATGGTTCGAGGTACTCATTTACCGAGAGCAGGGCGACGGTGTGTACCGCCAGAGACGGCTCATCTGGACGGGGTTAGCTGACCTGTCTGAACTTTGCGGAGAAAAGGAACAGGAAAAAAACCCAAGCCCAACTCACCTAGATGCTTAGTGTACAGGCTCTTGAGGCTTGCAACAAAGTCGACGGGAGCCATAGCAAGTCATGAGCCAACTAGGCGATCAGTAAGGATGAAGATATTTTGTAAAAAGTTGGCATTTTCAAGGCAACGACGCCTCGACCGGTCTTTGTTGGATAATGACAGAACGTGACAGAACTGGAGTGCATGGTAATGGAAAGAGTGGGGAGTTGGGGGCGGGAGTTGGTATGGCAGTGTTAAATTACAAGTATTGTGGGTATTGGAGAACCTTGGAACAATCGGAACAAGTTTTTTTCTACCAAAGGAACAAAGTAAATAGATCAAGTAAACAGATCAAGTAAATAGACTCATATTCTACCCTAATGTTAGAGTTCTTGTCCCAGAGTCAAAGTAAATGGACTTGGTGCAGAACACATGGACCAAGCGCCTCCACACGAGTACAACGGAATATGATGCATCAGCTGCAGGCTATCCCTGTTCACACCCATCTTCATTTCCCTGAGTCAACGCGAGGGGATCGTGGGCTTAATTCTCCGATTTCACGAGTTTTAATACCAGGTGGGACATAAGTCTGACATCTATTGAATAATTTAAAATTGGAGTCTGTGAGGGAATAAACAAATACTAGAGTCTGGATTTCCCCTCATAACGTCGGCGCTAACAGGGACAACTCATCGAGATCCACTGGGGCTGGACCCGCCTGAATCGCGACATTTTGATGGGCTGTATAACGGTGGTTCGATAGGCCCTGAACTTGTAAAATGTATGGCATCCGGGTAGATCTTTAGAGACCGGATCCAACTGCACAATATATAGGATGTCAAGGGGAACAAGGAGTCTTTCTTTGGTGATGGAGCCCGGTGATGGGCCGTGCAGCCGTGCATACGCTGGCGAACGATGATAGGCGAAGGAGCGTTTTACTGCTTTTTCCTGTCTTTGGTGGGCGCTTCACCGCCGCTGGGCAACAAAATTCCTCCCCCTTGATCTTCCTCAATGTCTCATGTTGCTCCTGTTGTGTTTTTCGGTCGTTGTGCGCCTCTTGTTTTGATTGTTTAATGACCCGGTTCATGCTTGACGCTCTTTTAATGTGCTGAAACGACTTTCCATGCCCCGCTGATTCTCTCGTCATTCTTTTATTACGCTCTTTTTTTTTTTTTTTTGGTGCTTTACCAAACCACATTCATTCAACCGTATAGATCGGTTCTCGATATCAGCTGGAGGATCTGACATTCTTTTCATCCCAATTCGTTCCAGGAAAACAAACAGTCTTTTCGGGTTCAACGTCATTGTTTATTCTAGTTTTCTGTTCGACTTCGACCTGGTTATCTACGTTTACGCCCTGGTCCGATCCTCGACCTTTTGGATTATGCTTTAATTGTTTCGATATGCCTTCTCACGTCCAGTCAACCTCCCCTCCTCCCCGGAGACGGAGAGCTTTAGAAGAGCGCAGTTCTGCTCATACCAACGAAAGATCGCCCACTCGATCCTTACATAGGGTTCGAACGCAAGAAGATGTGAATGAAATGTATATGGCGACACCATTTCCGACAAAACCAGAGCAGATATTATTGCCAATTCCTGGCAAAGGCCAGCAGCAGTACATTGCAGATACCGGCCTTAGGTATGCTCATGCTGGTCCATCATCATCGATCTGGTCGCCGGCGCTCAGTCATGGCACGGAGAGCAGCGTGCGGGAGCAATCCGTTGGCGAGTGGGATACATCAACGGTGGACCCTGGCAACTCGCCGCCGGAGATGTGGGATGAAGACCCAACATCCAGCAAGTCTTCTTTGCCGGACTTTCCATCAGCCAAGCCGGACGACTTCCATTCGGATGGATCGGAAGCCGAATTCTCAGATGATGACTTAATTGTGCTGCCAACCGCGACACCGACAATCAAAGCGGTTGTATCAGAGCCACCGACGTCTCCAAAATCCGAGCCGGAAGATGCATCAACATTGGGGTACTCAAGCCCCAATATCCAGCCAATTGGAGCTCCATCCAGCCCTAACTTCGTCACCCTGGATAACTCGAGCGTCAACTTCCTGCCTCGCGGACCTGGTTCCAATTCGGATTCCGATCCACGAACGGACTCCCTATCATCGTGGAACTCGCGAGGAACCGCCGTGAGACATGCTGGTGCAGCGCAATGGATCTTCACGGCCTCATCAGAACGACCGAGCCACTCCCGTTCGCCGTCATTCCATTCGAGCCCTCCGACCCAATCGGTGGCATCATTCCCCACAGCATCCCGACGACTTTCAGAAAGCCGATCGCGGTCTGCGACTTCGTCCTCGCGCAGTCTCCGCTCGGTGTCCGACATCCAGACCGCCATGGATAGTGGTGTTCCAATTCAATATCCCCGGATTCGTGGTCCGTCGTCCAGCTCTCGAGCAGAGACCTCTGACTCCTCAGACCGCGACTTCACCCCAGGTCCGGCTTCCGGCCGTTGGAACCCTCATCTCTCCCGAGTATCGTCGATATGGTCTGCAGAGGAATTTCCCGACCAGCCTGTTGAGGTCGAGGTCGAGGTCTCAAGCACCGACTCGGAGCCTGCAATCATATCATCCGCGATCCCGTCATCTGTGGCCCTGAATTCGAAGACAAGCAAATCCACTGTCTGGTTGGTGAACGAGGCAGATGGTGACGAGCACTTGGACAGCCTGACAAACCTACCAAGCCGCCGTGGCTTCCCGCACAGCTTGTCCTCGGGCTCCAAGCGCAGTAACAGCTTGCGAAGTAACAGCCTGCGCAGCCTCAAGCGCCCGGGCACTGGCTCAAGTACCTTGATGCACATCCTCCCCACATGGGCGAAGATCTACTACCGCTCTGATGCCCTCGGAATGCATCCGACCTTGTCAATGATGGACCCCAGCCGGCCCTCCTCTGGTCGCCCGGGAACCAGCAACTCCAGTGTCTTCAACCTCGTGCCGAACCCGCTCAATGTCCCTCGCCCTCGTTCTCCAGACCGTCCTCGCTCGCCTGAACGTGTCCACTTCGCTCAGCGACGCATCGACAGTGACCCACGAGACCCGCGCGCTCACTGGGTCGCATCTCCGGAGCCCGAGGATGGAGAAGTGGTTGGACCGCATCGTCACCGATTACGGCATAGCTGGTCGCCGCATCTCTTCACTGACCGCCGTACTATCCAGCACTCGGCCAGTGCATGGACAACTCCTTCATTCGACTCCACGACTGAACCAATCTTTGGTCGGAGGAATATCCAGGTCTACTCATTCTGTGTGGGATTCATTTTCCCCCTTGCCTGGATCATTGCCGCTTTTATTCCTTTGCCGCCTAAACCCAAGATGGCACCTGAAATGATTGAGTCAGACGATGATGTGGAAATGGCCCTTGAATCTCAGTTGATGGGTCTCCAACAACGACGGTATAATAATACACGATGGTGGCGGAATCTCAACCGGTGGATGATTTCCCTTGGGGTTGTGATCATCGTTATTGTGGTAAGTTGATTCTCCTTCCAGAATACTTCCTGCACTTCTAACAGTTCTCAGATCACTTTTGCTGTTATTGGAAAAACCACTGGCTTTTAATTGTATCTGCTCTGTCGCACACGTCTCTTTTCATGATCAAACATCCTTTCGATCTACTACGCTTTCACGACTCGGACACTCCCTTTCGTCTGATATTTGCATTCGACTCATTTATTTATCCTTTCATTCAATTTCGGAGCCACGCTCAAACATATTCCCCCAGTCGGACTCGACTTCAGTTCACTTTTGCTACAATAACAACAACCCACAGACTTACTTTTATTTCCCTGCTCAATTGTCACATTTTGACCCGACCGTTTCAGACATTCTTGTTTCTGAATCATGATTTATCCATACTCTTCGCTGAACATTTATTGAATACGACTGCACGAAACGACTGTACGCACATACATAATTCCCCTTCCATGTTTGTGACTTTATTCTACTTGAATTTTCTCATTTGGGACCTTCCTCTACAGCAACAGCTGCCTTATTTCATTCTTGACCTCATCTTTGTTTATTTCAAGGCGCTTGACACCTGTGTAATGGATACTCATTGCTTGGATCTCCTTCTCGTGTTTGACATTTGCTTATGTAATTCACCTACACTTGTATTAACTAGAAGAACCATGTTATTACTTTTATGATCCTTTTGACCTCAAGTCTTACTCCTCGGTTTGAACTGGGTTTGAAGTCGTATTTACTATAGCTGGAGAAATCACTTTTGTTTATAACCCGGAATACGTAATGCTAGTAAGTATAATGAATCCATAATGGACATGAAACATATAGTAACTCGGTCTTGAAGCAGCAGCAAACCATGATAACTTTGCACACAATGAACTCAATCTATACAGACGTAACACACATCTAAGACATCCTTACAGCTTACGCCCAATCTTCTGCTCGACGGCAATTTTCAGTTCCTCGCCACTGGGCATGGTCACCACGCTACCACGACGGCGCCGGGACTCAATCTCCGTCATAATCTCCTGCACGGCCTCATCAAAGTCACGCTCGGGATCGTTAGGCAGACCTAGAGTTGGAGGACGCACGGCCTCTTGGCTGACGGTGCGCATCACATGAGGCCGGTTCCGGCGCTTCAGTCTAGAGACCAGAGCGGCCCTGACTGGGGAGAAGGAGGCGAAGGCGACGAGCGAGGCCATAGTCCAGATGATGCCGTAGAAATAGACACGAGACCAGACAGCCATAGAGTCGCTGAAGCTGAGGAGAACGAAGGGCATCACAGTGAATCCGAGGGTGAGCTGGGTGGCAGCCCAGCTGGCAAGGTCGTAGTAGCGCTTGGTAGGCATGGGCTTGGAACCGTCAGGGGTTAGGAAGAAGGGGCGGACGTAGCGACGGAAGTCTGAAGGAGATGTAAGTAAGGCGCTGGGCGAGGAGAGAAAACATAATCCGGTGATACATACTCTTTGCCACAGTCTGGATGAACGAGCCGAGCACGAATGTCATGTAGTAGCCTGGGTAGAAGCCGTGCCAAAGAGCGCTGGTAGCGAACGTGGCCATGCTAGCACGGAATCCAGGCTTCTTGCCCTTAGGAGTAACGCGCAGGTAGATATAGTTGCGCAACCAGTGGTTGGTGTTTTTGTTCCAGCTACCAAGGTAGGCGTACGAATTCTGGGCTGTCTCCAGACTCCAGGGATCGACGTTCTCCAGACGGTTCCAGAACACCTTGCCGGACTTGGGATCAAATCCGTTGTATCCTAGACCAGACAAGATACAGGCACCCTCCGTCAGAGACCAGACACCGTAGTACTTCAGGCGGGAGGTGAAGCCAAGCAGATACACGGTGAGCATGCGGCGCGGGAAACCGAAGGTCAAGAACTCATCCGAAAGCACAAATTCGGTGGTGAAGATTCCACCGAGGTATACAAATGCGCCAATCCAAAGCAGTCCGATGACGGCCTTCTTGAAGGCCGGGGTACCACTGCGGGGAATCTTGCGCTTTTTGCGAGTCGCAGGCACCTTGGATGGATCAGTGCGCGGGGGGACGTCGAACAAGGTGGTATCGAGCCAGCGGCGGTAGTCGACATACTCGAAGGCGGGACCGGCAAACAGCGACGGGAAGAACAAAACATAGCCAGCGTAGTCCAGAATACTAGGGAACTTGCTAATGGCCGAGTACTTTTGGGGGTCAGAGAGCTGTTCCTGCGGCAGGCGTCCGTCATGGATGTTCCAGCAGAACGACGTCAACTTCATCACGAGCACCATCTGAGCTCCCGTGATGTCAACTACCCCAGCGTCATCCACCATTTGGCGGTATATATGGCTGACTGACATGTGACCCATCAAGAAGACAAACCCGATCCAGGGCATCAGCGAGCCGTCCACATAGTAGGCGATGACGTAGGTTCCAGCTGCGCTGTATAGGAGTGTGCGCAGGCCATCCCAGAGACCAAAGAGTCCGATAATGTAGAAGAGCGAAGCACCGATGATGAAGACATTCTTCTTCCACGGCTGGGAGTCGGGGATGCGCTTCAGCACAGCGGCCAGTGGATAGGAGAGTAGGAAGGAGCCGATCAGCTTGACTATAATTCAGGTTAAAAGCTGCACACGATTTTTGTCATCAATGAGAATCACGTACGCTCATCCACCGAGGCGCCTGTGAGCTGCGCAGGCATCTCGAACACTGCGGGAAGAAGTCAGTTCCAGCTGTCTTGGGGGAGCTCTATAGCTCTTCAATTCAATGAGAGGAACACATACAGCTGTCTATAAAGGACAACATGATGTCGACCCAGTAGAATTCGTGACGCGGTATCTTAGGATGCGTTCATGGGTAGAAAGAAAAAAGGAAGAGAAGAATACAAGAAAACAAGGTCAAGGGATCAACTTGGAAATTGTCATGTGGGACACGGTTACGCCCAACATTCAACAACTTAATCACTTTCTCCACTTCCCCCTACGGCAACGGTAACAACCTTACCCGTTGTGATCCCACTTTCCTCCAGCTCTAGAGCGCTTCATCGATCTTCGAACTCCTCCTTTTCTATTTGTTGCCCCGCGCGCCCAGGCGCATTCTCCCCACCATGGATGTTGTCGCAGCCGTCTCGGGCTACATCTCCAAGATGGTGACGGCTGGCGAGTCAACCTCGGGGTCTTCATCTGCCAAGATGAAGATCTTGCTTCTCGATAGTGAGACAGTGGGCACAATGCAATGAACTAGCTTATTTGATCAAGGATTACTGACTTCCTTGGCTATAGGTCCCCATTGTCTCGACCGCCATCACCCAATCTGCCCTCCTTAATCACGAAGTCTACCTCATTGATCGCTTGGACAATGCCGCGCGCGAGAAGATGCGACATCTGCGATGTCTGGTTTTTGTGCGCCCCTCCCCAAGCTCCATTCAGCTCCTTGTTGATGAACTTCGAGATCCCAAATACGGCGAATATTACATCCACCTGAGCAACATCATCCGCAAGTCATCCCTCGAGCGCCTTGCCGAGGCCGATAGCCACGAGGTTGTTCAGTCGGTGCAAGAACAATTTGCCGACTTTCTGGTGGTCAATCCAGACTTGTGCTCTATGAATCTGGGATTCCCCTTAAGCCGGCTCTGGAGCCACTCACCCGACCTATGGAATCCGGATTCGTTACAAAGAGGCACGGAGGGGGTGCTGGCACTGTTACTGTCCTTGAAAAAGAACCCATTGATCCGCTACGAGAAGAACAGTTTGATGGCCCGCAAACTAGCTACAGAAGTTCGGTACCACCTCACGCAGGAGGAGCAATTGTTCAACTTCCGCCGGACGGATACACCGCCAATCCTGCTTATTTTGGATCGCCGCGATGACCCCATCACCCCATTACTTACGCAATGGACATATCAAGCCATGGTGCATGAGCTGCTTGGCATCCGAAATGGACGAGTGGATCTGCAGGACGTGCCAGAGATCCGACCGGAGCTCAAGGAAATCGTGCTAGCTCAGGACCAAGATCCGTTCTTCAAGAAGAACATGTATCAGAATTTCGGCGACCTCGGCCAGAATATCAAAGAATATGTGGAACAATACCAGACTAAAACACAGAACAACATGAATATCGAATCGATCACCGACATGAAGCGGTTTGTGGAGGACTATCCGGAATTCCGCAAGCTCTCGGGCAACGTGAGCAAACATGTCACCCTGGTAGGCGAGTTAAGTCGTCGTGTAGGCGAGGATAGCTTACTGGATGTGAGTGAGTTGGAGCAAAGCTTAGCTTGCAGTGATAACCACTCCAACGACCTCAAGGTATGTATAGTGTGATCCTATAGGCAGAGCTGTGTTGACTTAATTTTTACTACAGTCCTTGCAACGTATTATCCAGTTGCAGAACGTGCCTGCCGAAAATAAGATACGTCTGGTGGCTCTCTATACGCTTCGCTACGAGAAGCAACCGAATAGTTCCCTGCCAGTCTTGCTTGACTTGCTCGTGACAGCAGGCGACGTCCCCTCTAACAAAGTCAACATTATTCCCAAGCTTCTTGCATACCACCACTCTCTACAAGCACCGCCAGTTGCAGGTGGATTCTCCGATCTTTTCGAATCTACATCATTCTTCTCTGGTGCTCGTGACCGCTTCAAGGGTCTTAAGGGTGTTGAGAATGTCTACACTCAGCATTCACCACGACTGGAGGTGACTCTCCAGAATTTGATTAAGGGCCGCCTAAAGGAGATGCAATACCCATTTCTGGAAGGCAGCGGGCACACTCGGGACAAGCCCCAAGATATTATCATCTTCATGGTTGGCGGCACCACCTATGAGGAGGCTAAGATGGTTGCTCAGGTCAATGCCAGCTCTCCTGGTGTTCGTGTTGTTCTAGGTGGCACTATGGTTCACAATAGCACTACTTTCCTGGAAGAGGTCGACGATGCTGTCGGCAGCTGGCCAGAGCCCGGTCCCTCGACAGCTGCAGGACGGCTGCGACGGGAAGTCGGACATTGAGTGACATATAGGTGCTGGGCATATACTGGCAAACTGCATTATACTGGATTGAAACTTCTATTCTCCCAATAAAATTAGATAAAGAAATTAGCTTTCCATAACATCTACTAGCATTGAACCATGTAGCGTAATGTGGGTCACACCCCGGACAATGCGGAGACCGAGATTTGACCTTCCCACTTTTGCTTCTTCCGTATCCCCTCGCGCCATGGACCAGAATTCCCCGCAAAGGGGAGGTCCTACTTCGCCAGCGGCCTCTCGCGAACCTCGACTACATCTTCCCTCGACTACCGATCCGCCAGGCCCCCAGAACCCCCCAAAACCGCTCGTATGGCTGGTAGGTGGTTACCCTACCCCAACCCCACTTTGGCTCTATGCGCCCAACCTGCAACGTCGAATTGAATACCACTGTGAATACGAATGTCAGAACTAAATTGCTTTTGATAATACCAGATCTTCGGTGCGACAGGCCACATGGGCCGCTCGCTCGTCAAAATCGCCCTATCGCGCAACGATCTAGTCTCAGCCGTAGGGCGCACCTATGAAAACAGCCCCGAAGCCATGAAAGAGCTCGAAGACGAACACGAGAACTGCCTCGGTCTTTTATGTGACGTACGCGCACGCGAGACCGTCAAACGCGTAATCGACCAAACCATAGCGCGATTCGGGCGCATAGACGTGATCGCCAATTGCTCCGGGTACGGCGTGATCGGAGCCTGCGAAGACCAAGACGAGTTCGATATCCGCAACCAATTCGAGACAAACTTCACAGGGACATTGAACATGATCCAGCTATCTCTCCCGCATTTCCGAGAACGACGGGCAGGTCGGTATCTCATTTTCAGTTCAACGTCCGGCGCACTTGGGGTGCCGGGGTTGGGACCGTACTGCGCGTCGAAGTACGCTGTCGAAGGTCTGATGGAAAGTATGTTGTATGAGGTGGATAGCTTCAACATCAAGGGAACGCTTGTTGAGCCGGGTCATATGCGACGTGACGATATTGGGGATCTGGTCTCACCTTCATTTATGGCTGCCAATCCCTCCGAACACAATCTCTCCTCGCCGCTGCCTCTGTACGGTCATTTCTTGGTCAAGAAGCCTAGTGAACCCTATAATACATCTACCTCGCCTGCTGCGCATGCCCGGCGCATGCTTATGTGGCTTGGTGATAAGCAGCCTGCTTCTGCGGTGAAAGCGGCCCACCTTGTCTGGGAACTTGGGCACTGTTCTTATCCTCCCTTACGACTGATCCTCGGTACCTACGCTGTTGAAAGTATTCGGGATCGGTTGAAGTGCATCATTGAGGAGATTGAGGATTGGAAACATCTCAGTTTCCCGTTGGGGGAAACGCAGCCTGGGGGTGAAAGATCATCTGCGCAGACCGAAGGCAATGACGCTGCCAGCAATGCGGGATGAAGGGTATGCAATTCAATCCTTAGCACGTTAGGTTTGCTGCATGTACCGCTTCCTGCGCCCCTAACTACTCCCACCTACAGGCCATCCCGCCCTGTAATGACCGACTAAATTTCAAGCCATTCGAGACTTGGTCTTGAATGGGCAAGTATTGATTGGGAACCCCGATTCCCTCAGAAATCGATCCATGATTCAGAGATAGATCCCGTTTCTGCGAGATTTTGGAGAGGCACTTGGGAAAGCCACAACCAGACCAATGCCATGACTTCCAGTCGGTGATCAACTCATGGATAGACAGATCATAACGAATGCACGATTCCGCACATCTACTACATCGCTTTTCCGATCATTTACTTCATGAACTCGTTATCTTCAAGTATTTTCAAGGTAAAGTACATATGCACCTCGCTGATACTATGTAGAATGTAAAGTGCACCCAAAAGAGACATACTACATAATCCGCCAGATTAGACTCGGGGATAGGGGACATGGCATAGACATAAATCATGCAATAGAATCTATGTATATCATGAAAGAAACAGACAGGAGTTAACAAAGTGGGCATGATCATAGAGAAAAAGGGTGGCACAAGTGGTATTGACAGGGTTTTATTAGCTGGCATGGATGACACAAGTCTCCATCGCATGCCAGATGCGGCGTCGTCTCACAACGTCTGCTCCGAACGTATCCTTGACGACATCATCATGAGCATTGGAGTCGTCCTCCCGTTTGCTAGGAGAATCAGAAGGCCACAGGATGCGCGCTTCCTCGACACTGGCACCAAACTCGTATTCGCCACGGCTGAGCACCGTCACGCCAATGAAGGCCTGGGTCGACTCGCCACTTGGTAAGATGGGGAGGGACTGTTGGAGCATTCCAGTCCATGCCAGGCGGCGTGTGAGGTCCAGAGCGACATTATTTGGTTGGTGTCGCAAGCTAGGCTGAAGGCGGAGGAGTGGGTGAATAGGACGCGAAGACCGATTGCGGATAGTGACGGCCAGGGTAAGGAGATCGTCTGCTTCGGCTCGGAATCGTGAGCGACCGGTCTGAGTGACCTTCTGTGAAGATTCAGGGCTGGATGATTCGGAGGGTGAAGAGAGGGAAAATGTTATGTCGACGTCCTCAAGACGCATGGCTTCCACCATTCGAGCATTAAGGCGGATGTTCCGAAGGTCAATGGTGCCCTCACGACCTGTAGAGGCCTCCTTCCAGTGACCGGACAATCTCTTCAGTAGCTCTTCTCGGAACCAGAAAGCTTCGCGAGAGGCTGCCTCAGCTTCGAAGGATAGCTTGTTGACGCTGACCACAAATTGTCTTCGAGTGCCAGTGTTAACGACAGGAATAGAGGCATGAGGGTTATCTAGATAGACACGCGGGAGTACGAGGACAAATCGAGAGGTTTGGCCAGGCTGAAGATGTCCATCGACGGTATACTGGCCAGTGTGAATATCCTTTGACAAAGCGGAATGCTCGCCAACTCGCAACCACACAGAGACAGGACTTGGCCATGCATTTCGCAGATCAAGCAAGACAACACAGTGATCCGGACCGTAGGCTCCATTTCCAAGACGGGCAAGAACCTGAGAAAATGGATCATGATCGCTGGCAGATAACGGTGAATCTTCTTGTTGAACTGGGTCCGACGGGGGCTCGAGGTGATTTCGCCAGGCAAAATCACCACTGAAGGGCAAGATATCACAGCGAGCAACTTCTACGCTGGCATTTACCGTGACGGTCAGCGGCACAAACAATTGCCTAGTATAAAAGATATCAGGCAGATCCGCCTGTTTGGCCCCAACGAACGAATAGTCGATTTGAACAGTGGTATCCTGTAGGCCAGGCTTGCCCAGCACATCGACCGTGAAAGTAGCCTTCTGGCCTGCCGGGATAGAGCAGTCTTCAGAGTTAGATCCCTCACGGCGCCATCGCAGGGCCGGCTGAGTTGTCAACTTCAGCTCCAGTTCGTAGATTTCCACCGGCAAGAGATCTCTGTTCTTAAGAGCCGATTGAAGTTGCCGGGTAGTCGAGTCTTGGAAGGTGAACAAAACAAAGTCCACGGGGCATGAAGAGGTATTTTGAAGTGTAATGGTGAATGACTTGATCTCCCCTTCTAGAACCATCATCGCGGACTGTGAGAGCGACATTGATTCGATCAAAAGTGATGGCTGTTTGCCGATGACCTTAACCTCACATGTTGCTGCCTCGGGACCCTTTTTAACTGACGTTTTTCCATCTTTAGAAGTTTCTGAAGCCCAGGACACTGGTCGCTCTGACAGGGGCTTTTTCGAAGACAGCCCTGTCCGTTTGAACTTGACATCGGGTTCAGGCTTCCAGAATTCCTTAAATATGGGGAACCTTCGCGTTCGGCAATGCCGCGCTTTCACGATGCAACCAGTGATGGTGAGTTTCCCTTCCTCGCGAGCGGTGCCCAGGACGATGATATCTTGCAGGCAAAATGGAGGAAGAATGATGTTCTCTGCCACGGCCTCAAAGTCCACACCTGTACTCTCTAGTCGCAAGTGCTCGATCTCAACTTCAAATTCGTAGGGATTTTGGAGAGTTACCCGGAACGAACCGGGCTCATCTGTCACACTAAGCATCTCCAAGGCTTTGCTGCTAGGTTTCGCGAAGGGGTTGTACAGGAAAGGATCCTTTTTCGATTTCTCTGATCCAGCGGTAACAGCGTGCAATTCTGATTTGGACCGCCGGACAGGCCTCCTAGGATCCGGCAGTGCTAATAGCTGGACGTCACGTACGAGGAAGTCATCCCAGTACTCTGCTGTCATATCAGATGCACCTAGCCTGCTTGCAGCGCCAACAGTGCGTTTGATATTGTTCAAGAGACGAACTTGCTCTTCTCGGGGGAGATACGGTGGCATCTGATTTGTCTCTCCTATCATCAAATCCCCTCGAATAGTTTGCAGAAGCTCGACTGTGAAACGAAGTACACCTTCAAAGTCGGGTAAGGCTTCACAGCAGTTGATGCATGCTTTGAGAACATCAATCTTGAGATTGAGATCGCCATATCTATCAAGAATCACATGTCGGAAAGATCGCTCTGCAATGCCAGCAACCGATTCATAGTCAGGACATCCTTCTGATCCGCCAAGTGCGGATGCTTGGCTCTGTCGCTTCTCCCACTCATAGTATGCCGAGGGCTGGACGCCATATATCTCGCCTATGGTGGCTAAAAGAAGACGTACACTCTTTTCCATATTTCCTGGGCCAATATCAAGGGCATTCACATCAAAAGTGGTATCGCTAAGAGATGCTAATCCCGCAGCTGGATGGATTCCAACCTCTGCCGCGCCAATTTTTCGTGCCTGTACCAGGCTGGGTACCATCACAGTGAGAAGCTCGCGCATGATAAAAGCTTTCTTTCGAGGCAGATCAAGGGCATTGAGAACAGACACCACGCCCACAACAATGGGGACCACATCGGTGGCAGGCAAGTCGGCACTAGGGGCAAGCGGTAGAGCTCGGTACAAGAAGTTTGCAAGCTCGGATTTGCGAAGCAGAACTGTTCCACGTGGAAGTTCTGGTTGAAGTATAGGAATTAGAGGCTCGTTCATGACGATATGTTTCAAGGCGTTGTCGTCCAGCGCGCCATCACGGACCCGAGCTGATACCAAGAGTCTCGATAACCGAATGACTGTCTCGGAGAAGACCAGTTGTGGAAGAGGTTCATCTGTAATGTGAGCGGCTCGATTGTATAGATTGAGAATGTTGTTTGCAAGATCGGGTAACAAATTCGCAAGATTTTGGAGAGAGATAATGCGATTTCCAGCTGTAGGAGCAGAAACCGAATCTCGATGCGATTTTGAAGATTTGTCGGCAACAGGATAGAGAACCGAGGGAATCTAGATTGCAAGTTAGGGGTCTTCGTGATGTCTACTTGGTTGTAGCGTTTATACACATACCTGGAAATCCATGCCTGCCCACCCAAGCATTACGAGGCAAAGAAGAATAGACTCCAGCGCTTTACCGTGCCAGATATAGTCGCTGCCTGCGCGTGCATTGTTCGTAGCTTCAACCAACTCTTTTAGGGCATCATGCCATCTTCCTGCCTGCAGGAAAAGAGTCCCAATGACGACTCCAGCCCGTCCCTTAATGCGATTCTTCGTTCTGTCAGTCGCACTCACTCCGCTAACTGACATACGCTCACGACTATGCTCTTTGGGCGAAGCTACTGAGGGGCTCTTGCTGCCAGAATGTGTACGATTAATGTGAATCGAGCGAGTAATCTCGTCAAACGTCGTGGCGGTTTCAGAGTTGGGCGTTTGTGCGCCCGAGTCGGACAATGGGGTGTCTGGTGTACCATTGGGGTTGGATGGCATTTGTACAGGCAGGGTCATCCGGTGTAGCAGTCGGTCGACCGGTCGGGGACGTAGCTCTGGATTGCGGGACGGTCCCCATGAAGATGTTCGGGGCGATTCAATTGTCGGGATGGCTTGGATCGTTTTCGCAAACTCGTCCAACTCCGAGAGCAAGACCGAGGTTATGTCGCACAAAACCGTTTTCATAGTAGTAGCCTTTGAAGCCTCGGGACGAGGCACCCAAAGTACGTTATCCGGGCCATTTGTGAGTTTCTCCAAGCCATCATAGTCAAAGACCAGAAGCTGGTTCACGAGTGCTCGTGGGCTCCTCTCCTTCACTGCATCGAGCTCTGCCAATAGCTGATCAAGCTCCTCCGGAGTGGGATGCTGTTTTCTCGATTCAGGGCTCTGGGAAAGCTCGGTACCATCTGCAATCGCAATGATCACCAAAGGCTCTCTGTATATCTCAAAGGGAAATAGCTCGAGGTGCGACGTGGGGGGAACCGAGAAGGACAGGTCGTATAGGATCAACCCTGTAGGAAATGCAAGCGGGGAAAACATATCTGTAGAAGATGATCAGTTCTCCATTCCATATCATTCCGTATTTCGCGATCTCCTTGCACGAGAGCATGGTTATTGCGTACTTCGGTTTGGTCGACCATCGGGACTAATGTCCCCTAACCGCACGACATTTTCAGCTTGAAGCCTAGCTGCGAAACTCAAGAAGCGAGATCGCTTAATCCGTCCAATTGGTAGTAAAAGCGCCCTCAAGCGCACTGGCGCAATTGGAGACAACGGGTCGACCCCCATGCTGTCATTTGAGAGAGACCGGAGTACTGGCGGTGGAAGATGTTAGGCCCGCATCCACAATACTTCGACTCTAGACCTTGTTTTGTTTGGAAAGAGCAGTGATAGAGAGGATATAAAAGAAAGTGTAAGCTGTGGCACCAGAGCCCACTGCTAAAATCATATAAAACGCAAGCTCGAACCACGTAGATCAATTGCTCACCTGCGCATGGTGCTCCTGAAGCCGCGATGGAAACACTGATGACATAATCATCGGCTGATCTAATCTGCCGATAAGGGGCGATAAGGCGATGCCACCTCCGCGGTCCGATTCCTGGTGATCACAGTCCTTATTTTGCTGACCAACTACACACTCGGTCGTTTTCTTTTTCTTTTGATTTCTTCTTCCTTCTGTCTACTTCAGCATTAGACGCTCGTTTCTTTTATATCCTTTCAGCACCTTTATTGCTCATGCAATACATGAATATGAGATAGGCTTCCTCATTGATCTCCATGTTTGGACTGCTTTAGATTTATACAGACATCAACATGGCTTTGAATATCGATTTCAACGCGCTGAAGGCCCGGACCATGGGGTCCGGTGCCGACGAAGAAGCAGTGACAGTCGATACTCGAGGCCTGATCTCCAAAGTTTTAGCTCGATACTCGGGGAAGTGGTAAGTTGTTTCTCGGGTCATACATTGGCTATTATTTTCACTCATGAACAACGTGTTACTTCAGGACTGTTCTTCGAGAGATGATTCAGAATGCCGCCGATGCCTCCGCAACTAAGGTGACGATCAAGTTCGAGACGCTCCCCTCTACAACAATCCCGTCACCGTCATCAACCGACCCAACGGAGCAGATAAAGCACACTATCGCCAACCATACCCTCCGGCGTCTATTGATCTCAAACAATGGTCTACCTTTCAGCGAAAAGGACTGGGCCCGGTTAAAACGTATCGCAGATGGAAACCCCGATGAAACAAAGATTGGAGCATTTGGTGTGGGCTTCTACAGTGTCTTCGATGACTGTGAGGAGCCATTTGTGTCCTCTGGTAGTCAGGCCATGGCCTTCTACTGGAAAGGCAACGGGCTGTTTACACGACGGTTGGACTTGGGGGAAGCCTCGAGCCAGGACACCACTTTTGTGCTAGACTATCGCAATGATTCTTCTCCTGTTCCACATTTGTTGCAGCTATGCCAATTTTTGGCAAGCAGTTTGACTTTTGTCGCTTTACAAGAGATTGAGTTATTATTGGACGATTGGAGCCTCTTACGATTATCGAAAAAGACCGCCCCGGGAGTCAATGTCCCCATTCCCAGAGACATCGAAACGAAGACTGCAGAAGGTCTCATGAAAATTACTGGCATAACCCAAGAAATTGCCCAAGTTGATGCGGCTTGGATGCGAGTTGTAGAGTGGAATCCACATGCCAGCTTGATCAGTCTTGACAACCTTCGAGATACCACCAGTTCCCTACGCAGCTTTTTTTCAAAGTTTACAAGTCAGAGCGGATCTGACAAACCCTCGCACTCTCAAAAGACACAGCAACCTGAGCAATCGGGCAACATGACCTCTTTAGTGAAAGCAACGGTGTTCCTGCATATCAATACTGCATCGATACAGCCTTCAGTAAGCTCGAGTCTGAGCAAAGAACTGGAACGCGCCACTCGGAAACCACCACCTAAAAAGGCTACAATCGCAATTCTGACCCCATCATATGACGCCAACGTTGCGACAGGGGCAGCAGCATCGCAGTCGGAAATTCTTGCTTCCATTCTGCCTTCGAAAGGAGGACGAGTCTTCATTGGGTTCCCTACTGCGCAAACTACTGGCCTGAACGCCCATGTGTCGGCGCCATCCGTCATTCCTACAGTTGAGCGTGAAAGCATTGACCTCAACACTCGGTACATTAGTAAATGGAATATTGAAATGCTGCGAGCTGTTGGAATTGTCTGCCGAATCGCGTGGTCTGCGGAGATGAGTACCATCAAATCCAAATTGGCCGCCAAGGTTGGACCCGCGCGTTCTTCAAAGATTCGCAAAGAAGATATAGTGGACGTTCTCCCTGAAGCAATCCATACCGCAAATCAGTTCGTCTTTCGCGAATCGACACCGTCATCAGTTCTCGGTCAGACTATCGAAGATGCGTTCTGGATGTGCAACAAGAGCGCCTCCATCGAGATTCTTTCGACATGTGGCGTAATTCCTAGCCATCAGACACGCATAGCCCCTAAGGATCTCAGCTTCATGGATTCGATTCCCGCCTTACCTGATGAATTCGTCCTTCAAGCCAAAGATTTTGTTCGTAGACTGACAGAATTTGGATTGGTCACGGAAATTACGGTTTCTGACATCAAACGGGAGCTGGAGGCTAGTACACTAAGGTCTAATCAGATTGTTGAATTCCTGACGTGGCTGGGTCGCAAAACTGTAGCTGGACAGCTTGATAGGCTTTCGGTTCAGAGTCTTCTCCGGGTTGCAGTGGCGAACGATGAAGAAGACAAGGATGGGAGCCCTACTCGACTAATCGTCTTTGCCGACATTACCAGCTTCTTGAATCCCCAGCGGATTACTACTGATCTCCCTATACCATCAGCAGTGATGCCTTTCCGCTTCACGAAAAGTCTGGGTAAACAGGAACTTGAAGCGTTGGGGTGGGTCGAATTGCAACTTGTACCTTGGCTCCGCTGGCTAGTGATGAATGCCGGGGATCGCAGCCTATTGTCCGCAGAGCAAGACATAACACAAAGTGCCTCGTTTGCTGGACAGGTCCTTCCTATTTTGTCTAAGCAGTGGGAAACCCTAGGCCAGTCATCCAAGCAGACCGTGATTAACACACTGCAACCTCAAACTGTGATTCCGACTAGACTTGGAATGAAGCAACCTGAGCAAACATACTTTGCCTCCGTGCGCCTTTTTGATGATCTCCCGGTTGTACATGGCTTAAATGGCGTCAAGGAAAAGTTACTAGTATCGCTTGGAGTTCGGAAGACCGTTGAGCTAGGAGTTATCTTTGATCGTCTCATCAATGATCCCCCACCCTCCGGCGATGTTAAAGGTTCCTCGACGCGGAAATGGAGTCATGTGGATTTGATTCGATACCTCACGTCTGTTCGGGAAGACATCCCTTCAAATGACATCCAGAGACTCAAAGATACAAGCATTTGCACTGCGGAGATCAGGGGAGATGCACACGCTGCGTCTGGTACTCGCTATAAAATATCCGAGTTATATGAACCCAAAGACCCCCTCCGGGCTCTGGGGCTCCCCATAATCGAATGGCCGGGGATTTACAACAATGCCAGCAACGAAGGGAAATTTCTCTCAATGATGGGCTTGAAGCGACACCCAACAGGAGCTGAGCTCGTGCGCCTAATGATCAGTAGCGATGCAGAGAAGAACAGTGCCCGCAAGGCGAAGGCCTTGTCGTACTTCCTCAACGAGTACCATACCAACGGTTATGACGCTTTCGATATTAATGCAGTCACGGTCCCCTTTCTACCTGTTGAAGGTTCGGAGACTCTCGCTGCGCCAAAGAAGTGTTTCACAGACGAGGGCGCCGCTTTGTTTGGCTTTCATATTCTCCGAAAGCAGCTTCATCCCCATGCTTCTAAGCTGGGCGTCAAGCCCCATCCTCCTATGACAGAATGTCTTCAGACCCTGATTCGTCAACCTCCGGCGACTTCAAAAGAGGCTAGAGTGGTTTTCAAATACCTGGCTAGTAGAGCATCTGATATAAGCCCCCAGGATGTCGAGCGGGTTGGATCGTCTCTAATCATCCCCATTGCGGTAAAGGGTCAATCAGAGAAGGGCTCTCGGACCCGCTTTGTTGCCCCCAAGCTTTGCTATCTTGGTGATGGAGAAGATTACAAGGATATTTTTGACTTCGTGGATTTTGGACGGGAAGCCAATTTCTTCCTCTTGGCCGTTGGCTCCAGGCGAGAGCCGACGAAGATCGAGATTGCACGAATGCTTGTGAAAGAACCTGCTCGGATTTCATCCGCATTCCAAAGCTCCGAGAAATACCTCATGCTCCTGAGGACTCTTGCGGAGAACCTTTCCCTTCTTAAGAAAGACAAAGATTTGTTCAATGACATGAGAAGAGCAAAGTTTTTGTTGGCTAGCCGTGACATCCCTCCTCAATCTGCCGACAAACATGGTAAAGGAACCTCGACTGAAAAGGAGACCCCTGATCCGGAAGAAGATCTAGATATCCGAGAATGGGATCTTTCAGCTGCGAAAGACATTGTTGTTGTGGACGATTTCCAGAGCTTCAATCTCTTCAAAGAGCATATACTTGCTGCACCCCAAGAAGAAACGCTAGAAAACTTCTATGTGGCTCTCGGTGCCCTTCCACTTAGCAAGCTTGTCGAAGAGCAAGCCCGGTTCGGAGGTATTGCGGCCGATCAAACCCCAGCCGTGCAATTACACAAGATGATCCTTGAGCGGGTACGGCTTTTCTTGCATGACCAACCGGCAGATGCCATTCAACATGGAGCTCGATGGTTGGAGCATGATTTCAGCGTTCAAGTGGTCACCTCCATCACGCTTACCCGATCACTGAAAGGCAGACGAGTGTCTCATACTCAGAAACGGAAAGCCATTATGGCCCGTCTGTCCAACAACTGGGGCTTGTGCATCTGTCCAGGCAAATTGGACCTGTATGAGATCAGTCAGTCTCTTGTTCACTTGCTTCTCAAACGACCAAAGCTTCATTCCACCCTGACCCTAGAGATGCTGTTGAAGACGGACCTCCTAGAGCTTCGTGCTCGGGGCTATAATGTTGAGCGCATTCTTAGACAGAAAGCCCACGAGGCTCGAATGGCAAGTGACAGACGACAGAAGCAGTTGGAGGAAGAAAGACAGGCCTTGCAAGAGAGAGAAGCTGCGTGGGCGGCCGAGCAAGCCCAACGGGCAAAAGAGGAAAGGCCGGAGCCCCAGTCACAAGTCACTATGCCGGGTGTTTTCCCCGAGTCACCAAACAGCAAACCGTCTGCCGAAGAAAGGCAGATTGCGCCTTCTGAGCCCACGATGCCAGAACGGGCTCCTCGTGGGCTGTTTGCTAATCTCACCAAACGGTTTGGTCTGGACGGGCGTCCAGGATCAACGTCCAACCCTGAGCAGTCCCAATCATTACTCCCCGAGTCAACCACTAATACTCCTCCGCCTCCACCATATTCATCCACGGATCCTCAGAAGCCGCGCCCAGAACAGCCCGTTTCCGTTGATTCTCCGCATCGGATGCAGCAAGAGCTTCTCTCCGCCGTGCAGGCTTGTCGCCCGCATGGATCGTCGAATGTCTTTAGCCGACCAGAGACTAACCAAATCTCGGCAAGTCAATCCTACTGTGATGAGCGACCAGGTCATGATTTAGAGTTTGTGGCGACACTTCCCAGTGGTATCAATGTCTTATTTACCAAGACAATCACCGAGCGGTCTGCATTCCTAGCGAAAAACCGCACAAGCATCAACATGTTTGCATCGGTCATTCTTGATTCTGGTTCAATCTTTTCAATGCGTGCGGATAGCTTGAGCATCTTCTACGACCCAGGTGGCAAGACTATCGCATTCAATCGGGCAGGCAGCATCTTTTGCAACTACTTCTACTTTCAAAAGCTGCAGGAGCAAGCGCTGCTTCAGAGTTCCTCGCCCGATCATACCGATGCCATTGTGTATTGGTGGGTAGTTCTGTGTCATGAACTGGCACACAACCTTGTGGCAGACCACAGCTCTGCGCACAGCTACTATACCGAGGGATTTGTGGCCCAGTATTTCCCCAAGGTGGCCGCGAAGCTCGCCACACTCCAGCCTGCGCCAGGACCCTGATCAATTGTCTATGTTTCATTTTCATACGCGAATATCCCTTGTTGCTATGCTTGTAAATCTCTCCCGAATTTCCACGAATATAATAGTGGCGTGTTCCAAACTTCTCCGGCGGTACCCGCTTTTTGCCTGCGCATTCCCAACCTTAAAATTTTTTCCCTTTATTGCCGCTCGGAACAATACATTGTTAGCTTCATATTTCTATTGCAAATTATCCGCGTTTTTGAATCAGGCTATGGGCCGTTAAAAGCTAATATCTCGTCTGCGTCGTCTTCCGCGGGAAATACGATTGGTGCCGGTCTTGATAAGCTCTATCCGCCACGTTCAATCGAGACATGATAGACTTGGTCCCCTAAAATCATTGTCTGTGGCATAGCGCATACCGTAAGACGGAGTTTCTTTTCGGCTTTATTCGGTGGACCCTTGTTATCGTCAAACTGTCAGCCTGCACTATATCAATCGTCACCCCGCAGTCAGTCTGTCCATCCCACCATGGCGCCCTTACTGGGCGATTGGGATGGGTCAACCCCGTCAACCACTCCAAATGGCCCATCCAAAAGCGTCTTGTATGTTGATGCATACGACTCATTCTCATACAATGTTGTTTCGATGCTAGAAGAGACACTAGGGGTGAAAGTCACCGTGATGACTATCGACTCCGAATGGCCCGATGGCAATATGCACGAATTTCTTCGTCATTATGAGGCCATCGTTCTAGGACCGGGTCCGGGAAACCCCAACCTGCCAAAAGATGTCGGAATCATGAGAGACATCTGGAATCTCCAAGATGCCGAACTGCTTCCGATCTTCGGTATCTGCCTGGGCTTCCAGAGTCTATGCTTACATCACGGAGTTCCGATTGAACGCCTTCCATATCCACTGCATGGCCAGGTGCATCGCATTTCAACAAGCTCTAGCGATATCTTCCGCGGTCTTTCTGACATAGAGGTGACCTTGTATCACTCCCTCTATGCCAACCTCGATGCGTTGAGTCATTCTCAAGTTTCGTCCGTCGACGATCTAGACTTTTTAGCCTGGTTCTCTCTTGAGAATGATTCGGTTCGGAGGAAAAGGATCCCAATGGCGGTTCGTCATCGGCAAAAGCCCTTTTGGGGAGTTCAGTTCCACCCGGAGTCTTGCAAATCAGAAAAGGAGGCTTGCAAACAGCTGCTCCAAAACTGGTGGGCAATGGCTCTCTCATTCAACAAGATTATTGGTCGTGAAGCATATGGGGCTTTGCCCGAAACTATTATCACTCCCCATGATGAAACGAGCACATTCCCTGGTATCGCGTATGATATGTTGAGATGGAGCTCTTCGACTTCACCGGCCTCGGCGCATCGGTCTCTCCAGCGAGGGGATTGGACCGCAGAGACTATTAGTGAGGCTTTTAACAAGCCAGGATCTCCGACAGTGGTCTTTCAATCAGACAACCGATTTAGCATGGTCTCGATTCCCAGTCCCGGCTCTTGGCGACTAGAATACAGTGTGGAGCGGCAAAAGTTAACTCTGTACCAATTATCTGGTGATTGCCAAATACTTGAGAAGAGTCTAACTGTGGTTCAGCTTTGGGATGCCCTCCGATACTTGATGGATATGAAGAAGGTCAGCTCTGGCAGTATCGACAGTCCCTTCTGGGGTGGATTCTTGGGCTACTTCTCCTACGAACTGGGTCTCTCGTGTCTTCCTCATCCTAAGGAATCAGCACAAACATCTACATCTAGTGAGCCCCCGGTAGATTCATCTTCCGGCCCGCATGTGGAAGACCCTCCGGATGTCAGTCTGTTGTGGTGTGAAAGGAGTATTGTCGTTGACAATCAAACTGGCAATGTCGTCGCACAATCTACGCGCGCGTCAGACGACCTCGCGGGCAACTGGCTTGACGAGACATTGCAGCTACTCAAGGGCCAATCTCAAAGCGTGAAAAGTACCGAGAAGTCCGACCTCGAGTTTTTGGATTCCATTCTCCATCGCGGCGTCATTTCGTTCCCCGAAGAAACGGATTACAAAGAGCGGATTGCAGCCTGCGATGCCGAGTTGGAGGCAGGTGAATCCTATGAACTATGTCTCACAGCCGAGACATCAATCACTCTGCCAGTTCCAGCAGCTGAATCCGACCGCGCCGTATTCCCTTGGAAATTATACAGGCGACTGAAGAAGTACAACCCTGCTAGATACAGTGGGTTCGCAAACTTAGGCTTGGTCAAAATTGTCAGCAGCAGCCCGGAATGTTTCCTCGACTGGGATCGCAAGTCTACTCTTGAAATGAAGCCCATGAAAGGCACGGTCCGAAAGACACCCGATATGACCCTTGCCCAGGCCAAAGAAATTCTATCCTCAACGAAGGAAATGGCCGAGAACCTCATGATTGCCGATTTGATTCGACACGATCTATATGGTATCTGTGGACCTGGGGGGGTGCATGTTGAGAAATTGCTTGAAGTCGAAGACTATGGCCACGTCTACTCCATGATCACACATGTCAAGGGCAAAATTCGCCCTGATCAACCAGGTTATTCAGTCCGCCACATTCCCCAATTCAAGTCCACCAATATGGCCATTCATGGCCTCACGACTCTGCAGCGTTGTCTGCCCCCAGGTTCCATGACCGGTGCGCCTAAGGAGCGCTCATGCATGCACCTTAAAACCATCGAAGGACGCAAGCGTGGAATCTATTCCGGCGTCATGGGTTACCTTGATCTGGGTGGCGGCGGCAGCTTTGCGGTCATGATTCGAATGGCCTTTACCTGCTCTACTGATCAAGACAAAGAGCAAATTTGGCGAATCGGTGCTGGTGGTGCTATCACAACTCTTAGCACGCCCGAGGGTGAATGGCAGGAAATGCTGACCAAGTTGCGTACTGTCGGCAACATTTTTGCTCCATTTGATAGCCAATGAGAGTATTATCTTGCTCTGGTCGCCCTCGATCGTTCCTGATCCTTTTTTTGTTCATATTAACTTGATCGCGGACCACATTCAACGTGTCTTCAACATCCGCATCTATACTTTAACATTTGGGGGCTGAGTTTTTCATTCCAAAATTCAACATAGAGCGCTGGAGCTGGGGCGTTTGATTTTATCTATATGTTTATTACTCTCTGGTCTATGTGTCCTTACTGTATTTAATCGCTGTGGTCTATAAAGGTACAGAGGCTGTATAGAGCTAATGCAAACAAGTAAAACATCTGAGGATAGCTCCGCGTATCTAATCTCTTCTAGTCTCTGGATCTTTCCCATCGCCAATACCTTTCCCTGCACTCTGTTCCCCAATTCAAGGGATCCTGGATCTTTCCTGTCCGTGTTTTGGAATTTAACTGGACCCCTCCGTGCCCGGCATGGCCAGCCAAGATACCTCAATGGAGGAAATCCTCTGGCGGTCTCCCCCGCACGTCCAGATGATGGGGGGTTTCATCCACTCCAACAATAGTATGGCTACTGCTCACATGAAGCTCCAGTGGAGTTACTAACGCATTGGGTGTAACTAGTTCTTTTCTACTTTGCCGAGTCCCCTTTCTTTGACCCAACCTCCAACAATGCATCCCTCGCCATCCAAGCCAGCTATAACGAAGCCTTCCGCCACTTTGTCGAGACACGCGAAGCCTTCGAGGCCCGGCTGAAAACCATGTCCGGTCTAGAATTTATTGTCGCATATGATCCTTTGCAAGCGGCTGCACAGTCTGATACGCGCTTCGCTCACGAGCCGTCCAATATCTGGGTCATTCGAAAGCAGAACCGGCGGAAGCGGACTGGCATGGACGATGAGGTATCCGTGATCTCGACCTACTTCCTTGTTGGCGATTGTATCTACATGGCGCCGTCGGTTGCCAGCGTGGTGGGAAACAGAATTGTATGTTCCACGTTCTGCTACTGCGAACTTCTGCACGCGACACCCTACTAATTCTTCACTTTCCTATTTCCAGCTTTCCGCCGTCACATCTTTATCACGACTTATGAAGACCGCTTCCACCCTTCCAACCTTCACTCCATCTTATGGACACACATACCTTCCACCCATGGCACGGGCGACCACCGAGACCGGCGCGCAAGCATCACAGCAAAGCAAAGAAAACACGCCTATGCCGGACGCTGCGCCACCTTCTACTGCCGACACACAAGCAACAAGTAGAGCTGGACTGGGGATATCGAATACTAACTCCAGCTTTCAAGATACCCGGAGCCTTGCCGAGTCCTTCAGCCTATTTACTCAATATGGCGACGAGTTCATGGATGAAACCCCGCTGGTTGGTGAACCAGGCTCATTCATCATGTCACGAGTTGGCGGTGAAAATGATCGCGCAGCCAAGACTGCAGCTGCATCTAAGGCATCACTTGGTGTAACCACCAGCACACCCGGGGCTGGCCGAGTCTCAACCCCGCAGGTCCGGGTTGATACGCCTGGGAAAGCATCGGAGAAGAGTAACTCGCCACCTAGCTCGGGTGAGAACAAAAGCAAGCGGAAGAAGAACCGGGTTGCGAGCTGATTTTCTTTTTAATGATACCCCTCGCATGGTGGGCAATCCGGGCGTTTTCTTGGTAGATTGGCATAGCCACGCAATACACAGTGGATCCACGCATAGTCCGGCTTGGTTACACATTCATCAGTCTGAGTTCCATGTATTTTTCTCATTACGATTGCTTCATAGTAAATAACAATCGGTAGGTATTGCGGTACATGAAGTATGCTATTCGTACATTTTGTTCTTGGAGACTGGATTAAAACAAGCTCTTTATTTAGTCGTTGATGAACTATAAGCTTAATCATCTTATCCCGGGGTAACTAGTTCGTTCTCGAGGCAGGGGTCTCTATACATCGGACGGATTGGAGATCTTCAGTCCCCGCTACCAGTCATGGTGACCACTTATGAGTCAGAGAGAGCCCAACAGAAATGAAATAACCCAATAAACAAAGAAACACAAGCAATAGTAGAAAATTAAGGAGGAGTCAAAGCAATAAACGGGCAATTGTAACCAATAGAATGGCCAACGTGAGAGGTGGTATCTTATCGTGGTGGAACCGGTTTCCAGTTGCAGTTCCTACAAGTACTTCGCTCTCCTCTCTTCCATTCCAAGGATTCTCCTTTCTAAACTCGGGATACCTCGATAATACCACTTCAACTATATACTCGAGCCTTTCATCCCATCCATTATGGCTCCTAACAAGCAAGCTGTTATCTGTGTCTTGTGAGTCACCCCTCCCCCTCACCAACTCGACTCCTCACCAAATCTCCCCCTCATCCAAAAGAGCCACGTACCAAATAGGAACACCAGAACAGAAACGCTATCAAAAGCAGCCATACTAACATATACTTTCCTATAGTTGCGGCGCCACACCAGGCAAAGACCCAATCCACTTCGAAGCAGCCCGAACCCTCGCCCAGGAATTCCACAAGCACAATGTCCAACTAGTCTACGGTGGCGGTACAACCGGATTAATGGGCGAGATCGCCCGCACCCTAGTCTCCCTCTCAGGCCCCAAAGCCGTCCACGGTGTGATCCCACGCGCGCTCGTCCGGATCTCCACAAAGAGCAATGGCAACGGCGAGGCCACACCGAACGGCGAGAGCGCCAACGGTGGTGGCAAAGATGCTGAGCGGGTAGTCTCGGAGTCGCTGGATTCTGAAGGGATTCCTGAGTCGGAGTACGGCATTACAACGATCGTACCGGATATGCACACTCGCAAGCGGTTGATGGCGACTAAGGTGCTGGAGGGAGGACCTGGGTCTGGATTTGTGTCGTTGGCTGGTGGATTCGGTACGATCGAGGAGGTGATGGAGATGACTACGTGGAATCAGCTTGGAATTCACAAAGTGGGGGTTGTATTACTGAATATTAATGGGTACTGGGATGGGCTGCTCGCTTGGGTGAAGAACGCGGTGGAGCAGGGCTTCATCAGTCCGGAGAATGGAAGGATTCTTGCTCAGACATCGGATCCCAAGGAAGTTTGGAACAAGCTTTTGGAATACCAGGTTAGCAGTGAGCGGATGCAGTTGAACTGGGGTGAAGAGTAATTTCGCTCTTGATCCTCCTCTTGTTGATCTTCTCCTTGAGCGTTATTGATTCGGACTGAGGATATAGGCGGAGCTTGGGGTTGACGTGATGTTCTCGGGATTATTGTTTTTAAGGGACACCCAGGATATATCCGGTAGATCATTATAGAAATGAAACTCATGATTCCAACAGGGAAAATGAAAAACGTGTATAAGGTGCATAGAGGCCACAGCATCAGGCAAGAGTATTCATGTCTATGCGCATCATTAAACATCACAGAAAAATTATGAATCAACCTCCATAGACTCGCCCTCCCCAGCACCGGCTGATTCGGACTGCTCCAGCGCCTCCAAGAGAGGCACGGTCTCCTGACCCTCGTACAGCTTGAAGCTCTCAATCCGGCCCTTAGCACCCTCAGCAGCCAAACCAACCACACCCACAGAGGTATTATCCACAGTAAGCTCCTTATCCTGAGACAGAGTCTCCTTGAGGGCACGCAGACCGTGCGTGATCAACTCATCCCGGCTGCAGTCCATAAACTTATCCAGATTCCGCTCCAGGTATGTCCGCGCCATCTGCGAGCGAGCACCAATAGCACAAGCGGACATCTCATGGGTCAAACCGGAGGGCTGGAACTCGAACAGGTGCGGGCCAGCCTCGTCAACACCGCCAACCAGCAGGCCAACACCGTAAGGTCGCTTTCCATAATGCTGAGTGTTGGTTTGGGCGCGGTCTCCGATCTGTCCAACGATACGGTCCAGCGGAATTGGACGGCCGTAGGTCATCTTGGAACCGAGCGATTGCTGCTTCATGAAGTTGGAGAGGACGCGGGCGTCTGATGCCAGGCCGGCGATGGCAATGGCCATGTGCGAGTCGATCTCGATGATCTTCTTCTGATAGGAGGAGAGCTCTTCGGCATTTCGCTGTTATTTTCGTAATAGTGTCTTGGTCAGTTCATAGTCAAGCTTGCGACGTAGGGTTGGAGTGGCTGGAGCGAACCTTCAGGCCGACCAGCACGCAATGTGTCTTGTTCACCAATCCCACCACCACTGATCCTTGCTTCACTGCTTCTTGTGCATATTCCACCTGAAATATCCGACCTTGCGGGGAGCTTTTGTCATCGAGTTAGTATCTAATCGGTGCAAGTTGTAGCTGACCGGGGAGGGGACATCTTACAAGGTGACAGCGTCGTTGTCGTAGTTGTTTCGGAACATGGTGAAAAGAAAGGGTCAATATAGGGGAGTCAATGAAAAATGATCAGTCTTGATAGGAGGAGACAAGAAAGATACAATCAAAAAGACAAGGGAAAGTAGCTGGGGCAGATGGGGAAGCTGAAGCAGGCAGTTAAGGTGACGCGGTGTGAGAGCTCGCGGCGCCTGAGGCACCAACATCCAGTGACCTTCAGGCCCCAACGTCACTCATTCCTCCAACAGCTCCTCCTTCCCCTCGATCTCTATGGCGCTATCCCTCCACACCTGCTGAGCTGCTTTTTTACTGATATCTACGCAAGTACTCCTGCACTTCCAGCCACATTCCTATCGTCTCGAACCGGCAGGTACGGCTCCGACTTCGCAACCATGGCCGCCGGAATCAAGACCATTATCGCGCTCTCATTTGTATGCAAAGATCACCCCAATCAATTACTGAGCTGCTTTGGAATTTACTTACCGATTATACATAGGTGCTTGCGATCGGTTTCCTCCTTGTCATTCTCTCCTCCGCCCTCTGGCACAAGTACTGGCCCCTCTTGGTTGTCGCTATCTATGTGATTGCGCCGCTTCCCAATTGGATCTGCTCGCGATGTGCAAACCCAGATGATTTTATGGACAGCTCGTCTAATGCGGCGATGGACTTTGGTCGCTTCATGACCGGCTTCCTCGTCCTGACTGGTATTGGTAAGTGATGCCTTCACGTTACCCCCAAGCATCCACTAGGGTGTGGGCACATCCCGATCCAGAATTCTCTCTCTCTCTCTCTATCCGTCTTTGACTTATTTCGATCAATTTGCTCTGTCGAAACTAGTTCGGATGCTAATATGGTATGCTTATAGCGCTCCCCATTGTTCTTGCGCACAGCGGAGAGATCCAGCTCCCGGCCATGATCATGTCTATTCTCGGTGGTCTTTTGATCTACGGAACCATCATCAGCTTCTCGATGTTCTTCCAGGAGCAGGAAGAGTTCTGATCCAACGTGCCGGGTTGGGTGCGGGGGTTCCGAGACGAGTTTATTGATCCACGGGAATTCTACGGCCATCCAATTTTCTATGATGAAATTTGTTTTGCGCAACTAGTTTGGTTTTGACGTTATGCACGATATACTTCGAATGATTTGCTGGGGAGCGGTCTCAGCGTCGACTGCCATTGCTCGATGGTTCTAGCATTTTCTTGGCTTTGATACTTTTGGTGTATTATATCACGGTGAATATATAGATTCCCACTGGATTGAAAGGAGTCTCTTTCTTAATTCTTCCGTACATTTTAAATACTCTTAACATCATTCGTATGGAGCTTGTCCTGCTGACTTCCAAAGTGTTTAAATTGAGCACGTGACCACGGGTCTGGACGCGTTCCCCACATCGCGCGCTATTGATGTCAAAGGTTGATCACAAACCTCCGCAAAGACAACCCAAAATGGAATTGTAAGATCGGCTTTTATTAGTCTGTCGTGGATATGAATCTCTGGTCGGGACCCATTGAGCTTGGTCCGGGCCACCAGTTGGAGGGTAAGCTTCCCGACGCGCCTCGTTTGCATTTCGCGCTGACCATCAGGGATCCGCTTGGTTGACCCGACTTCCCACTGGCAATGCGACATATCTAAAAGCACCAAGCTTGGTCTCCGCAGCTTCGTCAATCCTGCTTTGATTCCTCTCCACGCACGAGCGGGCCCTAATCTCGAGTTACATACCACCAATACACAAACGTCTCAATGGCTACAGCGCAAATTGTCTGGAGCTATCTGGTTAAACGAAGATGAACTGGACCTCCACCAATCCCTTCAGTGTCCTGTCGGCCTGCTGATCAGTGTTGATGGCACTTCATCTAAACGGACTGGTGTCGCTACGTCCGACCTCTTAATCTATGGCGTGTTATCCAACCCAACGTCATGCACTCGACCCCCCACTCCCCCACACTCGTCACCAAACGATACCAATGGCCGTGTCAATGTCTCGGCAAGCAAGCCATATCAATTAAGAATATATGCAGCACCACTCTCAATGTTGCAGCTCACTCAAGCACAAGCCTTCCCGTCTCCCCCGCCAAGTTCTAACGGAGATCGGGTGCCCACACCAGCTGAATTCCTTCCGGATATCAGTTCACCAAGTCCTAAACGGAAGCGAGTGGCTACACTGTTTGAAGTCGCTGCACAGCATCATCGCCGTGTACGACAAAAAGGTGGCGAAGCGGTTTCACAGTTGATGGCACCTTCACGGCCCTTGTCGTCATCACAGAATCTCCAATTACTCCGAGTCAAGCGCGAGCCCGAAGACGAGTCACCAAGTCTTCCAACCCTTGATCGACTGGTCAACGGAAGATCACGGTCAGTATCCATTGGAGCCAATATGCAGCGCCCCGGAAGTACACGCAGTGCTCGCGCAACTCCAGGTATAAGCGCAGATCCTCAAAAACGCGCACCGACACCAAACCCATTCTTAGACTCCAAAGCTCGACGTGCATCGCAGCAGGTGCAACCACAGTCTTTGCCTCCGGTGTCTGCTGAAGATAAACCTCCCTCTATTCCAGCCTCTCCACCTAAAAACCCGGAATCCATCATCGCCGAAAACAAGAACCTTATCACACGCACTATTTTGACTTGCATGCGACTTTATGGATTCCATCGCTCAAATACGCGTCCTTCGGCTGGCAAGTCGGCTTCTGGAGCAGTTGATCCAGAGCCTGAAACTTCGAATGCAACTCCAGCTGTTGAGGGGCTTCGCGCGGAAACTCCTGCTCCTGGTACATCAGCTGACGACGACGATTTCAAGAACATGTACCATGCGACCTACAAGGCGGCAGCTTTTGCACTTCGGAAATATCTGAAAGATTCGGCCTCCAGTGGGGGTAACGCGCCTGTATTGTTGGAGAAAGGGAAAGCCATGACATGCATCGATGACATTCTTCGACTTTTCTGCGAGGATCATTGATCTATTTTCGAATACGTTACGTTATGATTCATGAACTGATGATGCATTTATTGGTTCGGGCTAGGCGTTTAGGAGGTGCATATGGGCATATCTAACTTGTTTGAGGCATCGTTTAATTCAGTTCTATCTACAAATGTCGGCTTCAGCATTTTCTGCTCAGCGGTCTTTTTGAACTCTATGTTCTATGTAGTATGATCTATGGAATGAATATTTTAGGAAAAGTGAAACTCATATCTAGTCCAATTCCATCATGCTACCTAAAGAAGCTCCAGTCAACAACCGGAGATGCGTAAACACCCAAGCAGAATCATAATATCAGCGTTTAAAGTACAGAGAGCCAAATCGCGAAGCCAATAGGCCGAGTCCATCAAATCACAGCGCAAGGTTGTAAGTATAGTCATCCTCCATGTTCTGTGAAACCCAAAGAACGACAGAGCTGTTTTCTATTAGCCATTGATACCGCAAATTTCAACCAAAGAACAAAAGACTCACCTCAGCATGACCAATCCATTCGCTACCACATTAGCGATACCAAAGTAAAGCGTCTGGATAGGGTAATCCTTAATAAGATACTTCAGAACCATAACCGTCTGGATTGAACCGTTAGCCCGCCTCAATCAAAACCCCAGAGTCCCTCTAAGAGGAAGAGAAAACATACCACACTCCCTGCAAGACCACCTGCCAGCAGCGCAAATCCTAAGAAAAGCACAAAGCGCGCCTTCCAGGCAACCCCGCTCCCGCTGTAACTAAAGCTATCGGCCTGCAGCCTCGACTTCTCAATAGAGTTGATAACCAGCATACCCAGCGCCGAGCAAATACCAGGGATCCAGTCGACGAATTTGATATGCACATCAGAGCCGTTGCGGGGGCTATGCGAGAAGGAGGCCACATCGATAAGGAAGAAGAAGCCCGCAGCGAACTATAGCACGTGTCAGTATCGAGTCCCCGTATTCAGACCATCCAATCCCTGGTTCCGGATCCATGTATCATTGCGACGAGACTTTCAGATGGTTGCGATGCGATCCGGTTCGGGGGTGGGCTAGGCTAGGCTGGGAAGGCTCACCAGTGCACCGGAGACATAGACGCCTGTGTTGCGGACAGCAGCGTTGTTAAGCCATTCGGGCTTAGTGAAGCGGAAAAGTCGGTTGCTGGAGACGTCCATTTTGGGTGTTTCGGTTGATGTTGATGCTGATGGAGCTGGGGTTGGAGCTGTTGGATCCAATGACGACTTGGACCGGAGAAATGTCGGGCCGATGGACAATGTAGGTGCGATCAAGTTGCAGCAACGGGATATCAGATGAAGAGAATGACTCGATCAATTTTACTTTTATTTTACTTTTTTTTGGTAATATTCTACTTCGAGCTTCTCTTCTTTTGAGGCTCTCGGATCTGCACCAGATCTCGTCATCGTGTAGCGTGGTTGTACTAGGTACTAGGCAGCGGAATATATTTTGGGAAATCCTATGGTTTATAGTGGACAGGCATCTGTGATTCGCATTAATGGTCGAACAGCCATCGACACGCGTTCTTTTCTAGGTAACTAATTTTTTCTTTAAAAATTCAAAGGCATATCTTTCAGGGTCTCATTAGATCTAGATGGGGCAGCTGCCTCTATGTACAGGTGGGATCAAATCATTTTTGGTGCCTATTCATGACGCGTTGATAAAAACGTCATGTCGGGAGCATTTCTCATGTCCACGGGGTCCCTAGAATCAAACAGCCTGCCAATCCAAGGTATATGGCATAGGCTTGAAGCGGAACGGAAGCAGACCGTGTTACCCAGCTGCATTGCGCCGGAGCGGGACACCCATGCTGGTGTCTAGTGTTCGTGAATCTTGGCGTATTCATCTTTTTTCTACTTTCCACCAGGCAGTTGACTGCCCGCGTGGTATTCCAGTAGGGGAGACATGGTTGCTATGTGCATCTTCATGAGGAGTCAACGGCGTGAGACCGCAGCTTATCCATGACCACATCAATCGCATCCATATCACCAGCATCGACCTTCTCAGGTGCGTAGCCTTCGGGAAGGTGCTTGATCAATTCATTCATAGAGGGCTGGTAGTTACGCACGGCCGACGAGAGCGCATACACGGCCTTCTTGCGGGTAGTCGCATTGGAGTCGGTAGTGGCCACATTCACGAGCTTGGGGATGGCATTGAGGACAATGAGCTGTTCATCGGAGCAAAGTTAGCTATATTTCTGCATTTCTTCTGCGACGATTTTTTTTTATATCTCTCATCTTGGGTATAACACGTACCTTGTCCTGAGCCTTCTCATTGTTTTGCACAGCAGTTCCAATACACCAAGCCGCATACCGGCGAATATCTGCTTCCTTATCATCCAAAAGTTGGACTAGCGGGGTCCACAGACCGCAGGGCTCCAAGTTGTTGGCATTGTCAATGCCTTCGATGAGTTGCTCGAAGTTGTCGAAAGCAATCAGCTTGTTCTCCAGGTCCGACTCGTCAGAGTGCAGGACCTCCATAGCGGCTTTCATCAGATCGGCGTCAGAAGGACCTCCCATCAGCGCATTCAGCATTTCCGGTGTCAAAGTGCGGGCGGCCGACTCGGCGGTTGGTGGGGGAGCCAAAGAGCCATCTTCATTTTGTTGCTGAGAGTTTTGGACACTCCATTTGAGCAGCTTGTTCATTTGAGGGTCCATAATGGAAGGGATATTGTATGATTTGGGGTTATGATTGGAAAATAAAAAAGGTGGTGGGGTTGACGCTGTATCTTTCACGGCGCAAAAGAAAGGTGATATAAACTGATAATAGCCTTACCTAATCTGACGTCGAAGTCACTGGACATTTCTAGATCGGTCATGTGACTTGCCACACCGTCTTGTGTTGATCCGCGGTTCTCAGTCTTTCTCAGGCTCCAATTGCTCCAAGGGAATCCTTGGGCCCCAAATGGCGGTAACCAGCTTGCGTAAGGCTAGAGGCCACCTTGCTGGTAGTGAATTTACTGTACTGCGTAACACAACGCCTTTACGAATACGAGTAGATATAATGTATAGTAATATTGGGTCCAAATAAAGGACATGTACCCTCTCCGTACCGTTGCGTGCCCGGCAGAGCCGTTCTATACTTAGAAGTGACCTATACTGTACTCACGGGTCAGCTCTCCTTCCCCGCCACATGCGTCAAAGAGTGACCATATGGGAATGTCGGAGCCTGGGCTTGGGGTCGGGGGTTTGGGCCTTGGGGAAGGTATTGAGATGAACAATTCCTCTCAGGCATCTCCTTTTCCATTGACTCGGAGCAATACCGGAGCTGACAAGAATGTCCCGTCCCAGAAAGGGTCTGGAGGCTCATGAGTTGCCCCACGAGGGACAAATAAATCCAGCCGAAATGGAGGGGGTAATCAAAAATAAAGAGAGTCCATGTAATGTCTGCCTTGAATCAAAATATAATATATAGTCTATAAACCCTCCGTTCTCAGAGATAAGTCGATCAATTTGGGGGGGGCTTAGTCGAGACCAAGTTGCGCACACACCAGGTGTCCCAGTCCCAACCATCACAAACTCTCCCCTCCTCTCCACTTCTTCCCTCTTCCTCCTCCCTCCCTTTCCACCTCTCCTCCTTATACCTTCAACTCTCCCATCTCCATTTTTCTTCCTTTCTAATTTATCTCCTATTTCTCCGTCACAATGGAAGGTTCGTAATTACTCTTGTTTTGTTTTGTCCTGTTGTGGCCACCTTAGCCGCTTGGGCTCCCTTTACCCCCCAATCGCCAGCTGGGCCTCGCATCCCAGCTTGGATCACTTCGAACCTCGGAGATTTTGGATCTGATTGCTGACTCACTTGACCACCTACAGAGGAAGTCGCTGCTCTCGTTATTGACAATGGGTATGTGATGAATTGCTCGTCAGGGAGCTGGGGGGCTGTGTTTGGGGGGGGGGGGGGCGTCCATCGCCCCGGTCGCGGTCCATTCCACCATTTCCCCTATCCGCCGCCCCAGCAAATTGGGTCCCAATCGCTAGCCCACGCTCCCTCCAGCGTCCGAGACGAGCAGATATGATGATATATTACGCCTGAAGGGCTGATTCACTGACGATTCGTGTAGTTCGGGTATGTGCAAGGCCGGTTTCGCCGGTGACGACGCACCCCGAGCTGTCTTCCGTAAGTTTCAACCCCACAAGAACGAGGCCTCTCCCCCTCCTCCTTGCAAGCCATCCCGCCAACCCTTGCGTCGGTATCTACGGGTGTTACTACAATCTTGAAAAATATGGCCTCGTTTTTTTCAAGATTGGATTTTTCTTAAAAAAAACCAATGACACTAACGATGTGATTAGCCTCCATTGTCGGTCGCCCCCGTCACCATGGGTAAATTCCTCCCCCCTTATGAGCTGCGGGCTGTTCAAACAACCAAATTGGACAACCACAGAAAATAGAGACAAATGATACTAACGTGCATTCAGTATCATGATTGGTATGGGTCAGAAGGACTCCTACGTTGGTGATGAGGCACAGTCTAAGCGTGGTATCCTTACCCTCCGCTACCCCATTGAGCACGGTGTTGTCACCAACTGGGACGACATGGAGAAGATTTGGCACCACACCTTCTACAACGAGCTCCGTGTTGCCCCCGAGGAGCACCCCATCCTCTTGACTGAGGCTCCCATCAACCCCAAGTCCAACCGTGAGAAGATGACCCAGATCGTGTTCGAGACCTTCAACGCCCCCGCCTTCTACGTCTCCATCCAGGCCGTTCTGTCCCTGTACGCCTCCGGTCGTACCACTGGTATCGTTCTCGACTCTGGTGACGGTGTCACCCACGTTGTCCCCATCTACGAAGGTTTCTCCCTGCCCCACGCCATTTCCCGTATCGACATGGCTGGTCGTGACTTGACCGACTACCTGATGAAGATCCTGGCTGAGCGTGGATACACTTTCTCCACCACTGCCGAGCGTGAAATCGTCCGTGACATCAAGGAGAAGCTCTGCTACGTTGCCCTTGACTTCGAGCAGGAGATTCAGACCGCTTCCCAGAGCTCTTCCCTCGAGAAGTCCTACGAGCTTCCCGACGGACAGGTCATCACCATTGGAAACGAGCGCTTCCGTGCTCCCGAGGCTCTGTTCCAGCCTAACGTTCTCGGTCTTGAGAGCGGTGGTATCCACGTCACCACTTTCAACTCCATCATGAAGTGTGATGTTGATGTCCGTAAGGATCTGTACGGTAACATTGTCATGGTATGTGTTTTTGCCCTCTCCCCTCTTCTCCACCGACGATTGATCACTAACTTTGAATTAGTCTGGTGGTACCACCATGTACCCCGGTATCTCCGACCGTATGCAGAAGGAGATCACTGCTCTTGCTCCTTCTTCCATGAAGGTCAAGATCATTGCTCCCCCAGAGCGCAAGTACTCCGTCTGGATCGGTGGTTCCATTCTCGCTTCCCTGTCTACCTTCCAGCAGATGTGGATCTCCAAGCAGGAGTACGACGAGAGTGGTCCCTCCATTGTTCACCGCAAGTGCTTCTAAGCTACTTGTCTACGTTGATCGTCTTCGCTCGTACTTTTCTGGTGTATCAAAAGGCCGGATGGAAGCACTGGTGGATAGCAAGCGTTGTTGGACTCGCATTAACAAGCGGATAGCCTGAAAATGGAAATCTCGATTTTAGTGGAATAGAGTCGGTCGTTTTTTCTGTTTCCTGCTTTCCCTTTTCTATTGTTTCTTTTTTTTTAACGAATTGAGCTTCTTTGTCGCGAGTCACCTCTGAACCGCTTTTTTCTTACAAAACCCCCGGAGGGCGCGGGTCTTCGACGCCTCCGGTGTAACTGAGGTGTGTACATGGAGTTGGCCTCGCGTTAGCCCCTTTTCTGTTCTAGTCTTATCTCCCTGACCAAATTGTCTTGAGCTGTGCTCATTTCCCGTAAACTTGTATCTACTTTCCCAAGGTTATGTACTACTCGTCTAGTGCCTCAACCCTAGGTATGCTTCCAAGGTTTCCTTCTGACCTTGAGATTCTGTACCTACTAAGGTATGTTCGGCACGAGCCAAAGCAGGGATATAAAGCAGAGATCATGTATACTTTGGTATAATAGAAACGGAGTACTTGAGGTCCTAGTGGAAAACCACGGAAATATAAAAGAACACTATAGAATCGAGAAAATCACCTTCTGCCTGTAAATAGATACACGCCGATAACTTATCCTAATAACCTCCAAGGCCCGGAATAGCCCATTAAGAAGAAGCAGTCACATCAATATTAAAAACACCAACCCACTCGCACGTCTCCTCAGGATACCCATCACTAGTCGTGCACTCCCAATCAGCACCAGAGACGGTATTCTGTCCCGCCTCCGTACCATCAGCACGAGAAACCCGCAGCACAAAGTCCTCGATATTATAGATTCCGTTCGGGAAATTAACCTGATAGGCAGGGTTGGAGCAGTTGAACATCAGGCTTCCGGCTTGACCAATAGACCTATGGACCAAACAGTCAGTATCTATACAATCTTAAGAAGCTTGTGTATGATATCTTATTGCAGGAAAACTGCTAGACATACCAGACAGCATCACAGTCAGTGTCAACATTGGTGTTGGGATCATTCAGGGCAAAAACGATGTTGTTACTTGTAGGAGGAGTCTCAGTGTAGAGATTTCCGGCCAGGTTCTTGATTTGCAGAGGCTGGAGGGCACGCTTGAGGTTGCTGGGGGCTGCAAGGGTGGTGCTGGCAGCGGCCAGGAGAACAGTGCTGATGATAGTAGTCTTCATATTTGTGATTGGGGATTGAGGATTGGAAGAGATATGTTAAGTTTGGATGGCTTGGATGACTGGAGATGGAGATGATGCTGAGGGTATCTATTGACCTTTTTATACCCCATATTCTTCATAGTAAGTTCTTCAGTCGCGTGGTGATATAGCTAATTGCAACTCAAAGTAACAGTTACGTATGGATCTGAGGCCATGTCTAGGATCTGATACGAAGTTACATTGATCATTTGCAACTGCACTTGATTGAGCAAATCAGATGTCCTCATCTGGGCAGCTGATCGGGTTTATGGTAAAGCTGGGACGCCTTTCTCGGACGACTCAATTCATTTCCGGGGCGCCGAAGGGCGAAATGGGGGTAGCTATGGTAGATTTAGTTCAAAAGCCATGTAGATCTCTGACGGTGATCCGCAATGCGGCGTATAGATCCTAAATAAGAATCATGGGGTTGTCTCACAGGGTAAGGCCCCCAGGATACACAGCCCTATATACACAGCCCCATAGTCCATGGTTATTTTTAGATGAAACATCCGAACCAATTGCCAAGGGAGACATTTACATGACTTCAAAGCGTTTAACAGATTTTTGCTTGGAATTTGATCATAGCATTGTTATTGTATGTGCATATAAACTCGACCAATGACGCTTCTCCTCGCCAAGCAGGGTCTGTTTCATGACAATGAGGGAACCCGCGGGGTACCAATGAAACCTCATAGGTTTCGGATTTGTAAACATCTCGGTCACAGCTGTATCTTGCCTATAGTAATCAAAAAAGAAAAGTCATTTTTCTAGAGAATTTGCATTGCTTGATAAATTCGGGGAGTATATATCATTTCATCCATCACATAGGACCGGCATAAGTCATTCAGGACTCATCCATTTTGTTACCTTTCAAAGGTAGATAAAGAAAACAAGATAAAGATCAACAAATAAAAACTGAAAGAAGACGTGTTTAACCGAAAGTCGGGACAAATCATGCCCAGGACTCAAGACCGGTCAGCACGCAGCCCTCCTCACCCTCAGCACGGGCGCGAAGGTGGCCAATGCTGTAAACAGATTCACCCTTGGCCTCGAAAGACTGGCGAACGGCAGCCTCGGAAGCCGGGTCCACGGCGATGATCATACCGATACCGCAGTTGAAGGCACGAGCCATCTCGGCAGCAGAAACGTTGCCGGCACGCTGAAGCCAGGAGAAGACGGAAGGCTGGGCCCAGGTACGGACATCAATGTCGGCGGTCAGGGTAGCGGGGAGCATACGGGGAACGTTCTCGACAAGACCACCACCGGTAATGTGAGCAAGACCCTTGATAGCGGCCGGGTGGGAGGCAAGCGCATTCAGGATGGACTTGACGTAGATGCGGGTAGGAGTGAGAAGGGCACGGCCAAGGGAGACCTCACCCTCAAGGCCGGGCATGGTGAAGGGAGCGGGGTCGGAGTAGCTCAGGCCAGCACGCTCGACGATCTTGCGAACGAGCGAGTAACCGTTGGAGTGAGGGCCGGAAGAACCCAGGGCGATGAGGACATCACCGGGACGCATGGAGTCGGTGTGGGGGAGGATCTGGCGAGCGTACTTACCGGTGGTGTTGATGGCACCAACAGCGGCACCAACGGCATCGTAGGACTCGTCAACGAAGAGACCAGGCATCTCGGCGGTCTCACCACCAATCAAAGCACAACCGGCTTGAACACAGCCGTCGGCGACACCGGTGACGAAAGCGGTGGCAGTGGGAACATCCAGGTGACCGCAGGAGTAGCAGTCAAGGAAGAAGAGGGGCTCGGCACCCTGGACGACCAGGTCGTTCACGTTCATGGCCACAAGATCAATACCGACGGTGTCGTGAATGCCAACGGAGTGAGCAATCTTGAGCTTGGTACCAACACCATCGATAGCACCGATGAGGGTGGGCGAGTCGGCGTGGTATTCGGGGTTGGCAGCAGCCAGCGAGAAGAGACCACCAAAGCCACCGATAACGGCGTCGGTACCGGGACGCTTGGTGCGGCCGACAGAGGCCTTAATACGGTTCACCAGCTCGTTACCAGCGTCAATGGACACACCCGCAGCGGCGTAGGTCAGCGAGGTGTCGGCAGTCTGCCGGAATGCGCGGTGCGCAATATCCTTGCGGTAGAACATGCCATCGAAGTGAATAGTGGAGATACCCTCGTAACTCTTCTTGACAGCCTCCTCGAGAGTCGAAGCAGTAGCGGTGGAAGCGATCACACGGCCACCAGCAGTCTGAAGCTCGTTGCCGGACAGAGTAGTACCGGCGTGGAAGATGAGGGTACCCTCGGGAGCAGGGTCTAGGGTGATGGGAGTACCCTTGGCATATGAACCAGGGTAACCACCAGCAACACCAATGACGGTAGTAGAGAAGTTGGGCTCCACCTTAATGGAGACACCGTCGAGCCAGTGATCGGCACAGGCGACCATGATTTGCGCAAGATCGGTGTCCTTGCTCAACAAAGGCAAAAGGGTCTGAGTCTCAGGATCTCCACCACGGACGTTGTATTCGAGGACCTTAGGACCGTCCTTGGTCATCATCAGACCAGTGAACAGGATACCAACGAAGGGGAAACCATCTTTCCGCATGCCGTCGATAGAGGGCTGGATGATGGTACGGTCAATCTCGTCCCGAACCTCCTTGGGCGCAATACGGGTGGGGGCATAGCAGCCCATACCACCAGTGTTGGGGCCCTTGTCACCATCGAAAATGCGCTTGTGGTCCTGCGCAGGAGGCAGAGAGTGAATGGTGTAACCATCACTGAAGGTCAGGATACTCAACTCGTCTCCCTCCAGGTACTCCTCAATCACGACCTCGTCACCAGCACTGCCGAACTGGTGGTCCAGCATCATCTCCCGCAGAGCCTGGTGAGCCTCCTCCTTGGTAGTGGGAAGGGCGACACCCTTACCACCGGCCAATCCATCGGCCTTGATCACGACGTTGTGTGATACGGAGTCGAGGTAGCGGCAAGCGGATTCGTAGTCGGAGAAGTTTCCAAAGGCGGCGGTGGGGATGTTGTGACGCTGCATGAAGTCCTTCGAGAAGGTCTTGGAGCCTTCCATGCGGGCAGCGGCTTTGGAAGGACCAAAGCATCGGATGCCAACTAATTGAAGTAGAACGAGTTAGGTAAGAGTCAATTGAAAGAAATTGAATTAATCTTACCAGCCTGGAAGTATCCTTGAATACCGTCAACAAGGGGGGCCTCGGGGCCGGGGACAACGAGGTTGACACCGTTCTTCTGAGCGAATGCAACAAGGCCAGGGTAATCATCACCCTTGACATTGGCATTGGTGATCTTGCTCGAGGCCAGACCAGTACCGCCGTTTCCGGGAGCGACATACACAATGTCGACAAGAGGCGACTGGCTCAGCTTCCAGGCGAAAGCATGCTCACGGCCACCATTGCCGACAATAAGGATACGCAATTGTTCTTGGGCCATTGTGACAGCAGTGTCTCGACTGACTATTGAGGAATTAGCGAACTGTGGGAGCCCACCGCGGGGTTAATACCCCTCCATGAGGGAATTGAGAGAGTGGATGTGAAGTTGGTGGGAGATAAGAAGAACATATAAATTGTTCAATAGGAAAGAAAAGTATTCATTATAAACTCACCTCTTCAGAGACCTGAGAAACAACTGCGGAGGGAATAGATGATCAGTCAAAAGTGTGACTCTTGCTGGATACTTTTTTTTCTGCCGGCGGCGAAGTTTCTCCGCCCTGCGATAAACTTAGTTTTAGCCGCTGCAGGTACTTGCACAGTTACAGGCATGTACTTGGACCTCGGGAATATTTCCTAGGTCCCTGGAGGTAATTCTATCTTGAAAGCATGATAATATAAAACTGGTAAAGACTGATATCCTGACTCCAAAAGGGCACAATCTCTATACAGTATATGGTATTTTAGACTGGAAACTAAGAACATGACCACCAAATGGGAAACTTGAGACAACTAAGGCTCCAGCTAAGATAGAACATATTTCAATATCTATAATTGCAAGCGCTTCTCATACATTTGTAGTCTGACTGATCTTGAACCAAATATAGTATGATGAATATACTTGATACCTCAGGTGTCGAAGACCCTTACAAGGCGGTATCCTCCAGCAGAAAAAAACCACGCGCGTGCCAAATTCGGTCAGGGAAAGCTCCTTGCAATCCCCCTAACTGTCTTATACCCGACGTCAATTGCTTGGTTCTTATGTCATTTTCATCATAAATTAGCCTGCATGCTGCGGTCTTCTTTCCGGGCGGTCGCAGACCCTGCCCGAGGCCATGTTTGCTTATCTTGCTTAACCCGCCGATATGGCGCGCCATCTACATTGCGCCGATTCCACTACACGCCCACGCTGCGCTCAATATCAAGCGGAGACCAGCCGGAGGTTAGCAATGAAGACGTGCCGGTCAAATCGGTGACTCAGCTTGCCAATTCAGATTGGGCGAAGAAGGTATGTGTCTGGCTGCGCATCGTCATATTTGGCCGTGATAAAACTAACGCGATATCTGCTCAGGATGGCATTTCGGTATCGCCATCTAAGGGTGTCAAGAAACCCGGTAACAAACGCCCTCCTCATACAAAAAAGCCGCGCCACAAGGACGCCCCAAACCGATCCAAGAACGAACCAAAAGAAGATGAGCCAGAGGAGAATCAGCCTGTCCGCGGGGTCACTCAGGTGAAACAAATACTGGAAGAGACCAGCAAAGCCAAACCGAAGAAGTCGAGGTCGAAAGGCTCCAGCAGCGAAGAATTTGCACATCTCAAGTCATTTATTCAAAAAAATCATGCTGGAACAATACGGGCGGACAAGATTGAGGGTGAGTCTTCATTGCAGAAGCTGGCTTGAATGATAATTAATGTTGTACAGCTTTGGATATCCCTACAGCGCCCGTCCCTGGTCTTTCATTCGGTCTTGATCGAGTTCTCTTCAAGTAAGACATATTCTCCCAGACCTTTCTGAATATACTGATATCCTAACGCCGCATAGCCCTGGTGTTTATCAACTACGAGATCCTCGATCCCGCGTCTACAACTTCGACCCCTACCTAGGCGAGATCATGTCAGTCACGGAATTCGACTTCAATACTCTCAAGGATTATATCACCTCATCCAAAGATACAGCTCTCCGCGATGTTGCTGTACAGCATGGAAAGAAATACTTGGGGTCGTCATCAAGCATGACCTCGGTTCTTTCCCACTTCCACTATTTGCTTTCTGGTTGGAGACCTATCGATACCCGTCAAATTTCTCAGGGATTCCCCGACAAGCTGCGTAGCTTTACTCGTCTACTCCGGGCTCCGGCTGCTATGTTTCTTCACTACCAGGATGGTGTGTACGCCATCGATGCGGATAAGGAGTTTGACTCGGCCAACATCCTCATGAACCTGGGCAAGTCAATGGAGAAGCTGCTCACTATGCCCAAAGAAGACTTCGAGCGCTACCGCCGGTCCAGCAAGAACAAGATCACGCCCGAGGAGGAAGAGGCGATTCCCGAATCGTATCACTACTCCACCACGGGAGATTTCGTTATGCGTTCACAGCTCGATGCTTATGACCCCAGACTGCCGGGAACTGGCATGTTTGACCTCAAGACACGCGCCGTGGTCTCCATTCGTATGGACGCGAAGAACTTCGAAAATGGACTTGGCTACGAGATCAAGAGACGGTTTGGTGAATATGAGTCGTATGAGCGTGAGTACTTCGACATGATCCGGGCTGCATTCTTGAAATACTCGCTGCAAGTGCGCGTTGGCCGCATGGACGGTATTTTTGTGGCGCATCACAATATCGAGCGTATCTTTGGTTTCCAGTACATCAGTCTGCCCGAAATGGACCAGGCCCTGCATGGCCAATCAAACACCGCGCTGGGAGATACCGAGTTCCAACTGAGTCTGAAGTTATGGAACAAAATTCTTGACAAGGCGACCGAGCGCTTCCCCAAGCAATCCCTGCGTTTCCACTTTGAGACCCGAGACGCGGTGACGCCGTTCATGTACGTCTTCGCCGAGCCCGTCACTCAGGAGCAGATCAAGGAAATCCAAACCAAGAACGCAGCAGAAATCGACGCGTACCAAGAACGTCTGTTGAACATTGCCCCGAAGGAGCCGAAGGAGGACTCCGAACTCGCTGCAGCAAAGAAGGAAACTGATTCCGACATTCATTCCGCCATCTATGACTCGGACGCACCACCTGAACCGATGACCTCCCCGGCGGAGAAGGAGAAGGAACAAGTCCCAAATAAAGAAATCTTCGCCATGGCATTGTCAATCAAGAACAAGGTCAACGACAAGATTGTTGAACGGCCCTATTACTTCACTGAATCGGACCAATGGGAGGTTGACTACGAGCTCAGAGAGCTGTCAGCTTCACAAGGCAACAGGCTGTACAAGATGTGCCAGGAACGGCGCAGGAAGGCCCTGTCAACCTCAAGCGAGGACGCGCAGGGTGTTGTGAGCAATCTATACGCCAGAAAACTGCAAAAGATCAGCCAGGAGGGTCGAAAGTACCGTGCTATGGAGGATGCGATTGATAAGAAGCATGGTACAATCGTGTACCCCAATTAAAGTAAACTCGCTGAGTTTTTAGTTTCACCTTGAGGGTGAATTGGAAACTATTGTTTTCATTGTATACTATTAGATGTGATTTGCGTGATTTGTTTGGGAATAGGTCTTGTGGTCCTATCAGGCCCTAGTGTATAATGCATATTTTGGCGTTGGCTGTTCCATCTTAACTCAATTTATATCAACGTACCTTGCCTAGATACATCAATTCAGGGATAAAGAGCACGCCATGCGATAAGCGGTGTGATCTAGTGTCCATCTTCTAATATAAACATAAACCCCTATCCCCCTGTACATATGATCCCACCTACATAACTTGGGCATCCCACCCACATCTATAAATATGATCCTCACCGGCCTCGAAATAATAACCCGCAACCTAGTCCGCAATCACCGCAACATAACCCACCAACAACAACCCTGCGGCATCGACCTAACCCTCCACAAAATCTCAAAATGGACCTCAGCAGCAACCCTAGACTTCGACAACACCAGGCGCGAAGCAGCCAAAGTATCCGTTCTACCATTTGACACCAACCAAGCAATTACACTACAGCCAGGCGCTTATTTGGTCGATTTCAACGAAACGGTTCAAATCCCGCTGGATTGCATGGCTAGTGTTTTCCCTCGGTCGTTGTTGTGGAGGTCTGGCGTGAACATTTCTGCCGGGGTGGTTGATGCTGGGTATGAGGGTGTGATGGGGGCTTTGATGGAAGTTAAGAATCCGCATGGGGTTGTTCTCTATAGGGACAGTAAACTTGCGCAGATTGTTTTTGAGGAGTTGGGGGGTGTTGTTGAGGGGTATAAGGGGATTTATCAGGCTTCTACTAGTAGTGTTGGACGGGATGGGGTAGGGAAGGCGTGATAGGTAAAAATGTTAGATGCTGCGTAGCTTATTCTTGACAAAGACTGATATAAATCTCATATGATTCGGCACTATACATTTCTATCCACATTAACCATTACCCAAACAAGCATAGGATCGAAATTGTGTAAGCAAAACAGGTTGAGCAAAGATGCAAGCATTCATACTTTCAATCACAAGGCTCATCGATAATGAATCCATCCAAGACAATAGAAAATAAGTAGCAAGTAAGAAAAGAAAACACCGTTGCTCCTTGATGCCAGACGCCTTATATGACCTGGTAACCAACCCGATTCCACCCTTGACCAAACCAGAATATGCGGGGCGCCATGTTGTTTGAGGATTCCTTCAAAATGGGGTAGGGATTTAAATGGGGTTCAAGGTACTATGAATGAGAACAAGGCAATGGACCTTGGCAAAAGCCTCAGATGATTGTTCAGACAAGGTGCCAAACGCCGGGAAAATATGATGAAGAATTTGAGAAACGATCTCAGGATATCAGTACCAGTTGGTGTGTTTCGAGGTGGGAGGTATGAAAGGAGTAAAGGTAAAGTGTCAAAGGGAAGAAACGAGGAGGATGTGCTTCGAAGATATCCTATATAAGACTCGGGGTGAAGAAGAGTAAGAGAAAGAAGATGGGAGGAAAGGGTAGGGAATGCTCCATGCCGGTACATCATATGTACAACGTAAGCAATAAAAGCTACTCGAGCTCCTGCAAGTCCAGCTTGGGTGGTGACCAGTCCAGCTGTGGGGGTTTGTCATTTGAGACACATACAGGTCGTATCGACTCTACCCGACGACGCTCCTTCGAGGCACTGCCTGTCAGGAAACCTCTCAGCGTAGATGAGGCTATGCCGTAAGTGCTCCGTGCACTACCGGCATTGGTTGACACGGTGCTAGAGCTGCGTGCGCTCCGTACACTGCTTGCTTTGGTAATCGCCGTAGGCATGGCGGGAACAGGGAAAGCCAGACGAGATGACGACGGGCTTGACGATCCGTATTCTGGTGGGAAGATCTGAGCCCGAGCAGTATGGGGCCGGAGATCAGGCTCACTCTTCATTCTGCTGGCCTTGGCTGAGAGCTTCCGCCTGACCGCTGGCTTCGCTTTGGGAAGAGGATCTGGCTTGTTCACAGTGACCTGGATAGACACAGGAGGCTCCTCAGGAGGGGAAGCCTGGACTTCATCCGCCGATATGGCTACCTCGAACTTCAGATTGTCCAACATAGTCCCAAGGCTGGCTGCAGTTGCAGGTCGACCATCACTGGCACTATCATCAACGTCGGAGCCCACGATTCCCTGAGAAAAGTTGTAATTGCGAAGGAGATATCGTTGCAAACGATCAATTTCCATGTCCCACTTGCGCTGCAGTGACGTTAAGACCAAATCCACGTTTTGACTTGCAAATGCGGAGGTGTCCATAGATGATGATGGGGAATGCGCCGGTGCTGGCGCTGGTTTGGTCAGTTTATGACCGCTAGATCCGCCAGACCGGACGCCCATTGCTGCATGAAGGGAGCGACGGATGGATTTCGATGTGGAGCTTTCAACAGGACTAGCGTCCCAACGGACATTTTCAACCTCTCGGCGCACTCTGTCGAGCGACAGGGCCCGATCACGGTCCATGGAGGAGAGATTTAGCAACGTCCGATTGCCCTGTAGGCCATTAACCAATACCGTGAAAGATTGTAGGTTAATATCATTGTTCTCGCAGTGCACCTCACGTAATGACTCGTTCTCCTCTAGAACCGACGCCAATGTATTAGCGCCTTGGAGACCCAGCTTCTGGTGCTCAATGCGGAGAACTTTGAGAGACGTATTCTTTTTCAAGCCGGTCAAGGCCAAGTTGAGCCCAATGCCAAACCGAGCAACGTCGAGGTGTGCGTTTTCGCCGCTAATGTCTAAAGCCTCGAGTGTGTCGTTCTGCTCAAACATGAGTTGCAATGCCTTGCAAGTCTCAGGCCCGGCATCGTACGGAAGCGACGCCTTGGAGATATCCAAGTACCGGATTGTTCTGTTCTTTCGAAGAGCATCGACTAGTTGTCGAAAGTGCTCTTCCTTCTTGAAATCGATCATTTGCATGGAAACATGAGATGGAGTCATGTTTTTCGCAATGGCGTCGAAGAGGAATGAACAACCATTGTCAAGTCTGTTTTCGTTGACATGCAAATGAAGACTTCGCGGAGCGTCTGGTCCAGCAGACATCGAGTGCATAAACATAGCAACATCCTCTCCGCTAAGGCCACACTGATCAAGTCGAAGCATACGAAGATTTCGTGAACGATCACTTGCCAGATAGGTAGCAATGGAGTCAACAGTCTCACGGTTGACAGCCGTGCGGCTGAGAATCAGCTCTTCAAGCTCCCAGTTAAATAACATTTCTGCTGTGATTAACGGATCCGAGCCCGATGTGCGCGAAATGCGAGAAAGGTTGATCTTCCGGATCTGGCCAAAGTAACCAATATATTGCTGCAAGACATCTGGATTCAAGCGACCTTGAACTCCGGATATGTTAATCGCTTCGAGCGTTGTTTCTTGAGCTACCAGAGTGGACAACAAGAGATCCAAGTCGTGAACGGACAATCCACAGTCTCCAACTTCTAAGGCTCGCAGGTGACTCTGGCTCTGTGAAGCGGCATCAACCAGATAATCCAGATCCGATTCGCCAAGCTTGATACCATTAAGAACCACCCAGTCAACATTCGTCATCTGACGCCGACAAACCGGGAAGAGTGCTTCGGGGATTCCACAGCCCGGGTCCCGGCTGCCCTTGTCCAGAGTTGGGGTTCGGGTCAGGCAATAAGCAAAGTCCAATCGGCGAAGCCAGGCACTCTTCAGCGCCAACGCTCGCACCTCCTGTGATAAAACGCTCAAACTTCCTTGTCCGGGAATATGTACCAGTGACCCAGACCTGTCGAGATGAACATCAGGGTCCACACCATGCATATCACGGATGCCTTGTAGCGCATCAAGGTTGATACCACGGAATGAGATAGACCGGAAAGACTCGTTGTATCGCAGCGCACGCATGACCGCAATCAGCTCCAAGGCGCTGTATCGAGAAGGTTTGCCTGAAGATGAGGGTGAAGCTGGCCGGAGAAGGCGGAAGCAAGGAGCATCCTCGCATGCCAAGTCGATTGTGTAGCGAATATTTGAAGTGTCGACATCGTAGCTGGCGGAATAGGCAACTAGCGTTCGATCAAAGCATCCATAGTCTTCGTCTAAAGGAACTGGAGGGAAGTTTTGGGCGTTGTGCAAATCAGGTGGGACAACAAAGTCGTACGGTTGCCTTGTCCACAGCGGGCGCAGGAACTCTGTATGTTGCCGGATCCAACAAGCCACTTCCACGGAGTGCACCGAAGCCAAGAAAACATTGAATGATTTGCGCAAGGGGACCCTGGGTAATGTCAGTGAGTGTTATCTATACCACATGCAACCGGGAGTCCTTACCGGAATGTCAAATGTAAACTATCATCCCCATATTCCATAGATAAGCTAGTTAAGTTCATAAGACCAAACGAGGTGACTGTATCCATGTCCGATAAGGATACCACCGATGACCGATTGGCAGCTTTCTGCATAGGAATGAGATGGGCCTTATGCAATCCAATCACGAGGTAACAGCCCGTCGGAGACAGTTTGGTCAGGTCCTCCGAGGACGAACGGGTCGGTGATTTGCTCGACGCGATCTGTATGACGCGGAACATTCGGAAAGTGCCCGGATCGTAATCTCGTTCGTGTTCCAACATTCTGGTTACATACTCCACCGCGCCGCGATCGAACGGCAGTGGGTCGTTCGATCGTGTCAACTGCGCGGCCTGGCGAATACCCACCATCCAAAGATTCAATTCTTGTTGATCGGGGGTCTGCATTTGGATCAAAGACGCTTTGTGCGTGCGCTCATCCAGGTAGGCCACCTCAACCGTGGGGGATAACCGTGCATCTTCGAGCATGTAGACTGCAATGATACTATTCAGTGGAATCCCGGCTGATGATTCAGTCGAGACCATCAGTTGCATGTCCTGCAATGAACTGATCGAGGCCACGGACTGGCGGTGCGACGCCGGAGCCCGGGAATTATAAGAAGGTGGAATTGAGGGGAAAGTCTCCGCGGCCTTGCTCTGGTTCTTGAAGCGGACCAAATGCGTATCCGTTAGAACGAGGTATTGACTTTTCCGCTTCCACATGCCACCGGTCGTCTGGATTTCACCATAGTGGAGGATTGCTGAAGACCAAATCATATTCCGAGGACTGATGGTGTTTAGCTCGTCCACCGAGCCAACAGATGCGCTTAGTGGATCATCATCTTCCAAAGAATGCAGCGACTTTAATGAGCCAAAGACGGACGCTCGTTTCTTCTGTAATGACTTTCGACGAGGATGAGGGATCTCTAGTGTGGGTGTGGAGGCCATGGCTGCAGACCAGGCAGCGACTTCTGCGGCCGCCGTCCCTGGGCGACGAAGCACATTGGGGCCGCTGCCGCTAGCTTTCCTGCTGGGGCTCTGGGGCCGGCCAAAGAACCCAGAATTGCGGCGGGCTTTCTTATCTCTGGTCAGGGTGTCATCGGAGGGTGTTCGACTATGAGGAGGCCGAGCCGACGACGGGGCTGTGGAGACAGGACTGAACACGCTGAGGCTTTTTCTTCGCTGTTTCTTGCTCAGGAATTCCGCCATGACTGAGAATGGTGGAGGATCGAGTTCACGGCGAGAGGCGAAATGCAACAATTCGGGAATGGCGCGAAGGTGGAGAGAAATTAGCTTATCTCATCGACGACCCTCGTCCTTCACACTAGCAACGACATTAGTACCAAGGACCTGAGGTTCTGCTTGAGGTGAGGGGCGGAGGATTTCGCTAGAGACGTAAAGGGTAGCGAGCCCCGAGCAGTTCGTTGTTGATGGTTGGGAAAAGCGGGGAGACGGGCGAAGCAACGTACAATAGATCTTTACGGCGCCATGGGAAGCAATTGATGTGCAAAATGCTAGGAGGAGCAGCAAGACCCTCAGAAGCGGATCCGGAGGCTTTTTTGACTTAGGGTGTAGTGGCAGCTGTCAATAATGTGGCGAGAGATGGTTGCACCGGAGAAGGTCGCCGGAAGGGGGGAAACCGGAGCTATCGTCAAAACACTCAACCACAAACGGCGATTGCCGACCTTATAAAGCGGTGATCAATTAATCAAGTCAATAAAGATGTGTGTTCCTGGTCAGGGTCGGGGTAATGAGGTCAGGTTTGCCGATCCTGCGTATTGAGAAAAAAAAAAGACCTTGAACTGGATTTCAAGGTTTGAAGTGGAAAGAAGGGGCCCAAACGCAAACAGTCAAGAGAAGGGAAGGCGATTCAATCCAATGAATCCAACGAATGACAAGAGAAACTGTGGGGATCGAAGAATGGATTCTCGATAAACCCTGTGGGGGAGAAAAGAAAAGGAGGTGAAAGTCCAGAGGAACGAGAGGAATGGACGGATGCAGTTCAGTTACCATCAACATCGAATGTTTCAGGTTTTTTGGCTTCCATTTTACTTTTTTTTTACTGCAGTTTGGGCCTTAATTTCAGTTCGATTTGAGATTCGATCTGTTTCTATCTCAACGTTGAATTCGATTTTAAACTTTTCCAAAACAAACACATTCTGTAGAATTAATATACACAGATGTCGTTTTAGAAAAGATATTTATATATACCGTTGCGCGTCCTAAGCCATAATTTGAGACACAGTCACGATGCAACCTGCACTGCGAAAGGTAAAGCGATCGCATTCTCCCGGCCACGTAAGAGGCGTGCTCCACTTATCCAGGGTAAGCGTCCGCTAAGGTGAACAAGGCTACATAGTGCAGCCCATGACACGGATCTGGAAACACTACCGACAGTAGCGTAGTCTCTCGCAGGAACTGCTTCAGCTTCATCCCATAATCATATTATACAGCTTTTGGAATTAGGTGTTCAGGGGCAGAAGATCTATCTGATGCGCTGGAGTCGACGGATCCTCTGTCCCCACATCTCCATGATCGACAACTCGCGCGCTCCACGCACCGTGATGCTCCAGGGGTAAAGCTGACGGGGAACCCACACGGGAAAAATAATCATACATAGTAAAATGTACAAAGGTTGATCCCAATTAGATCGACAACGCCACCGGAGAAAGCTTGACTCCTCCAGGAACAAAGGGAAATGGGTCCAGTATAAACCCACTCAGAACCCACTCAACCCCAGTCAACATATCATGCGTCATAGGGGAGTTTTTGGTGCCTGAAAATAAAAGCAGAAAGGAAAGGAATAGTCACCGTGAAGTTCTTGCTGATCTAAAGCCCTGTGTGTTGGCAAATTGCATACTGCATACGAGGAGGCAGTGGGTGATCCATCCAAAATCAAAACCGTCAGCTGTCATGCAACTTTTGCATTTATGGACGACGAGTGCCTGATGCCCACTCCGCCTCTCGTCTTTCAGCCCGTTTAACCTGCCGAATCAGATCGATATATTCACCCACTCGTCGCTCAGCCCAGATATAGCCGCCAAGAGTCATGACCGCCATCTGCAGGAAAACCTTGAATTGCGGTGTGAGGCCCCGGTACACACGGGCAGTCGGTGAGAGCCATTCCGAAAAGCCCTCGATTGGTCGGTGTAGGAGTCGTGATCGGAGATATTCCTTGGAGAAAGGAGATTGGCGGGGACGGGGTTGGTCTTGTGTAGCTGGTGGAGAGGGCGCGGAGAAGATGAATGGATGTGGGAGGCTCATGATCATGTGAGCCAGGATGGAGACAGAACCGAACTATGACAAAAGCAAGATGAATGTTAGCTTTAGTGACTTGGTTTTCCGAGCATCAAATCTCAGTGCATACGCGAAAAACACCCGTCATAAAGCCTTGGACCGCCACGGAAGTAATTTCCTCCGGCGGATCAATGTCAGCTCGCTGATTCGATGGAGCCGGCATGTTGGCTGCAATTGACTTTATGCCAAAGCAATGAATGCAAGGCGTTTTCAATTGAAAAGAGATGATGCGCCTTATCGATGTTGAGCTCCGGAAGTGGGGAACTGGAGGGGAAGACGGAATAGTGTTGAGCTTTTTTGACTCAGACAAAGCTCCAAAGAATAGACAAAATAGCCCAAGACTATCGATTAGCAAGATTGCTCCAAAGCAACAGTACAAAGATCTCTGGACCAGCCAGTGTTGAAGAGCTATAATGCAAACCCCGAATCCCCGAAGTGACGCCAACGGATCAACATTTCTCCCGATAGCGACTCAGATAAAGCAGAAATCGGATTATCAACCCTTTGACTCAAATCCCGGGCCCGCAATACCATAACACCCTCACCTTTAATTCCTGCAATTCGCCCAAAATGTCCATGTCTGCTCGTACCGCCGTCGTTTCCCGGGTCACCAACGAGACCAAGATCCAGGTTTCAATCTCCCTGGACGGCGGAGTCCTCCCACCCTATGAACCTTCCACCCACTTCGCCGCGCCGGAAGACCCCAAAGAAGCCGAGGCGGCGAAGAAGGGCATTGTGCCCGAGAAGGGCTCTAGCCATGCGACCCAGTTCACCCCGACCCAGCAGATCACCATCACAACCGGAATTGGGTTCTTGGACCACATGCTGCACGCGCTGGCAAAGCACTCGGGATGGAGTTTAGCTGTGCGGGCCAAGGGCGATCTTTACAGTAGGTTAAATCATATGATATCTGAGTTCCGCTGCGGATGCATTGGTCCCAAGGATTCCACAACAGTCTACTAACATCATCTTACAGTCGACGACCACCACACCACTGAAGATACCTTCCTCGCCCTCGGCACAGCATTCACCAAAGCCCTCGGTCCCCGCCAATCGCTTACCCGTTTCGGTCGTGGTGATGCGCCCCTTGATGAGGCTCTTTCTTGGGCCGTCATTGATCTCTCCAGCCGTCCATGGGCCGTTATCGATCTCGGCTTCAAGCGCGAGAAGATTGGTGACTTGAGCACTGAGATGATCACACACGGTCTGCAGAGTTTCGCTCAGGCTGCTGATGTGACTCTTCACGTTGGCTGCACCTATGGAGATAACGACCACCATCGGGCCGAGGCCGCCTTCAAGGCTTTGGCTGTTGCAATGCGGATTGCTTGCACCCGGAGGGTTGCTGGTGAAGTTGGCGCGGGTGATATTGTTAGCACTAAGGGTGTGCTATAAACTCTTCAGCGGAGTGTTATAAATATTTTTTTATGTTCATAAAAGTTGACATAGATGAGATTATGGTGCAATGATATACCAGTTTATTTTTATGATATTGTTTCGATTGTACAGTTCGCAACATGATCTTGGGATAGGACGTCAGCTGTATCATTTGGACACTCATACTCCAGACATAGATGCAAAATAGCTTTATATTTGGATTCCCGTTAACCATAAATCACTAATCTCATAAAAATTCAGGGCTTAAAAATATCATCCAACAGACCGACATCACACAGACCAACTCCAGTAAACACCGGCAGCGCCCTGAAGACAAAACACCCAGGAAGCAAGAATTATTAACCAGCCTGCAAGCAAGGATCAAGCTCAGTTGCTTGTCACACCAAGAGTCTTGACAGCCCTCTGCCAGTACTCCTTCCTCTCATCCGTAACTGTAGTCCCCACACACTCACTGATATACCTCTTCCACCCGCTCTCATCACCAACCTGCAACGCAGACCGCACATCGCTCGAGCACTGCGTAGTAAGGAACCAAGCACCAGAACCAAAATCATAAGTCTCGTCCCCACGAAGCAGATCCAACAGATCAGCAGGACTATTCGCAACCTCCGCAACTTGATCCTTCAGCGCGGTGATGGAGTTGGCGTATTTCTTATTGAAATCAGGAGATTGCATATTGCGAGCTACAAAGCCATTATGTTAATATCCATGATACCATACTGAGTCAGACGATAACTTTGGATGAAACAACTTACTACCCTGACCCGGGACTCCGGGGAAATGGTTTTTATTATACTTGAAATTATCCGTCTCGAACGCCATCAAGCTGAGAACAGCAGCCTGCTCCGCTTTGGAAGTCACCTTGTAATCATCGAAAGACTGTGCCGCAAACTTGGCTGCTTGTTCAGCGGTGGCACATTCACCTTCAGCGGGTGGATTATCGCATGTTTTGGAAGTAGGTGCGATGTCGATTATTTGGGCTTCAGTCAGGGCTGTGTCCTGTTTGTGGTGGTAAATCTTTCTGATTGGGGTTGCGGTTGAGAGGGTGAGGAAGATGGTGGTTGTAAGAGCGATATTCCACATATTGATAGATTGTATAACCTGGCTAGTTGGTATAGAAGGGAGTATAGGAGGGAAATGATGGATGTATATGGAAGAGTTGAAGTGTGCCGGATAATATAGTAACTATTGAAGGTTGTTGTCGTTGTCGAAGGCTGATGTTGGTGTTGATGTAGAGGAGTTTGGCGAAAGGAGGGGCTTATAAGTGCTTCCTAGCATATCTGAATGGGGTGGGAAGGAGGCGGGGAATTGAAGTCAGAATCATAAATTCCGCTGGGAAATGCTCAATGCTATGCGTTGGTGTAGGCGACAAAGAGGCGTGCCAGGGATTCTCGCGGAGAATGCCACGGAGTATGTGCTCCACGATACTCCACGATAGGACCAACGCATCAGAACTGAAACCTGGTCATGAATTCCACTGTAAATAAATCCCTCCGAATATACTCATTGGATTTGAACCTAAATTTGCTCTGAACCATAGAAGACCTTGTATGAGGAAGGAGTTTCAGGGTCTGAAACTAGGGTTCGCGGGTAGCGTATCAGATCGTAGACAAGGGTCTGCGATCGGCATCCGGGGTAAGTTAGGTATCCATAAATTGGAGATTCCAGTTTAATATCTTTCTTTTACTGTCGAATTCAGATTGGCATTAATGTTACTTCTCGGGAGTGAACTCTGCATGTATAAACGTTCGTAAAGATAGAATGAAGCTGTAATTTTGATGTGGTACAGTGGCGCCTCTTCCAAGGTTCTTCGAACCAAGGGAAACCAAAGCAATTACTAGACATATAGGACTCGGTTTTGCTGGCTTGATGTATGTTAATATAGTCATGATGCATCATAGAAGAACATTCAGCTGAAACAGGCCCTGCTAGGAGCCATTCATATTCATTAATCCCCAGAGATATCAGATCCATGCAAAGATCAGAAATATTCCAAGTCCTCCGATCTCACGAATCATAATCTAACTTTGTTTACAAATTGATAAGGGTAAATAGGGGACAAAAAGAAGAAGAAAAAGAAGCAGAAGCCCAGAGCTGCTGGGAGAAGAACGGTCGCCCATCTCCAGCAACAAATAAAGACAGAAGACCCAAATGTGCTCCAGGTGAAAGCGTCAATCCCGGTTCCCGCCACGGAATTGAGATCACCATGCATGCGCTCCCAAACGAAAATAAAAAATAAAAGTTGTACAATAAATGCTGATGCAGATCGTGTCCAAGGCCGTATCGATACACAACAAATACAAAAGGAACATGATGACGAGAACCAAGTCATTTTAGTCGTCACGGCGACCGAGTTCGTATGAGGTCTCTGTGACGCCGGCCGATTCTTCGTCTTCCTTGAAACTGACCCGCCGGAGCAGGGTGGGCATCATGCGTCGCGCACGCCGGGTGGGCGAAGAGGATGGACGGGACGGGCTGATAATGGAGGGCAACTTGGTGTAGCGGTAACGGTACTGGGCTCCCAGGAGCGCCACACGGCCGTAGGTCCACCAGAGGCAGATTCCGACAACGCCTGCTAGGGCAAAGCCCATGATAGTCAGGAACACCCAGTGTTGACCCATCTAATTCTTGAAGTTAGCGTTATTTTCATAGATTGGGGATCCACTCAGGTTACGTACCCAAAAGATAAAGCGCGCGTCCTTTCCGTGCCAGCTGTTTCCAGTGTGGTGGGTGAAGAAGCTCCAGGAGAAGCGGTTGTACTCATCTTGCATCAGAATACGCACACGAGCTGATTCACTGGGCTTCTCTTGCATGTACTCCTTCCAGATCACGGATAAGAAAAGCGGACCGGTCGTGTACATGACCGTCACGTAGGGGAGCAGCCAGCTGCGGTCGTACTGTTGCAATAACTCAATCGTGCGGAGGAAGAAGGGGTGCTGAGGAACGGAGCCCATCGCGTCGTTGGAGATACCAGTAGGCACAGTGCGGCGCACCCAAGCTGGGTAGGCGAGCAGGGGGTCGAGGCGCCGGTTGCAACCCTAATCAAAGTTAGTACCTATTAAACTCAATTCCGATAATCTTATTGCTGGATGTACGTACGTCGTCCAAATCGATGTATGTGCCACCGTAGTGCGCTAGAACGAAGTAACGAATGGAATCCGCGCGCTGGATGGGGTACTTGTAGCCGTCGAAAGTATCCAAGAACCAGGGGTATTCCGCAGCGATGAAATCGCGCGACTTCTCGTTGGTCCAGAGCTAAAAATCATTATTAGCACCACTCATCTCCTTCTCTATGGTTTCAATTGCTAGGAAACGTACAATATATTCATAATCCGGGTGCAGATCAATGCAACTCTTCTGAGCTTCGACCCAGACCTCAGGAATGGTCTCGTTCTTGTAGGTCTGGTGAATGATCTTGGGGATGATTTGAGGGCGCGTTTCAATCAAACTGGAGTTGGGCGACGGCAGTTCCGAACGGTGAATGGCGTCTGCAGCGGCATCCTCGACTAGTAGCGACAAGAGTGTCGAGACACTGCGAATTAAAAGTGATAGGATAAGGAGGTTGACCAAAAGAAAGATCAAAAGTCCGCGCCGCATGGTGAAATGTGAGACGGAATCGAACGTCCGCTTAGCAAGGAGTACAAAGGCGACAAGTTATGAATTGCTCAAGAATTTGGGATCGTGAAGAAGGTCGTAGTCGTATCGAACGTCTCAGGGAGCTCCGAGGCTGCGAGATAAGCAGAACTACTGGAGAAAGTCCCAAGGCGCCGGGGCGAAGGGAGGAAGGAGTGTTGTCTTAGTGGTGGGTCATGAACGGGATTGGCGACAATTGAGGAAATGAAAAAGTTGTTGAGACCACGCGGGAAGAGTAGAAAAGGAACGATAATAAGGAGTGACGGGTGGGGAAGAACTAAAGCTAAAATAGAAAAGGAGTGTCGTTGAGGGAATGAGGGCAAATGCAAGTACCAGGGGACGAGTATGGTACCAGTACAGAAAGGGGGCGAAGTTCTACGTTACGCTTTTAAGCCTGTGGCTGGAGTTGAAGGGTTCCACTATAACCATGTAAGTTTATTACCCAGTCATTACCAGAACCAGACAAGTCTCGCCGCGCGTTAAGCTTTGCAGTACCTGGATTGGTGGAGTCGCAGTACCGGTGGGGGCAACTTGCCTTTCTTACTCGCTCAATTTTTCTCCTGGATTACGCAGACTTTGGCGGAGTGGCTTGCCCTTTTAACTTGCTGCCTTGTATACGAACAGCATACTCCATTTTATCGCAATCTATGATGCTGCATCTTACCGTCGGAAGTTGGTAGAGGGGATCAATCAAGTGCTGTTCCATTACTGTATCGTACTGCAGAATACGGATCAATGCCGAGGCTCGCCAAGTGCTTAGCCTTCATAGCCTAGTCCAAACCGTAAGAATTCGCCTCAAAACCCAAATCCTTTTATTTTATCTGTACGTTTAGATTGCGTCAAACTGCCACGAGGTCCGTCGTTCGGCCGTAGAAAACCCGTTGGACACCCCGTTGGAGATTACGGATTCGCCCCCAACCATAACCATAATTAGTTCCAACCCCGATATGCACCGACGGCACATAAGTAACGCTATTTATAAATCTTTTTTCTTCCGCCTAAACCATCGTAGTCGTAAATGCGTCCCTATCTACGGTGGGGGGATTCAAACTAGTTGAACTAGTGCATAGGAACGCAGAGAAATGGGAGTTTAAATTCCCTCAAAAAAATTTAAAAAAAAATTCCCGAAATCCCACGTACTCGTATCACTCTGGGGAGGACCAAACTCCACGCTAACCAATCCACAGCTTAGTCACCGGTGGCTCGTCCGCAGCACACCCCACCGGCACTAAACCCAGAATGGACGGTCGTGAAGTGACCCCTCCTCAGCGCCCCCAGAACTGCCCCAAATAAGCGTGATCTGAACGTCTCTGGTACGCTGAAACATGGAGAGCCTTAGGCAGCGGCAACCCCGTTCCTAACCCACATGCCCACCTGGTCAAACCCAGCCACAACCCATGGTTCGCTCCAGTCAGGATCAGGCATTCCCATTTATCTTTTTTTTGGCCATGGGTCCAGGGTCTATGTAAGCGGACTTTAAGATAACGAATCCCATTCCCAATTCCCACTCGACTTCATCGGGCAAACGGAGTCCCGATTCCCGATTGATTCCATAGTATTATAGTAATTATAGTATTGTATTGTAGTATTTTATTTTATTATTTCCCCTTTATTTTATCTTTTCCCACTTGAAAAGGAATTATCCGTGCTTTTCTCCAGACAAAGCTACGGTTCGGTTCGTCTTCCCCTAAAACAGGTCCGATCTGCGCCTCCTGATGGAAATGACGTACGTTCCCAACACTATACGGGACCTCGATCGGCCACGCATATTTCTTTTGTGGGTGCCACGGTAGTTGAGATCGTTCACTATACGGAATACAGGTAACATACAGAAGTACATGAAGGCTTTTACACACCACATGTCAAAATCATTCACAGGGCCTTATCAGCCTTAACCGGATCGGCATCTTCTACTGTCTTCTACTGTTCGACGCCATTTTGGGACCAGGCCCCCAATGGAGCAGACGCATGGGGTCCAGAATGTAGATGTGGCGGCCTAACACTAAGCGTCACCGGTCATTAGCACAGATGGGGGAAGTGCCGATCTGTATGGGGCGGAGTATGGGGCTGCGAGGCTAGTACCAGCTTTAGTCTGGTTGTGCATCGTAGTTACCTAAATAGGCATGAATCGCCCAGCAAGGGACTGGGGCAAATTATTGCCTGTTATCATGATGGTTGCATATGCAAAATTTCATTTTCATTTTTTCAATTGAATATTCACAAACAGGTCGGGTATCTATCGCAATGTAACGCTAAGAAATGATGCAAACCTCTCGACAATCTTGCGAGATATGGGTCTTTCAAATATGCCATGGCACAGCATGAGCATAAGCAACTTCGTCCTGCCAACCACTCGATCACACTCCATGTCTCCCTGCCAGACACATTGGGTAATTCGCTCCGGAAACAAACAGCGGGGCCCGGCCCTTGCTACATTCCATGGGTTGCAACCTTTTATGCCAAGTGTGAACAGCAGGTTCGGTAATCATCAGAGCAACGCAGTTGTTGTCGACCAAGCTATACCGCTATCCCTTGCAATGTCCTTCGGAACAATATGGTTTCCATTCCATTGACAGGGATCCAGGACCCATAGCAAGATTATCGCACCTCAGGCGCCGCTGCCGCCGCAAACTCGCGGTTCACGTTCGTCGCATCGGTCGGCCGGTCCACAGCCTGCTCAAAGAGCCGCCGCCACCACATGGGTGGATCAAGAGGCCGGTGGCCACCATGCAGCGTCGGGTAGACATCATTGAAAAAGTACCAGACATGACCCACCACAATGCCACACATCTCGTCCTTGGGAACAATGCGATGCACGATCAAACTGAAGGCCATGAGGACCCATGGGAGGTAGGGAGCTGTAAAGACCAGCAGACCCAGGAAGCTTAAACGTGTCTCTGGGTTCCGACGGGCCCAGATGTAGACAAGGCTAGACGACAGGGCGGTACCGAGAAATGGGAGTGATAGGAAAGGTGAGATGATGAGAAGTGAGGACATGGCGTAGAAGATGAGCCAGGCGAAGTGCGCCGGGGAGCGGCCGGAGGATTCCTCCAGCAGGCGGGAGTATCGTTGGAGGAAGAAAACATGGAATAGAAGATCGAGATTGAGCGGACCGAAGTAGAGGAATGTTGTTAAGAGGCGCCAGTACTGTGATTTAACGTAGACGGCGCGGAAGCTATAGAATAGCTGAAATGGGGTGACGATGTGACACTGCACGAGCACCGAGGTTGCCACGGTGGCAACTGTCCACCATCGAGTAACGGGGGGCATCTCGTAGAACCACTGCTCCAGTGGAAACTGGCCCATCTGCCCGTTGTTCTCCCACAGTGCAGCCATAATGTCGAATGTAAGTGGGGTGGACAGATGAGGTAAGGACAAGTGGAAGTTAATATCCTTAAGAGCAGGCGATTAGAGTGAAGCTTATCGGTGCACGTGACTGGTGACGCGCGCGCGTAGGAGCGGTCACGTTCCAGGTGTCATCGTGAAGAGCTAAGACCAATTAGTTCATATTGACCTTCCCAGCCCCTTCAATATCACTCGTGATTTTTGTTACTTCTTTTTTCCCTTTCCTGTCGAGTCTCGTCTGTAATCTTACCGATACCTTTTGGAAACCCTAATTCATCTATTCCATCATAATCTCCTCGACCACACCCCTGCAAGGGATTCTCATCCTCGACGCGTGAACCCCCATAAGCGGGAGAAATCAATCGCTCAAACCACCAAATCCACCCCACTAAAAAACCAATTGTCCATCACCACTTAAACACCCACAATGCCCACCAAATCAGCCAAACGATTGGTTCCCGGGAGCCCTGCAAAGAGCCCTGGAAGACCTCGCAAGAGCGCACCAGCCGCAGAAGCAACCGAAGGATCACCGAGCGCAGCGCGCAAGTCAACAGCTGGCAAAAAAGTGACAAAACCCAGCGCAAAGCGAACATCCAATGTCCAACGTACGTTGCCAACAAACACAAGTTCCCATGATGTCAATAAGGTCCCACATGATCCAGAGCGCTAGACTTACAAAAATCACAGCCGGTGATCCCACACCCACAGGCCGGCGTCGCCGATACAAGCCCGGCACCGTCGCATTGAAGGAGATTCGCCGCTACCAACGCTCCTACGACCTCTTGATTGCTAAGCTTCCATTCGCCCGTCTCGTCCGTGAAGTCGCACTCGACCTCCTCCCCGCAGAGGTAGGCGCCACGTTGCGCTGGCAATCCATGGCAATCCAGGCATTACAGGAGGCTGCAGAAGCTTTTCTGGTGCATTTATTCGAGGATACCAACCTTTGTGCGCTCCATGCGAAGCGAGTAACCATTATGCAGAAGGATATTCAGCTTGCGCGCAGAATTCGGGGAGTTTGGGCAGGTCTCGGTTAAACACTGGTTTCCTCTTCCTTTCTCCTCTGGTCTGTTTTTTCTATTTCCCATCGATTGAGCAGTCACGCAAAAATGACCTTGCTCTTTCATTTTCCTCCTGCGGGATTCATTCGCGGTCCTTTAATCTCATCTTTATTGCGGGGTTGAGCAGAGGCCGAAGACGGAACATATTGCGTTTCGAGTTCCGGTTTCAATGGTGATCTGTTGGCGTATTATGGTTATGGTGTTGATTGGGTGGTTTCTTCTTCTGTCGTTTATTAATCTTTTTTTTTTTTTTTTTTTTAATGTCTTGTCCCTGATGCGAGTTAGTTGCATCAAGCTGTTCGCTGTGATGCCCCGTTGGGTTCGATTATACCAGGAAGTTTGTACATTAGCATGGATGCTGGGGTTCTTGGTTGCCTTTATAGACAGTATGGTACAGGAACGAAACCAGGATCTGCAGTCAATGACTGCACGGGCCTGCCATTCCGATTCTATTATATTCATTTCCACTTATGAAGACTCGAGTCTCGGTATCTATACCTCGTGCTGGATTCTCCGAGGAGCTATTCATTCAATTGATGCAAGAGAAGCAACTCATACGCTATGCAGTCATCACGCTGGAACCAGAAACCAAAGAATAGTAACGCCTTGTCCATTATGTATGGAATGGTATCATAAACGAAGTGCCTGTCCAAGTAAATCATAAGAATAGAAGAAAGAGCATTATCACTGATAACGCAATTGGCGACTGACATAAATAGCCAACGTATCAATGAATTTAAGCTGGTCGCTTCAAGCCAGGTGGGAGTCCCATGATAAGTCGCTGACCTTCCTCACGGACACCTTGAGCTTCATCGCCTTTACCCTGTCGCTCCAGAGTATCCGCTAGCATCTCATCCGTTACACTCGCCCAAAGGCGATCATTGGCCCTCTTAGCCATGGCTCGACCAGCCCGCGCACTCTTTTCAGCTTGTTCACCAACTACTCCGCGGAAGTATTTCCAGCTCATGAAAGTCAGAGTCATACATGTGATCTGACTGTTGCTGATAGCCGTGGCAGACTGCAGCGCCTGCTGAAGGTATTGCTTGGTCTGGATGGTCGACTCGGTTTGGACAGTGGCGCAGACTAGGAAATAGGCTGCCTGGACGTATTTGTTCGGACTGGTAGAACAGAAAGATTCGAGGGTTGCCATCACAGTCGGGAGATGAGAATGCGACGGGTGTGCAGGGTCGCGAATAAGGAGGACAGTGTTGAGTGCGGCAAGAATGGATGTATCACGGCAAGGGTCATTGCGTGTCGTCTTGCTAGCTGAAGGTGAAAGGGACAATAGAGGCGATTGAAAGATGTTGAAGGCACCCGCGAGATCTCCCGTAGCCTGAGCAATGGTGCCAGCAGCATATTCCATCAAGCACTCGACCGGCTTGGGGATATTGGGTCCGATTTCTTGGACGACCTGTCGTAGTTCTTTGAGAGATGTACTAGCCATATCCCAGTCGGTTCGGGAACAAGCCAAGAAAACACGCTGCAAGAGGAAATTGCAGTACAGAGATCGGCGCCATTCGACACGCCGTGCGGCGTTCACCATGGACTCTGGGATTTCTTGTGGAGCAGTAAAGGATCCTGAAAAATAGTTAGACCATCACCTGGAAAGTCAAAGCAGTATTTAACATAGTGTCTCGTACCTTGAATCATTCGAAGCCCCTCGTCAAGATATTTCTCAGCCTTGCGACCATCATATGAATTCTTAGCACTCAACGTGATCGAGCTAAGGAAATAAGACAATGCATAGAGATCATGTTGAGGAAGCCAATTGAAGCTCAGGAGCAGAGTGCCACTCTCAACTTGAAGGATATCTCCTGTGTCAATAGAAGATGGCCCGGCAGACTTGCCATTCAGTGGGACAGAAAATGAACCATCGGATCGCCAGTTGGAATTACTGAGCGTTTCATCCACCAAGGATTGCATGACCTTGAGCTTTTGGGCAGACTGGTTGACATCGTATTCAAGAATGCTGCAACAGATATCGACCATCTGAATCAGAGTGACAAGCTGAGGGATATGACGGAGCTCGTCATTTAACTGGTGGCTTCGTGCAATGGCTACTGCACGCTGTGCCTGCTCAATAGAATCAGAGCTACCCCCCTGTTGCAGATGTGCCAGAGCTTCGATGACGGCCGCCATGGCTGAGACAGCCTTGTCCCCGTTACGACTGGCCATGGTCGAAATCTTATTCAGGTGCTGGAGAGCCTGAACAGAGTCTTGGTGAGATGGAGAAGACAGCGACAACGAGACTCGAAGGAATCGAAATGCGTACTCCCAGGCCGCATGGCGATACCTGCGTACGTTAAAACCAGTTTTGAATGCAGGCTTGGAGTTGACTTACGCCTCGACATCTTGAATCATGCCATCAACGGCTTTGAGGGAAGCTTTGGGGTTGGTCTTGTGGAGCATGCGTGCTAATAGGTGTTGCATGCTGTATTTTAAGTCAAGCATGCGGTTCTGCAACAGTCAATACAATGTAAAATCCAGCATGATAAAATTGCACTTACCCGTTCACAAAGGTCAATACCCTTGCTCAGAGCTGTCTCCGCCTCAATATCATTATCTGTCTCCTCAAACAACGTGCGTGCATAGCGAAGTCGCACAAGAGCTTCTTTACGAGGTGCCAATCTCCAATTCTGTTGATACGGTCAGTTGGTAAATGAGGACACGAAAAAACAAAAATGAATAACTGACCTTCAACACAGCTTCTAAACATCCAAGCCCCGTTGAAACCAGCTTGTAGTACTCCTCCACATCCGCTGGGTGAGATAACAGCGCGGTCTGCGTCCCCTGGCGGTGAGCGGCATTGAGATATTCGTCGGCCAGCGACAGTAGCAAGACTTGATAGTCAACTGGGGGCTTGTTAGACTTCATTACCTTGTCACCGGTTTTTTGAGAAGGCTGCTTTTTCGGTTGCGGAGATTTTTGGGGCTGCTGCTTTTGCATGTTGACTCTGAAGTCCGGGGAAGGTGCTGGAACCATTACTTGTGGGATGGCATGGACAACCGGCAAAGAGGTAGATTTGGGATGGGGGAGTTCGGATGGGGCTGACACCTTTGGTGTTGATGGTGGCTTTGGAGTTGGTGTTTGCTTCGAAGTAGGTGGTTGCTTTGGAGTAGGTGGTGGACGTTTCTCGGCCTTCACAGGTTGTGGAATTTGGAAGCTCGATTGTCCTTGAATGGGCTGTGGGTTGCTCGGAGGACTCGCTGGCGGGGCAACCTGAGCTATCGGGGCACTTTGAACCAGGGGCGGTTGAGGGAGAGATGGTGAAGAAGTAGTGGGTAGATGGACCGAAGGTAAATCAACCACAGAGGAAGACGTCAAGGCGCTTGGATCAACATATTGTGATGATGATGTGTACCAAGACCGTGGCGCGAGAGGGAGAGGTGGCTCGACGAACAAATTGGCTGGATTGACAAACTGATGTGCAGGCTCACTTGGTGGCAGAGACGGGGACTGCTGCACCTGGGACTGCTGCACCTGAGTTTGCTGCACCTGAGATTGCTGCACCTGTGATTGCTGCACCTGGGACTGCTGTACATGTGATTGCGGTACCTGGGACTGCTGCACCTGTGGTTGCTGCGCCTGCGGTTGCTGTACGCGAGGTTGCTGCACGGGAGAATGTTTCACAGGCGGTGGTTTAACAGGAGTCGGGCGTGGTATGCTCTGCTGCCGCTGTGATTTTTGGACAGGGGACTGTGGGGGCCTCGGGCGAGGAGATTGCAGTTGGTCGGTTTGTTGGATGATCGGAGATTGACGTGGTTGAATATAAGGCTGCTGCTGCTGCTGCTGTTGCTGCTGTCGCGGAGATTGTACTGGTTGGGGTTGTTGAAGGATAGGTGATTGACGTGGCTGAATATAAGAGTGCTGCTGCTGCTGCTGCTGCTGTCGCGGCGATTGGAGCTGTCGAGGTTGTTGAAGTATCGGGGATTGATGCGGCTGAATATAAGACTGTTGCTGCGGCAATGGACGAGGGGACTGATGTTGCGCATGAGATATCATAGGTGACTGCGGTTGAGTATGAGGAAGTAAGGGCTGCTGTGGTCGAGGACGAGGGGATTGTTGCTGCTGATGCGGCTGAGGAATTCGTGGTTGTGGTTGAGGCTGGAGTTGCTGTTGCTGGTGAATGAGGGGAGATTGTTGCAACTGCGGCGGCTGCATATGCTGCTGTGGCTGATGTTGCTGAAGGAACTCCTGGTAGGCCGAAGGATACGGCATCATGCCTGGTGGGTAGGCCGGCGGCTTGCCATAGCCATTATTATATGGCGATGGCGAAGGGGCCGCAACATTGTTGTATATCAACTGCGGCGGGGGAACGTGGCCGGACTGGTACTGCGGGTGAGGGATGTACGGGTATTGACCGGAATTGGGTGGTGGGAAGCTCATCGCCCCGATATACGCTGTCACCAAGTGAAGCTGTCCGATGTACCAAACGCGCGGGACGAAAGATCACTGACGCTTTCCGCGTCGGGGCGGAGAAACTCGCGGCGGTCAGCTGATAAGCGTTGCGATACCAAACTATACGGATTTGCGCAAAATGTTCCGATATTAAGACCTGCATCATTTCTCTCTGTACTAGCTATTACTATACATCCAAAAAAGGGAAATATTATATCCTGAGTCCCAAATGCTCCCGGTGACGCCATGATTAAGAATTCAAAAGACCAAAAAAAAAAAAAAAAAAAAAAAAAACCAACGCTCCAAAATCCTGCGATGCACGTCCAAACGCGATAATCAAAAAAAAAATGCTTCATAACATGCGAATTGACGAATACAACGAATCCATAGGCTGCTCATCAATAGCCTGTGAGAGGACTTCTTCGTCTATGCTGGGCGTGAAAGTGAGAGGCGGGTGTTCTCGCACCGTCCAGGGACAGAGCTCATTGCAATTCTCCACGCTGATTGACGGTTCGGCCGGATGAATCCTTTGGGCAGCCCAGGCTGTATCAGGTTCTGCTCCAGTGCCTCCAAGTGATCTCTCAGTGTAGAAGGAGTAAGTGGCCTTGCCAGATACATCCGTTTGAAAGGGTTGTTTTCGATGGCACTTGAGTGTGGTGTTGCAGGTGGCGCAGACTGAGATCCGTCGACAGGAGGCGCAGAAATTGTCAAAGAGTCGGCAGATGGTAGTTTGATAAACACTGGAGAGCCAAAGATCGACGGAACGATGGGCACATCCGAATCGAGGGGTCATGTATTCCTCCTTGCCCACCTGGCCCGAGTCAGTGGTGAGCTGGTACTCTGTACGCATGACCAGTTGATCCTCCTCGTTGAGTTCGGGGAACAGAGACACTTTGAGGCCTGTGGGACCGTACTGCTCTGTGCATGTGTGCCAGCAGTATCGGTTTGAGACCGTACTTCCATATTCAGTTCCCAGAGCATCCAGCGTGGTCTTCCGCACTCGCAGGTCGTCTGCGAGATTCAACTTGTCGCGGAATGTCAATTTCTTGCATGGACATAAATCCACAATCCCCGCTAACTCGCCCAGATTGCATGTGCGGTCATCAGGTTTGTGCCTTAATTCTCGGGATGAAAATGCGGATCGAGGGTGTAGCTTCAGACACTTGGAGCACAGTCGCCATCGCGAGTTTTCCAGCAAGGACATAAACTGCCAACGCGGCGTAACAAAGTTGTGTCCGTTGCGGTAATGGTGGAATAGAGGCGCAAAATCCCGAGTAAATCGTAGAGACTTTGAACATAGAATTTCTCCTGAGATGGCGAACATGCGTTTGCAGGTTAAGGCAAAAGCAGCCTCCGGGATCAAAGTCAGATGTGAGATAATCTCCAGTAGTAGCTCGGTGGGCAGTTCCATGAGATAAGAGCGACCCGTTTCCTCTTTCTGCTGCCTCCGTGAACGAGTTGCTGGCCAGGATTTCATTTTCATGATCATTTTGAACTTGCTTGTTGCTCGTAAAAAGCGTTCTGCTATTCCAGAGGACGACAACGTTAACGCCATGAATAACTGCGAGTCCAGAGCCTTTTGATCAGAAGGGGTCTTTTCGAGAATCTTTTTATGACCAGGCCGCATGCGAGATATGGAGAATGATCAAAATGTTGTATATCGGGTCTGCGACAGAGTATGCTGGAGTACCATATTGGAGTCAAGACGACATGTATCGCGTGACGACTCACGAGTAGGAGGCAGCACCTTCAGAGGGAAGAGAGAATTAAAAAAAAGCATGTGGATCTGTTGACCTTAAAAGAAGACTTCAGACTGATAAAGTTGCACGAAAACGGACCATGGGATTGGGTCACAGAAGGTTGCGGGCCATGTTATCAGCATTACATACTCCTAGTATAGGGCTGGGGGTGGGAACGGGGAAGATCACCGTTCTCTGTCTGATGATCCCCGATGCAGCCTGAGCCTTTTTTCCTCCCCTTTCTCCTTATTCTACTATTTGTTCCTGAAATCACAAACACGGACTATGTCTTACAATCTTATTGTCCAGGGGTTTTCAATCCACGAGATTCACCGAAAGCTGTTAAGAGTCGCCGCATGCGGAAAGTAGTTTGCCGCTTTGGGCATCATCGCATCATCACTTGTATTTTTAGCCGAAGAATGTTTTCTACAATCAGGGAGAATATTGTCCGCATCCATGGTCAAGGTAAATTAACTATGACCCTGTCAAATGATGAAGGATTTGGTTTCTTAATCCCATGACGTCCACACCTGGAAGTGCCGATCTATGCATAGTTAGCCTGAGTCCGTGACTTCCTGCTGACCAATATGGAGCGGGATCATCGTACCTGTATTTGGATATCACGTGACAGTAATCGTGCATTACAGTATGCACCTTACCAGATTGGGGTTGCGCCGCTGACTCACTGTGCATAATCTCCCGTGACACTGCATAACCCCTCAGCCGAGGTCCCTTTCTTATCAGGTTTAGCAGGGATCCAATAGAGAAAAAAAATTTTGAGGTTCCATGTATCAATTCGCATAGCCTTGTCTGCATTCTTGTTTGATTTTGTGTGATTCATGTCTGAGTCCACATCAGCGCTCCTCATATCATTCCTTCTAACCGTCCTCTTATCGGGGTTATTAGCGATGGGCCTGTTGTCATGGGTTCGTCCAAGCGGTCGGATCACCTTTTATCACGCTAAGGACAATAAACTTCTGTTAACCAAAGCCGGGAAATCGGGCGCTAAGGAGCAAACATCCCTCGTGGATGTCTGCCGCAGCGCAACTCCCGACACCTGCCATCTCAACCCATTTTTGTTCAACGGCCATCTGCAGACCGGCTGGACCGTGTATAAGCATGATAATGTTCCGGTGTATTATAAGCGGAAGGTCTTTGAGTCCGAGACCCAGATGCTCATGGGGCAATATGCAGTCGACTTTGTCGTAAAGCCATATGACATGCCTCCCGAGGGTGAGCTGACCGACCATGAGAGGAAGTATACGCAACCCTCTGGTCTGCCCCCTCGTACATCTTTCTATTCCGAGGCAGAATTGGCGGATCTTCCTTCCAATGACACCAAACCCATGCTTGTGCTTCTGCATGGATTGAGCGGTGGTTCTCATGAGCTGTACTTGCGACATGTCCTGGCCCCCCTCGTTGAGGATGGCTCATGGGAGGCTTGTGTGGTAAACGCAAGAGGCTGTGCGCAGACCAAGATCAGCACAGGTGTGCTCTACAATGCACGGGCAACTTGGGATGTCCGTCAGACTGTGAAATGGCTTCGAAAGACCTTCCCCAACCGCCCGCTTTATGCGATCGGCTTCTCACTTGGGGCTAACATTCTCGCCAATGTATGTATCTATCAGAAGAGACCTTGGTCAGCAGATCGAGACTAACTTTTCATAGTATCTTGGAGAGGAAGGAGAGGATTGTCAAATCAAGGCAGCTGTGCTTTGCGCTAGTCCCTGGAACTTGGACATCAGTTCAGCCACACTGCTGCAGACCTGGATCGGTCGGGAAGTGTACAGCAAGACCATGGGTACTAGTATGAAAGAGCTCTTTGAAAAGTAAGTTTCTCTGTGGGAGGAAAAGCATAAATCCAGCCAACTAAGAGATATCAGACACGTCGATCAAATCTCTCACAACCCTCGTATCGATGTTGAAGCAGTGAGGAAAACAACTTACTTGCATGAATTTGACCGGTAAGCATATACATATGTCGATTATTTGATATCAAACTTCTGATTCGAGAATACAGGGCCTTACAATGTCCGGCATGGGGCTACCCTACGGAGGGCGCATACTATCGTGACGCTGCATCGACTGATATGATGCTAAACATTCGCATCCCATTCATGTGCCTACAGGCAGAGGATGATCCTGTAAGTTTTGAACCGTATCTTCTATATAGTTCCCTACTAACGGCAAGCAGATTGCTTCACGTGAGGCATTGCCATTCCATGAAATGACTCAAACACCATATGGCGTCATGGTGACCACCTCTTGGGGTGGCCATCTAGGATGGTTTGAACTTGGTGGAGCTCGGTGGTTTGCTAAACCAGTAAGTTGACGAATCGAAACCGTTTTGCGGTCAGATATACTGACTTACTTCACCAGGTGAACAACTTCTTGAACATGATGGCCAATGAAATTGACCATCAGATTCCCGGTATCGTTGAGAACCCAGATAAGCTGCCTGGCAAGATTGCCAACGTTCCCGGCTTGGACAAAGATGCAGACCTGGCGCCAAAGCCTGAGTACAGAGTTCTACGCCGCAGGATGGACATGAAGATGCAGTAAACAAAAACGTGATAGACGCGGCACTACACGACAATGAAGATATATTTGGAATAGATTTCGGATACGATTCGAGTACATACATTTTAGATTCGACTTTAGCACGAAGTGATATAATTTTTTTTTTTTTTTTTTTTTGGGTATAACAATTCGTCTATGGAATTGTCATGAATTCATCAATCTTCGGAGAAACTCCTTAAATATGACCAACGCTATTCACAATAATTTGGATCAGACAGATGTAAAGATAAACCCCCGTACAAACGCCGAGCCCAGTCTAGGTACATAATGGTATAGACAACATTTTCCTTAAGCAAAAGAAACACTTTTCCGCTTCGGCTTGGACGACTTTGCGCCCTTGGCGGATGCCGAGGCCTCGCTCGACTTCTCGTCACTGCCCTTGCCCTTCTTCGCGTTTCGAATAGAGTCCTTGACGGCTTCCAACTTCTTGGTCTTCACTGCCTGTCGAGCCTCCATCTCCTTGTGTCTGGCTTCACGAATCTCCTCCAGTTTGCGTGCCTTGATCATCTTGGACTCGATTTGGCCGTCCTTCTCAGCGTTGACCATAGCAAGAATTGTCATCATACCCTCCTGTAAGAAGTATTGTTAGTCATGAATATCTTGGAACCTCGTGAGGGGAAAGATGGCGTACCTGATCATCCACAAAGGTCTTTCCCTTCTTCTTGCCCTTGGGCTTCACCACACCAACCGGTGTGATCGTATTTAACTTGGGCAGATTAAGCTCAGCCTCTGTGTAGACACGCTTCTTCTTCTTCGCCAGGTTTTCCTTTTCGGTGCGCGCCTTGGTCTTCATTTCCTTTGGCGGGGGACGCTTGACATTCTTCTTGCTGGACTTGCTCACACGCGAAGCGGAGGACAGAGATGACGGCTTAGAGCCCTTGGCACCACCTGAGGAGGCACCCTTGGAAGAGCCTTTGGTAGGCGCCATTTTGGATAGCGCGAGGAAGGTTTGGAGGGTAGGTTGACTTGAGATCGAAATGCGCCGAAGGCGATATCGTGGTGTGGGATAAAAATTGGTAATTCGGCGAGGGTTCTGAGATTGACACAATCACGCCAAGTTGGAATACAATATGAAACCAATGACCAAAAGTGCAAGTAATTAACAAAAAGCAGGAAGATTGAATTAAAACTGGCCGCTCAATTGTCGAATCCAAAAAATTGTTAGGAAAATTTTAGAAGGGGAAGGCGGTGAGGCACCCGGACCACCACTCAACCTCGACTACGAATCCTCCGTCCCACCAGAGCTCACCAGCGACCAATTCTCTCTTTTCGCCGCCAGAGATTGTACTCTCACTGGATTGAGGGGATACCGAGAGAACCGCCAGCATGACTATCAACCCTACCTACCTCGCGCAACGGACGCGTTCCTGTACGTATCCTTCCTTCGTCGATCTCCCCGAGGAGTTCCGATTGCCAGCGAGCGGTCTCTTACAATTGAAGTCTACGATCGATTACAAGGTGCTAACTAGCTTTAAATAGCCCTCAACTTGAACGATGCGAAGTTCCGAGTCCTCAAGTCTTACCGCGAGTGGTTGCGCGCCGTCAGTATACCCCAGATACCCAGACCCACGTCTTGACCAATCGTTGCGGGAGATATGGTCAGCACAACTTTAGGTCGAATTACCAGCTAACATAATTTTGATGAACTATAGTCCCCCGAGATCCAGACCATGTACTCTTTGAACATGCCCGTTTCCGTCATCCGTACCAAGATCCGCCAGGAGTTCGAGAAGCACCGCTACGTCAGCCAGTTGAACGTCATTGATGTTCTGCTCTACCAGAGCCACGCCGAGTTCCAGGTCAGTCACGAGTCTCAAAATGGGACCTGGGGATTCAATTTCGGGAAATACATTGCAACAGAATGCCTTTGGCCTTGGTGTCTTGCGCCCGTGCTTGGATCCCCGCTTATTGGATTCCTAGCTACCAAATATTCTTACTGGACTTTATACTAACATCAATCCAGGAAACCCTCAACTACTGGAAGCAGCTGTCTCACGTCATGAAATACTTCCGCGCAGAAGAAGACCCGGGCGCACGACTACCACGCAACTTCGTGTCGGGCTTCCTGGAGGGCCGCAATTGAAAAGACTGTTTTACGTAACCCATCCACTGCTTCTTTTTCCTTTTTACTAAGTGCCAGTCCATATGGCAGCTCGTGAGACGCCATCGACGGAGACATAACGTGTACATATTGTCTGAGTAGGTCGCCAAATCATTTCTATTTCCTTCAAGACTTCAGTCCAGGACGCATTTTACTGTAGATTTTCTACGAGTGAACAATATATATCTACAATTTTGTTTTCAAGTTCAATCAACCCAGTGTCCTTCTATAATTTATTGTCAATTTCCTCCAGTGTTTCTACCTAGCCAAATATCAAATTTCGCACCCATACACTTCGCGCGGATCTTACCTTCCGGCTAATTGGAACGTCCGGCGCGAAAGCGTCAAACCCATGCCAGCACCCCGGCCACACATGCAACTCAGTTGAGACACCCGCTTTCCATAATTTAGACGCATATTCAACGTCCTCATCTCTAAACACATCGACATCGCCAACATCAATCCAAGTCGGCGGCAAGCCCCCAAGGTCCTTCGCACGCGCCGGAACAGAATAAATAGTAGCATGCTCCCGATTCACACCCAGGGCATGATTGCATGCATCAATACTATTCGATCTCGTCCACGGCGCAAGGTCCGCAAATTGCATCATGGAATAAGAGCTGTTACTATCATCCAGCCAAGGAGACATCAACAACTGACCCCGAATCTGTGGCCCGGATCTATCACGCGCTAACAGAACCACACCAGCAGCAATATTTCCACCACCCGAACTACCACACACAATGATCTGATCACGATCAAACCCAAGTTCCTGACTTTGACCGCTCATCCACTTCAGCGCTGCGTAGCTATCTTCTACTTGTGCAGGCTGGGGATGTTCAGGCGCAAAACGATAATCGGCAGAGACGAGGATGGCACCACACTCTTCTACCCAGTCTAGGGCGCTGTCGATGCCCACGAAGCGGCTTCCCGATACGTGGCCGCCGGGGTGGATAAATAGGACACCTGGGGTCTTGGATTGCTTGGATTGCTTTGGACGGAAGATTGAGGCTTTCAGTGGACCGGCTGGTCCTGTGAATTCTCTTTCCTCGTGGGAAATGGCATCTTCTCTTCCTCGGAGTGCATACTCCAATGTGAAGTCGAGGACTTTGCGGCGATTTGTGATTTGCTCGAGTGTGCTGATCTCATCATCTTTGGGAAGTTGCTTGTGTACTTCGGCGAGGTCTGGATGGAGAGGTGGTCTAGGCAGAGTAGTCATAGTTGTCAAGATGCACGCGACCGGTCCGCTGATATATATATGTAGATAGGCTGGAAAAGACCCAAAGATTGTTTGATTATTGGAATTAGGTTTCTAGAGCAGACAGGGGAAACTTGATTCATCTATATATCAATTTCAATCCTTCATTGATCCGACCTCGGGAGGTCATCTTACTAATCATTGATCTACATCTCAAAACTCGCCGAGTTCCATCCGCTTGCCGTTTAGCCATTAGTATATCCATGGATGTCACATGATTTAACCACTAGTGGTTTGCTGACCAAAACCCTTGTGGGCGCCCCACCCCGTTTCGGTCAGCACACCACTTAGTAGCCACTAGTATGTTCCCGAAAATGTTCGAAAATGTCTCCGAACCGGAAGGATGTCGATCCGCTTGATCTAGTGGTCTACTCCGCTTCCAAGGTTGTTTGATTAGTTCATACCGCATGAACCTGGAAATAACTGATGTCGTTAACCCATAACAAGTCATCGTCTATGGCCCACCTATGTTCTTGAGGCTGATTCAGCCTCACAAGGCTAAGCGCCGAGAACTAAGGTAGGATTAACACTAGAGCCTGTGCACTTAGCGGTAAACGAGAGGACAGAATCCATTGTGTTTGCTCTAAACAAAGATGATCGTTCTTTCGTGTTTGGGACGCCATGCGACACAATGACTCATGGGGTAAAAAAGTACAAATACTTTCATCCAACAGAGTACTGATCTATCACATCCCCTTCCAATTGTGGTCCTACCTACTACAATGGAGTGCGTACGAAAAACCTTCCTTGGCAAGTCGGAAAGAAAGGACAATATGATGACCCCATTGAGCCTCTCGATGAGGTCTTTATTCATGAATTCTTGACAGAAGAAAAGCCAAAATGTCCCAAGACCGTCTGGATGAGAAAGCAGTGGCAGACCTAAACAATGAAACAAAAGCGGATGAACCGCCCACAGCCGTCAATTTAGATGGGAAACTAGTAGCAGAGGTAAGTTCATGGAACAGAAGCGCATGAATTCGCGTAATTCGTTCCTCGATGCAGCCCAACTTCATCCTAGCCATGAGGAAAGATCTTTCGGCTGAGGATATCTGCCGTATCATGGATGCTCCTGTTACTGCAATGTGCGCTTTTGCCAAGCTCTTAAACCGGAGTTTGCGTGGGAGGGACTAGGGAAGAACTTCAAGGGGACTATTTTGGGCTGATTGATTGATCGGGCGAACCGGGTGGAGAGTCGACCAAGTAGAAAATTGTTTCAGCTGACGAGGGATATGATGCGGATTGATGATGTGTAAAGGACAGAGTTGTTTCAGAGTGTTATATAGATAGGTTAGGGGATAGAGAATAATTTTTAACAATGAAATGCTATAGTTTAGATCGAAAACTCATGATATAAGTGTTTGCAATTTTCAGGTTCTGATAATGTATAAAGCATGTAGCGTCAAGTTGATCTGTACAGTACGTGCATATCAAGGGGGCTGCTAATCGAACAGATCATAATGTTAGCTGGACACGCGTGGTCGTCACTGAACATATATAGTGTCAGTAGTTGTAACTCAGACAACATGCAACTTGTCAGCACGTCATGTTTGTCGAGAATCAGAGGAGGAAGGAAAGCACAAGTTGATTCAAAAAGAATGAACAGACAGAACAAGTTGGTTTTGTGGTTGTACAAGAGGAAGAAGCGCTGATCTATCTACAGGACTGGTGTCACCTGGTCTCCAGGCTCTGACACAACTGTATGAGTACCTGGGTTTGTACTTGATAACATGACTCTAAATTTCGAATTGTGCACCTTACGATCTTACCCAATAACGGTATTCAATTAACAACCCCCTGTTATGTGAGTGCTTCGAGGCCGAAATATGGAGAAGCTTGGCATTTTGGAGGTCTTCGGCAATCTCCAATATTCCTTCTAATCATCTCCAACGCCTAAACCCAGCAGTTATACCTAAGACACAAACCAAATATGAGCTCTCCGTCTACTGAAGTCTCCGAGTTCACAGGAAAAAGGAAACCGCGGACTTGCCCCCATTGCAAGCGTCATTTTCGGCGGCACGAACACCTCCAACGGCATATCCGGATCCGTATGGCCACCCGGAAGAAAGCCATTTAGGCCGAGGCTGACAATCCTTAGATACTAATGAAAAACCATATAAGTGTCCTTGTGGCGCTTCTTTCCGTCGACGTGATCAATTGAAGAAGCACCATGAGGACTTTCGTCATTCTCCAATTGCCCCCACACAGGCTCAGCCGCCGTCGGCAACCGGCAACGAGAATAGCCTCCAACCACAAGACAATACCTCCATAGAATACGATTCGAACACAGCCACTTGGGGACTTCCTGGACTTCAAGGAAATATAACGACTGGGGGAGAGTTCTTCGGACATCAACTTGAAGGTATGGAAATCAGTTTTAGGTGAATATGATATGCTCAACTATATAGACTCTTTGTTCAACGTCCAGGACCTGTTGGTACTACAGGACTTGGAGTCATTTAGACACAATATGGGACTTGGTACTGACTGGGCTCTTCCGTCGGAGCCTAGTATTGTGCAGTTCATTTCCGAGCTAAACAGCCACATGCCAGCAATTTCGCAAAGAACTGCCTCACCAGATCAGTCACTAAGCCAACTCCCCATCGAGAAAGAGTCAGTTGGTAAGTAAAATTAGAAAACTCTTTTCATATTCCATCTTTATAGACACTAACCCCGATTTGCAGCGGAGTTTGGAGTTTTGACATTGCCCATTTTGAGGATCACAGATGAGCATCGCAACCGTCTTCTTCAAGCCTTGAGTCAGTCACAGGCAGCCATGGTAGAGACACAGTTTCCATCTTGTCATTCACTTACTAGATTTATGAATGGATTCTTTGATGGCTTCTATCCCCATATGCCAGTCGTTCATATCCCAACATTCAAAGTTGATGACTGCGAACCAGAAATTATCTTGGCCATGGCTGCCCTTGGTGCTCAATACCGACATGAACATCGAAAGGCAGTCCTGCTTTTTTATGCCGCAAAAGCCACATTACAGTATCGTGAAACGCAAGGCTCAATAAATGAGGAGCCAGTCCATACACGGCTAGTGCGTGAAGCACGTTGTGCTCTATACCTGATTGCATTTGCGACATGGCAGAGCGAGACAGATATCGTACGAGAAGCATTCAACCTTCAAAGCTTTCTTGCCAGGTGCGTAAGAGAGAGTCAATCGGAAAACTTGGAAGATCAAGAAGATGGCCTGGATTGGAAAACCTGGATACAGCGGGAATCCGACCGAAGAATCAAGTCATTCTCTTTTGCTATCCTCAATCTCCATGGAATTGCATTCGGCACCCCGCCAATCCTTCTGAGCGATGAGCTTCAGCTTCGTCTTCCATGCACCTGCTTTGAATGGATCGCTCCAAATCGCGAAAAATGGGCCAAGGTGCATAAAATAGGTCCTGCACGGCAGCTACTTCTCCAAGAAGCCCTCTCTCACCTAATGAAAGGCTCAGAGCAGCCAAATCTGCTGAGCACGCAGCCTGTACCCTCTCCTTTGGCAAATTACATCCTCCTACATACCCTGATCCAGCGAATTATGTTTGTCCAACAAGCGTTCGGCTCATATGACTCGGATCAAACCCTGCTTCATGACCAAAAAGAAGCTATTCGGTATGAAGATCCAACTTACTCATTGCAAGTCTACTAATATATTGCCACAGAAAAGGTCTCCATGCATGGACATCTCAATGGCAAAGAGCCCCCGAATCAAGCCTTGACCCTCGAAACCCCAATGGACCCGTCACGTTCACATGAACAGCATTACTCGGACTTGCGTATGTTCGATTAGCTCTCAACATAGGTTCCTACAAGATACTCGGGAGTCGGGATCCGCAAGAAATTGCGAACAAATTATTACAAATGCCTCGTCTCCCTTCCGGGCCCCATATCCTCCCTGCAATCTTGCATGCGACACATGCCTTAAGCATACCTGTAAGACTGGGTATAAATTTTGTTGCTCAAAGTCATGCCTTTGTATGGAGTGTTCAGCATTCATTGTGTGGGCTGGATTTCGCAATCTTCCTTAGCAAATGGCTGTTCTGTATATCAGAACACCAAGAAAAGGGACCGCTCGATGGTAAGCAGCTATGATCCGTTGCTTGAATATGGTGCTAATGTAAAACTAGAGAATGAAAGCCGCCTAGTCAGTTGGATCGGGGATATTGTTGAAGAAGGAAGGACATCCGGCGATGATGACCTCTGGCCCCGACCTGCGGTACCATCGAGTTGCGGATATCTAGGCTTTGCTGTGGTAAAACTCTGGGCTCGGTTGATAAGAGGGAATGAGCAATGGGCAATATTGAAGGTTATTGGACAAGGCCTTGATCTATATGCTGATACCTGTGAACAAAGATTCACAGTGTCTTCGGCAGAGACACAGTAAACCAGTTGATTTAAATGACCATCATCAAAATAAATTACCATTTAGATACAAACTTCGACCTTAGTCGCAGTCTTTCACCGTACTTGTACAGCACATGAATGCCAACTACACACCCAATAGTTAACCCAGCCAATAAGCTGCACCCGGGACCGATACCCAGATTATCGTAAAGAGGCCTTGAAAAAATAACAGCGCCGCAGGCGAATGCACTCCGCGTGAAATCAGTTGCGGCAAATACACTAGCAGCATACTGTGGGTAACAAGCTGGGATATAAAGAAAGACAGATTGCATCAGGATAAAGACACATGCAGGATAGATGACAATCCCGATCGTTGGAACGATCCAATGAACGTTTGGATTTGAGGCCAAACAAACAAGGAAAAGTCCAATTGCTGGTCCGAAGCAAGCGAATAAAGCCGGAATCAAAACGTCTTCCGGCTTCTGCATACTCCCAGCCTTTGTCTTTGGGATAAAGACATGGCGGATGTAAAGGTTGTAGCTCACGCATGAGATCATCGTTCCAACGACGATAGCCAGGAAGGCTAGTCCCATCTCTCCAAGATTGAACCCGTATATACCCTGATACACGATCGGGAACGCCTCAAAGAAGGAATAGTAAATGCCATATGTCAAGGAGGTATAACAATTCAAGAACAAAATAGCCGGGTCGAGGAAAGTGATCTTCGCAGGGATAAGTAACGACTCCTGCAAGACCTCCGAAAAAGAGACATGAGCCTGTGCAATATCAGCGGCAGTCCGGTAGCAATGCCCTTTCTCCCTATCCATCCTCGCCAGACGACGAGCGCGTCGATGCAAAATAGTTGCAGCGCTAGTCTCAGGCAACAATACCAGAAGAAGCATTATAGGACCGGCCGCCATCAAGATCTCTCACATAGAAAACCTCCATCCGAGGACCGGGATCGCAAAACCAGAGACCAGGACCCCAATTGCCGGAGCGCAGAAAACACAAAGTACCCATGTAGTCATCGCATGGGGAAGCGTATCGGCCGAGTAAACATCTGCGATAGAGGCTCCACCAGTAGCCAAACATGGACTTCCGAAGAAGCCCTGCAAAAAGCGGAGGAAGTAAAATCCAATTGCGTTTGGCGCTAGTGCCGTGGGGATGCTGATGATGCAGAAGAGAAAGAAAGAGAGGATATGGAAGATTGCGACCGATACGAGGAATCTCACTTAATGGACTGAAGAAGAGAGGTCCGGTACCATATCCTAGACTGTTGGATGGTCAGCAACATGTATAATCTTTCATGGATCTTGATATCAGTACACGTAAAGGGCAAGTCCGAGGGATGCTTCAACGTTGTTTATTCCGAATTCATCAATGAATGCATTCTCGCTCGGGGTGTAGATTGGTGCTGCCATGTACACCCCGAAACTGTAAGCGCCAATGACGACGAGAACAAAGGCCTTTTTGAAATTAGGCCAGTTGTGAGGGTTCTCTTCATCGGCTTCAGAATACCAGTCCACAATAAGTGTTTCATCATCGTGACACGACTCGAGTTCGACGTGCTCTTGTCGATTAGAATTGTCTTCGTGTCTAAAGGACGGGATTTGGTGCAAGACTTGTCCAAGAAAGGTTACTTGTAACCACTGTGACATTTCGAATATCGCGCGAGGCAAACTGCAATACTTTGGTCACATTACTCCTGTCAATATCCTTTATATATGCACATTCATATTAATAATTCGACGTTGAGATATTGGATTTGTCAGTGCAGGCTTCTTCCTCTATGGAGATGTTTGGAGGTGGTGGGGTTTGAATTATTCAGACTGTGGAGATGCCTCCACCGAATCTCTCGCGGTCAGTCGTCGAGCGAATATGGAAGGGTTGAATGGACATGGCCCACAAATGCAGGGTAGGAAGTTTTCAAATAGGCATCCTTGTGGCAGAGACCGAATGATTGGGAACGTTTGTAAACAAGGAAAGCGGGATCTTCCCCACTGGTAAGATGTAATTTAGGTAATGAATAGAGATAGAGATAAGAAGCTAAGAAAGGAGGTTTATTTATGTATACCATACTAGTAGGGGCTCTAACAAGCGAAGTGATTGAATAAACACCATAAGTGACAAAGTCCTTGGCCTACAATAAACACAATTTTCGATTTACAGAATCATCATCTGCTCATAATCTACATAGCAATTTGTACAGAGTGTATTCTAGCTATATTTATCAACATATAATACAACTCTGATAAGAACCCATGCACTTGTCATCTCGAAAATTTCTCATTCACAATGTTCAGCTCATTGCTTATTCTTGTTTAATAGCCTCAACCTCGATCTCGATCTTCATCGCTGAAAATGCCAGCCGAGGAACAGCAATGGCAGTCCAGATTGGACGATGCTCGGGGATCCGCTGTCTCAGAGTTCTCACGAAATTTTCGTACGAGGCATCTATGTCAACGTGGTAGGAACGGATCGAATAAACGTCTTCCCAACCTCGTAGCCCTGTGGCCTGAAGAACTTTGTCCACGTTCTGAAAAGCGAGATCCACCTGACCATGAATGTCACCGGCATCCAAATCCCCAGTCTCAGTCCATCCTCCCTGTCCGGAGCACTTGACGATGTTCCCTAGGATAACAGCTTGGGAGTAGTGGCATAGATCGCTATGCTTTTGACCGGCGCCTTGTTCGTTGATGTAGGTAAGGGAAGACATTGCGATTGAGTCGTGGGCGGAAATTTTGTAAGAAAACGGACTGTAGACATGAATTTGAATTGAACTGGGATTTAAATAATATTGTCTCCAGATGACTTCATGGATCCATGGTGGAGGTATACGGAGTACCCACTCCAAACACCTCCATGCGCCTCCAATATCAAGCACTAAACTGGATCGGGTCTCCATGCACGGACATTAGTCAGATCTCATGAATCAGTCCATATCCACGCAAACCTGTTCCTATTCCTTATTCAAAGTGTCCCTTTTGACTATGTCGAATGAAGTCATACCACTGATTACACAGAACCTATGATCACAACAAGATCTGAAGTCGCTGGTTCAATTTTACTGTGATACTTTTGAGAAGGCGCAGATTGGGGGTCCTTAGATTATCAATCAGATGAGTCTACTTTACGAATGAGAATATTTCCTCCCAAACTTCCACTGAGAATGCTATGGTATCATGATCTGATCCTTCAACTTCCCTTGAGACAAAGTCAATCGCCTCCACACCAGGTGCCTGCCAACAGGTTTCGAAATACTTCTTCCCGCGCTTACCCACCAGAAAGTCCGTCGAGGCAAAGTATGCGTGAATGCTGAATCCGCCATCCGGACTTGCTTGATAGCCTGCTAGTGTCCGCGCGCATACTGCATAGTCCGAGCAGACGCCCCAGTTGCTGTCACCCTTGCGTAGACACTGGAGAGCTTCGCTATTGGCGCCGACTGTATTCTCCGTATGCATATAACGGATAGCAAGACGCGAGAGTTCCGTCTGTTCTAATTGCGGAACACCATAGTCGCGTTCGATACGTCGCCAGTTATCATTGAGGAAAGATAGGCCCTCCGCTGTTTCAGGAGTGGTACTATCACCCCGCAGCGACATGCGGCGAATAACCGCACCGCTGGTGGCGAGCACAGGGCTCGCTTGAGTCACGAAAAAACGTGGGATGAGATTCCATACTGCAAATGCCTTTGTAGGCAGGTACTGCGCCATCTGCATCACTGTAACGCGCGAGTGTGCCAGATCCACCCAGGGAGCTAAATAAACAAGACTGAGCGTTCTGTTCTTTTGTAATAATTTTTGGTGCAAATACTGTCTTTGGGAGATGTGGGTAAGAATCAATACCTATTACAGCAATGTTCGGGTTCACATAGTCTCGACACTGTGCCCATGTATTAAGCAAGTATATAGTGCCCGCACTATGTGCAACGAGGCTCACACGTGGAATATCGAGATATGCCAACAGACGCGGCAGCATATCTGTCCAGGCGGCGACGCGCTGACCGAGTGGGACGTCGGTGGATGCGCCCATGCCGGGCCGATCAACAACAAGCAGGCGCACAGCGGCCCGTTCTGCAATTACATGCAGCAGAACGCCTGGATAGCGAGAGGCGAACATGCCCGGTATGAAAAGTAGGGCAGGACCCGTTTCGCAGCCGATGTCGGCGAAGCTGACGTTGAGCGCGCCATATTCGGTATTGAGAGTGACGCGGCGGTGGAAGCGGCTCTCAGATATGAGCTCGTGAGGTTTGGACATGTCGGGAGACTGTGACTCCATATGAATTATAAAAGCTGGCAATGCCAATGATATTCGCACAAGCTGGTTGACTCTCCCCTGGAAGCTATTTCAAAATCAAGCTGACACTCACTTCTGCCTTGGGGTCTGAACAGCTGACCAATCAGCGCTCACCGGGTTTATGCTCTTGCAATCTCGAGACTTCAACAAAGTGCCAGCTATTAGAAATCGCTCCGTTATAAAACAAAGACGGGCACTGAGGCTAGGTAGATTGAATAAGCTATAGGGTGGCAAGGGAGCTAGGTTTTGCGTCTAGACGTCTTAAAAGAGCAGAAGATCATGTGTATGTGGAGTGATATGAACCTTGGAGGAAGCAGTAGGAGATAGGCACATAAGAGCGCTGTCATAGAGGGTTGAAATAAGCGTCATCACATGTTAAACAAAAAGACAAATACTGAGGATTGGTCTGTTTATTTGAACAAAATTGGACCTGGCGAGGTATACCTTGTCAGATAACCGCCAAAAGGTCGTATGCCTAAATTTGGAGGCTTTGGACTGAAATCTGCGGCAATGGGGCCTTAATCACAGTCCTTAACAGTTCTGTATGCTAAATTGTAGTTATAAGACCCCTTCACTTCAGTTTTGTGGTAATTGCAATATTTTGACATGGATGTCTGCCAGATTAAGGATCAGGCCAAAGAATGACTAACCATACGAGCCTTTGGCCATTAGCTCCGGGTTTTTTCCTCCCAGCAATCAAAGAATAAAGAGGAACACATGAATATTGTTTTTGTGTCTTTCTATCATTTATCAATAAAAGATTAAAAGGAATATTATCGCATCATTATATTATTGTATGTCTGGCAAAAAATATATACTCGCCAGAATTCAGCATCTATGTAGTATGTAGATGGAATATGTGCAAAACTATTCACGATCCGACGGTTCATTAGCCGGATGTTTGAGTGTTCTCTATCTGATCAGAGCTTGGCAATTGCCATTCGTTCATCTCATACTCTTCATCAGCCATAGGCTTCTCATCATGATCAAGTGCGATCCGTCCACCTGCTCCGTCCCACTCTCCAAACCGGTACCGGTGCCCCAAAAGCTGGAGGTGTTTTTTGCGCTCGTCTTGGCTCCACTCGGAAGTGTCCCGGATGTCATTCAGCATGCTGCTGTTTGCTATCCAGGGAACTAGAGAGCCGACTGAGCGAGGGATTGGTGGGCCTGCATACTGATCGTGGCGCAACCAAAAGACGGCTACTAGCACGCAAAGATCGAAGGAGAGAAGGATGATTATGATGACAATCGTGGTATTGGAAGGAGTGATTTCCCACACTGCAGCCGTAATGGTGCCAACAATGGTTGTGTTTACGTCTTCAGGGAGAGTGAGGGGAGAGAGGTAGAGATCGCGCTGGAGTGTTGTGTATGTGCTGAAAGTTGCTTGGTAGACATCTTGTAGGGTGTGGATCAGAGCTTGTTCTTGGGTTTCGTTATTGTGGGAATATGCGTTTTGGGCTTTAGAATGAAAATCCGAGTGAGAATGTGACCAAGAATGATTATGAGCCGTAGGATCGGAGGTGAGGGTATTGTAAATGTGGGTTGTTAAAAGCCCAGCCCAGGAAGTGTTGGCCTGAGTATGTCGTATGAAGGCCCGGTTAAATGGCACAAGGCTATTCGAAACATTTTGAAACATCGGTCCGCTTGTAACAGAGGTCTTGGATACTGGTGTGGAGCCTTGTACCATCCCGTCGGGATCAAAACGAACCTCGAAGTCCTCAATTATGACTTTCGGACTGCAATGAAAGACGGTCGCATTTGTTGTAGTGGAAGATTTGGTCGTGCTATCGGTGTCATTCAGGTTCCCGAAGAGACCCACGAGGAATGACCGTTCGCAAGCCATGCTTGAGTTCAATGATGCACTGAAATATAGCGTAGCATTGAGCGACTGGTCATTTTCAATGATGTTCAGCAGCTCGGCGGTACAAATGGTGTCCGAGGCAGCAGTGTAATCCCAGTATGATGAGCCTGAGACACTGTCATACCGTGACTGATTAGTAGAAAGCTCTTCGCACTGAAGCTCAGTTCCAATACCTCGTGTGCGGGCTGTATACATCGTCCAGTCAGTCCATTCAGCGTCAGGATCATTGATCCCAAGTGGATAGAAAAACAGACTGGGAGTATTCCATGAGACCAGAGACTTGCCGGTAGCCAAGCTATCCGAGATGAGACTGAAGCCAGTAAACTCCGGCCGGACTTCCGGATTGAAGAAGCGAGAGCCGTTATATTGCACGGTGAAGGCATTGGTATGGTCCGTCCAATAGTCGACCGACGGCTCAAACATGCCACTGCTCACGATAGTCAAGACAAAATCAAGGATACAAACAACGGATAGCATAACCAATAGAGGAGGCCTGTTCTTACGGAACAGTTTCCAGACCGTCAAGGGGGTGTGGGAGCAGTAATTCACTGTCAAGGAATGTGTGGCCAGGGCCATCCCTTTTTTCAATTGGATCCAGGGTTCCATATAACCAATATGCCTGTGGATAGAGATGAAGAGGGAACTGATCATGGAAGCGATGACTGTAGGGCCATAAACTAAAAAATACGCTACGGCTATCGTCCCAGCCGAGTTGGAAGTATTGAACTTGTCCACGCGAATAAACTGGAACGACACTCCGAATGCGCCCAAAACACCTGCCATCAACAAAAATTCTACCGCGAACCATGGTGGCGTTAGAAAATGTGGACGAGAAGTGGGCCGTGCCTTGCGCCTTGTCCTGCGCCTTGCCCTGCGCCGTACCCGAGATGTTTCAGACGCCGGCGTTGCGACAAATCCCTCGCGAGGAGTTATGTCTAGACGTTTCCCACTAGGTCCATCGGTCCATTTACACCACAGCGTGCGAGCAAATCGACGAAGCTGCCGAGGGGTGGCCCGAGTGTAGTCCAAATCAGAAGGGGTTAACCGGTCGAGAGAAGAAAGCGTGTCTGTGATTAGCGCACATTGCGCCGCAATAGATCCTGGATCCGACTGGAGGAAGTTTGATCGTCGTGAATACACAAGGGACAAGACTATAAGCAATATAAAGGCCGAAAAGAGAAGGGCTTCTGCGACAAGGGCAGAATGACCAGTGACGCTATATACTACCGTGGCGGTAGTGAGAGTGACATTGTCTCGCGTGGGACCAACAGTCATGTCAAAGAAGTTGTTGAAAGAGGCGACAAAATGTTGATTCCAAAGCCAGCTAATATCTCGCTCGTATTGAGCACTGCTTATGCGATGGGTGTCGGTAGAGATCAACGTGCCATTCACACCTGTAGCCCCAGATAGGCTGATTAGGCGATCGTTATTCCAAAATGCAAGATCATCCTGGAGATATTTTGCTAAAACCAGGCTCTGAAAGTTCGAAACACTGAGGTCCGTGGAAGTCAAAGTGGTCGTCGTGCTCGAGACATTCGTGACATCGGCAACGGATGAGTTTGCAGGTAGAGTCATGGCCGCTTTCGCGCGAAGGTATGAGGGGATACATCCGAAGACTGTGGCGTTGGAAGCCAACGTTTTTGATGTGGCGTCCACATCAATGATGAGTCCAATCAACGAGAACGAATTACAGCCAGTACTGTTCAAGGTAGATGTGACCTCTCCATTTTCATTGGGATCCAAAGGCTCCCAATGCCGTACTTGGGATAATCCTGTTCCAGTTGGATAAGTACTGTTCAGGGTGATTTCAACCCGACAGTTAGAGTCCGTATTTGTATCGGAGGCATTTGGGAATTTGTCTTGGCGAACGTTCCATGTCAGAGCCTTGCCTGCGGAAATAGGATCAGTCCATATGCTGGGGCTTATCTCAATTGACTGAGCCTGTACACAGCTTAGTTCGGCCCAATAGACGTTTTGCGTAAGTGCCCACGTCGAGGCACTAGAGCCGCCGCTCACCGGCCTTGAGGTGGGTGGTATTGAGTAATTGGGGGTCTGGTAGAAGAAAAAGGTGTCCAACAGGGTATCGGTCCTATTTCCAGAATAATATATCGCGTGTTCCAACCAGGCATTCTGTGTTTCCAGGTCTACCAAACTGGACCAGGTATTGATATGTCTTGTGGAGACTATATCCGGCTCGTCAAGGAATACGAGTCCAGACATCAGGGACGGCAACATGACTCTCAGAACCAGGCCAATCGATGACACACAGACAACGATCCAATGGCGGTTACGTACCGCCATTATAGGAGTCAGAGCGCCATAGTAGAAGCAGTAATTGGTGAACAGCACGGTCCCAGGAGCCCCTCCTGGCTGCGCTAGCTGGAACCATGACTCGAGCCGTAGGACATCAAGCGCGCAGATGTTCCATAGTGCCACGGCCAGAACAGCAAAAGCAGTAGGTATGTAAGTGTATACCCCTGAAGTGTGGCTCCCCAGTTGCTCGTATGACTTGAGATGGATGAGTCCGTGGTGACGATTGGAGTACTGGCGGAGAAGTTCGATCGACAGAGCCATCAATAGAAAGAATGCAGCTACAGTGAACATAAAAGGAGGCCGCAATGAGTCCGGTATCCAACGCTTCTTCTGCTCTGGTGAGATTCTGCCGCTCACCGACCCATTCTCAGACCCGGCCATTTCTCGCTCACCGGCCAGGGAGCAGTAGGAGTCGGTGGGTCATCAGATTGGATGAAAATTTGGACTCTCGTACATCTCCCTTTGGTCCTGTGTGATACTTCTCCCGGACAATGAGATTTAGGCCGGCCGTGTCTCAGATTTTCTACGGGGCTATGCAGGTACACGTGATATAAACTCGCAATTAGAGTTTGACACACGTGGCACGTGAGGGGTCGGAGATTGGATCTGGTTCAAACCAAAGACTTTCTAATGAAAAAATAAGACATTTCCAGGGTACACTCATTACAAAAGGTAGTTTGTTTTTCAAGGTTATTTACATGTTACGATGTTCATAATGAAGAATACGGCATTCAAAGTCACTTCTTGTTCAAGGCCTAGATCTCTGGAGATTGCGAATCTTTGCGGACCCACTTCAGGTAATCGCTGTAGTGGGATCCATGAGTTTGACCGCCCTGTACTCCTACCATATCCAGCTTATTAGTGTTGGTCGGCAGGAGAGTTAGCAGGATATTAGTAACGAACTAGGCGGGAACGCGACTAAAACATAGTCGCATGATTCAATGGAAATTGGAAAAATGACAAACTGAAAAACAAATACACACAACAGCACGTCCAAGGTGGTGGGTCACCTAGCGCCCCCGGATCGGGCGTGGGCGGCTCGCCGCTCTATTCAGCCCTCTCCAGGGCATTCCGAGCGGATCTTCACCCATCTAAATATTCTTCACCTGCATATACAGCCCGTAAAGCAAAAAGTACATTTTCCATTCTGAGTGGAAAAGCTATGAGTACCATCCCTTTTTTTTTTCTTCTTCCCTGTATATCCCCCTTGCCATGTTTCATCGCGAAAGCATGATACGCACTAAACATGACCCAATGTTAAGTTATGTGGGTAATGCTGTAGACTTTGGGAGTATAGTAATAAGGAACTCTAGCGGGCGGTGCTGCTATGAATAGAATTCAGTTATAGGGGCAAATTACTCCTTTTTAGTAAATAAGTCACAGCTTTAAGAGTAGAGAAGTAAGTGGCTAAATTGTGCCCCAGCAACTGATCGAATAAGTGACGAGAGGTCCTTAGCTTCTTTGCCCCTCTGCGGAGGTACCAGGTGCTCTAGTTTGGTTTGGAGGGTAGGTATATGCAAAGACAGAGAATTTGGGCAAATCAGATACCGATGAAGAGAGAGGTAGGAATATACTAAATGGTCAATGTGTTGCAGAATGATGCGGATGTAGCGTGTAGCGTCCAGGAAAGGTCGGCAGAAGACAGCTAGCTACCTTGAAGAGTTCTCGAGATTTCAGAAAGATCATGTACTCTCAGGTCAAATCATGTCTTTTACATGATGTGGTTCAAAGGCACACGGACGTGCAGGTCCAACGTACAGCGATCCCAAATCAATGAACTCGGTATATCCAATCATTGGCATTCAGTAAGTCATTCATGAAACTCACTAGTAATGAAGTACCGAATCCAGCGGTAAGCATGAAGGCAAGGTGCTCACTGGCTTTTCAAATGCTTGCGCCAGCATGTGGTACAGCGGGCGCTTATTCATAGGTGCTCATTTTCAAATATAAAACCCCTAGTAGAACTTCTTTTCTATCAAGTACTATTGGTCCAAGAGACGGTCAGATTTGAGGGCAGGCTTGCAGAATGCCCCCATAGTCAATGCAAAGGATATTGCAAACAGCCGACCAATCGCTTCGCTAACCCTCTCTTCCCCCAGTAGATGCAATAGATGTGGGAAGTATGGCTCTCTGCCACGCCTTGTAATGTTGGCCGTATCAAATTATGCCAGATACTTTCCTTTGTAGTCCCAGTCAATGCGCCAGGCCTTCCCATGGCAATCAAGGATAATATTGCGTTCATGCAGGTCCATGTCGTGGCATACTAGGTTAGGCAGCAACAATTCATATGACTATGGAGCCGTGTGCAGGAGTGAATCTTACTTCTCTCACCCAGTCGCGTGACCGTAAAGGGACACTAACCCAACTACTGGCTGCGTTTTAGGCACACATCGGGCGGAAAATAGTACACTAGATAACAATTCTGACTCGGTTCACCCGCCTAATATTGTCATTTTAGTCAAATAATCTTTGTGATGAGGAAAGGTCAGCATAGGAGGGGAAGGACACGTTAGCGCTTTAGGGGCTAAAGGGACTGAAGATTAGCGCGGCAAGGGACCTTCCCTAGGATAACCATTACTGACCGGCGTGTGGCTTAAGTACGGCTGAGCGGATGGGAAGCCCTGTTCTCCACCCCCTATGGTCGTATATACGAGATGGACTATGGGAAAGAGGTATATTTTTTAATCTAAATAGCTATTATGTGATGCTGGTTTCAATTTTATCACTTTGATATGCTTTAAGTTCACTAACTAACATTTGTTTTGTGAAGGTTTCAACCCTCTTAGAGACAGAGAGAAAAGAGAGAAAGGGTTGTCAAGTCAGAAGGAGGTGAAAAGAAGAGTGGCTAGCAAGTGAGTAATGGTTATACAAGATTATATAGATTTAAAGGTTCAGTCTTGGCAAGTCAGCACCTTATGAGCGAAGCAATTGTCTGCTTCAGTTCTTGCCCTATTTTTATAATGACAATCACGTTCCTAGGAGTAGGATGTATGAATAATTTTCTTAAAATCGGTTTTTAAATTAAGGATTTTCCGTATGATGCCATTTCCGATATTTCAATACAGAAAACAGGAAACCGTCTGCGTTGAGATAACGCCAAGCATAACTGGCCGTATCGCCACGAAGCCATCTCATATCGCACAGAACATAATTTGGAATATAGCCCCTTGCTTTTCAGGTACTGGGAAAGGAAATAGAACATCAATTTTTCCCTAAGGGCTCGATCAGTGAGGAAATCAAGATCCTCGAACCCGTATTTGGCCCATGATCTGACGAAATCTGTTATTTTTTGAGAGGGACTGGGAACACCTATTTTGATCATGTCAGCATGAGATGTCATGGTTTTCACGTTGAGCGACTTACTAGAATGATGAAACGCATTGAAGTTGACGTAAATTACCGGAGATAGTGCCTCGAAAAGCGTACACGACAACAAAGATCCATTTCGTGCAGATGGCGATAATTTCGAATAAATGTGTAGGTACTCCAGGGCATATTTGTAATGAAGTTTCAAGGCATCCTGCAGCAGACAAAAGTTTAATGCGCTAGATGTGAGACCATGCATAACCCTCAGAGAGGCACGAAGAATATGTAGTCGCAGGAGAAGCTTCGATTGAGGATCCCAGCTTTTGACATCCGGTAAACTAGATATACCGTCAAGACTTGTCAGAAGAAGGTGCGTGAGGTGGTATATTTGCGCTGGATCGCTTGTTTTTCTTTTATTCTCAAGACTGAATGTGTCTCTGAGAAACTGCATTCGTAGTTTTCCACATAGATGCAAGACCCTTTGCATGCTACAATCCGTTTGCGACGTGAATGGCTTCTTCGAATGGACAGTTGTGGAATGCGGATGCAGCTGAACATCATCCAGATTGGACGGATGGAGAACTTCGTGTTCAATATTTGCAGTCCAGGGTATGTGATTCCCGTGCTCAAGGGAGACCTGAAGATCTATCTCCAGGATAGTCGCCCAAAGCCGTCTTCGTATCTCAACCTCGAAGGGAGATATTGAACTTAAATTGGAAGGATCCACATGGAGATTGGTTTGTACGGCGCATTTGACAAGTCTCTGCGTCCACCGTAGAGCATCATTTCGATCACAGGTAGTCGCCTTGTACAATGTAAACAAACACAGAGTTTGGATTGCCGTCAAGTCCAGTCGCTTGTTGTCGATTAACAGGAAGCAGTAATTCTCGACACAGTGAGCCCATTGTGAGAAGCGTTGACAGTTGGCTTTGATTGCCTCTAATTCGTCGATTGAACCTTGAACCATGGCTCGTTGCCCTAGAACGAGAATTGCGAGAGTGAGAATTCTGAAGCTGAGTGATGACTGTCTGATTCCAGAACAGGTATCATGATACTGTTTCCAAAAGGATGGTATATGTATCACTCGATAGAGTTTCTCCCAGGTATTGAAGTAAGCAGTAGCCAACGGTGTGCCAATATCATGTGGGGGCAAAAGTTTCTCTGCGTCGAGAGCTTTGAGGCCGCTTTCTATGGGGTTTCGGGGCTTCTGGGCTAACATTTTCGCTTTAACCCTCCTGCATAGCTCATTATGACCGCTGAATGTCTCTGGTGAGTAGATTATACATTGCCGAATGTAGTACTCGAATCTAATCTGCTGGGTAATTTTAGCTGGGCATTAGCATTTTCCTGACCAAACTAGAAGAAGCTTACCGACAATTGAAGCGGAGGACACCATGTTTCGGGTTCAAAAGATCCTTTGAGTGACTGAACACCAAGGCTTTCCTTTTGGTGCATATTGCGGTCGTGACCTTAATCTTGTCGAATCTCGTGCCGACCAGGCATGTCAACTTTCGACCTGCATCATGCGCGGGGATTAACCGGTCATATGTACGCTCAAAATGTGGAGGGAAAGAATCATACTGATTTTGACCACGACGTATATGCATAGGGAGCACATGATTTGGGTATTTGAGTTGTGTCCGACCCGAAGATGAATTGAGCAGATTTGCGCCCGAAGTCTCCGCTGAAATGAATTGTCACCAAATCCTGGATGTGGGGACGCGCTATCGGTTTCAATTCCTACGTAAGCGCCCAACCACACGATAACATACACATGGACGCATTTGATGTGCGGCAAATTGCGCATGTTTCGATCATAATGGTCTTGAGGCCACGCAAGAAGATGCATAGCACGTGTAGATCGCGTGATACAAGATCATCTCCGTGCAGAAAGTGAAGGGCGATAAAGGAACCGTCCGGGGACACTAAGCTGTTTATAATTTACAATTTCCTTTCTACAAATCGCTCAGTCATCTCACGCGTATGAGGTTTTGGCGGCACGATGGATCATACGAACATGGAGCATGGCGCGAATGGTGGACACGAGCCTGGCCACACCGGACATGGCATGGGAATGGCCATGGCAATGGTCTTCACGCTAAGCACCAAAGTCACCATTCTATTCAGCTGGTGGTCGACCACTACAGTGATCTCATATGCTTTTACTTTGTTGCTCCTCTTTCTCCTTGCCTGGTTCAACCGGTTCCTTGGTATTTTGAGACTTCAGCTGGATCAGAGACCAAATGATCTGGACCACCATTTATCTGATGTGCCCAAGTTGACTCTACCATTGTCTCGCTGGACTCGGAATCGGAAATCCAAGGATCGAATAAGCCCTCTCCCACCACACGTGGAGATAAACCATAACGACACTGTTTTCCCCACGGCGCCCCTGTTGGGATCCACCTCGCAGTCTTATTCTAACCAGTGCGAGGACGATTCTGATATGATCAACTCTCATCCTGGTTCGTTTCACCCCGGTTCGTTTCGCCCCCAAAGAAAATGGAGCTGGCAGCATGATGGTACGAGCTCTGTGCTCGAGGGACTCCGCGCCCTTATTGGGTATGGGTTGTAAGTTTACGCTCCTCTTGGATGATGACTTGCAATAGCTAAAATCCCTCAAAATCTAGGATGCTGGCAGTCATGACATACAACTTTGGTGTTTTGTGTGCTGTTGTTGCGGGTGTTGTTGTGGGGGAGCTGTTCCTAGGCCGCTTTTCCCCACCGTCGCCTGGGTGGCAGGATGGCGCGTGTCATGATGGTTAGAGCTTGATGAGAATCTACCAAGACTAATTTGAGTCTTTGGTAGTCTTGAAACATAGATATACTTCAATAAGTGACATGGGAACACAATTAGCATCGTTATTTGAGAATACAGCACTAGTTCCACTGCTGTCCCTTAATCCCCTCAAACCCCCTCAAATTGAGCTATTTAGGCTGAAAATACCCGCCACAATAATGCCCGAGCGTCGCCCCCACTCCACCATTTGCCCACAACCCTGAAGTCTATCAAGGTCGTTTTAGATGCATGAATGCATAAGCGCTGCCCGGGAACGCCCCTTGATAAGCAGGCATGACATCACGGTAGTCATTGTCGTTCTCCACCTCATATGCGACTTACCTCCTGCAAACGTCTCTTCGGTTTCAAAACAAAACAGTATGCAATTATCTAACTCCATACCATGTATTTTACTATTAGTCCTTCAACATCTAAGTTGAAAGTTTGATATTTACCCACTATCTACGAGACTTCGTTTTCCATTCGGCAGGTGCGCATGTCCAAGCCAGACCGTTAGTGTTTCGATCACCTCCTATCCCGCGCTCTGGCGAATCAATGCTCCATCATACTACCATGCATGTTGATCATACCGGCTATAGAGATTTGCTTTGCCGGTCCGACCCACCTACACCGGAACTTAATTACTCTTGTGCTACCCGCCGATGGCCCTGGGACATAATGTCGTCCAGTATCTGACCCATCAATATCTTGTTCAGAACTCTTGAATACATATTATCCATATTTTAGGCCACTTGAAACACTACGTAGCAGCGACCAGTCGAAGAATTGGTGCTTACCACATGCCTCTAAGGGGCTTTCTCCTCGAGAATGGTCTTCAATATTCGGTCCGGCTCATTTTTGTGAGTGGTGGCTAGCGGAATTTCGCTTCCAGTACCCAATTTGCAGTGGGGGGCATGTGCGAGCACTCAGGATACACAATTTAGGATTTTTGCGGCAATCGCTGACCGACTAATTGAGAAAGAGCGGAAAGGCCGTTCCCTGATGTTGTCCACACGTCCCTAGGGTAGTGCAAGGCATCAAAGAAGATCTACCTTATGCACGTATGTGGGTCATGCAAGGGGCAATAAAGATTAGCACGTAGAAAAGAACTCAAAAGGACTCTTTGACTCACATACAGAGTATATAATGAACGCATCAAAAGGAGTCCCGTTATAAAATTTTGTTATCGAATGATCTATCTCATTTCAAAGTTATCGATCATTGCCCGCTAAGATCACTACTTTTTCAGTATGGCCCTTTGGAGCCACTGTTTGATGATCATGTGTTATTCTATAAAGATTCTATCTGCAACCGCCGGCCATTTCAGCCGAATCTCACTACGCTGCATTTAGCCAAGCTCTGGGCATGACTTCGGGGTTGTTTACATTTGTCGTTTAATTGGATGAGCTCCAAGTTCGCCCCAAACCAGCCAAGTTGGAACCTCCTGGTACCACGCTTATATAAGTTCCAAGGCTAAGATACATGGCGAGTTATATCATATCTGGAATTACATGTGGAGCATCGTTTATATGAATGTGGTACCAGTATGTTCCAGTTTGGCTGGTTTGGTGCCAACCTGGTGCTCATCCAGCTAGATGGCCAAGGATTCACCCGCCATGCTGCACGAGTCAACGGACCATACTTTATGTATAAGAGCCTGTGAACCCTCTGACCTCGCAAGACTTCGATGACTGACGAATTTCGATGGCTACCATGTGTTGCATGGGTAATATTTCCTTGAAGGCGACTTGATTTCATTCGCAGGAGAAATTTTAAAAATGACCAGGGTATAATAATGTTTCCGGGTGGACCGCATGCTTTGATAATAAACCCCTCAAAGTATCAAAGCCCCACTGCCAGTAATGTAGATCATTTCAGTTTCGAACATTAGGAACTCCCATTAGAATTAGGAACTCCCATTAGGACGTCTGACGTTCAAAAAGAAAATTTGATAAACTCAACTAGAAGCTATTTTGTTAATCAAGGCGTGCATGTTGTTAGATGTGACGGTTGGAGCTCTGAGAATGATTCTTTTTGTTGGGTTGGGGGGGGGGGAATTTCGAGAATGAACTCCCTGATGCGATGTCAGCCTAACGACGTCAGACGCAAATAGATCCACACAAATAGTGGGGTGGAACTGGTGCTATGCATGCATGTGAGGGGTTGAATGATTTAGAAATTGAACTACAATAGCCCCCAGACGATCACCGCAACGTGAAAGTGTACGAAGATTAATAAATGAGCAGTGCAGCAGCCAAAAATTCCGGTTTCGACTTGACTGATATCAATTATTCTTTTTCACAGTCAAAAATCAGTTCCTTGAAACTCCACACTGACTCAGCGACCAAATCTCGAGACCACTCAAACCGATCCATCAAAACACCTTGGGTCCTCGTATTGACAGGATGGCCATCGATGAAAATGGGGTGAAGTGGGCCTGGTGAGTTTTCTCTCCGCATTATCCCCACCCCCAGCTCCGTGCCCGCCGGACTCTTCTGGGAGATTGATCTTACTCATTCTAACGATTTCATCAAGCGAGGCGTGTATCCGTGGTCATCGTTCAGCAAAGTGTCAACATTTCGATCGTTCGATGAAGAAGATACGCAAAAGTGGGCGCCCGCTATCGACATGTCCGCATGCGACAAAACCTTGTGACTGTGTCGAACAATGGTCCTTGCCCTCCGGTATGTTAGATGGTACATAAATACATCCTATATTGGAAGGATTCAACCCTTCGCTGGTAGAGACTCCTGTCGCTCACCAGCCAGCCTGGAATAGACAATAGCCAAGTTGTTCTCACAGCTGCCAAACCCGTCACCACTGCTACGAATGCTCAGCAAAGCCACAAATCAAGACCGGGGACATGTAATGCAAAAGCCTCAGTGATAGCCGATATATGCGTTGGTGAAACCTGCGAAGCTAATAACGTTACCGATTTGGGGTCGACCACAGAGACCCCTGCCTACAATGCACGAAGTGATTCCGTCGACACAATTGAGTTACCGATCTCTACAATGGCGTCTTAGCAATTCTCTCGTCCTATTTCCGCCTGCACTCAGTTACATCGACTATGAAGATCCTGAGCAGGGTTCTTGGTAACTTGATTGGGTCAAATGAGCACTTCTTTTGCGTCATCTCCGCCAACGTGGCAACTATTACAATGAATGGTTAAGTCAGTGTTCATCCATAATATTATATACTATGCTAAGGCAAGATCAATATCAAGCTTGCTAATTGGTTGCTTCGGGTTTCGGTTACGACAACCAATCGGAGTGGAAGAAATCAACGCTAAAGGATGGCATTACATTTGCGGTGACGAATTTATTTTAAGCTACTAAACTGCTCAAATTGACGCAGTCTAGACAGCAGGATTTGATTAGCCGTAAGCTAGGCCGGCGTTCATCGCATGAGCGTAGAAGCGGTGTTGCACTCAAAACAATGTCTGAACACTAGCGCTTCTGGCTGTTGCTAAACCCTAAGACGCAGGAGCATTGACCGTCAAACACTTGCCAGATGCTCTTTCATGAAACTGTCACGTACATTACGAAGTTCACAAATTCTTTGGATTTGCACAGATGAGCCTGGTATGATGAAATTGCCTAAGCATGAAGGGTGGAGAACAAGGAAGTGGGATTGGGAACTCAATTTCGAGGCACAGAAAGACCACTTCCGGTCTAGCGCTATTTTGAGCATTTGGAGGACCCACTGTCTTGTGAATACGTTGCATCGATAACGAACTCCGTATCATCAAGGAAAATTGTGGGCCCAGACCCTGTGTTACAGATGAAAAGCAAATGAAAGCCCCGCAATCCGTTTATTCCATGGCGAGCGGGCATTTGCTAGGTGCCGAATGAGGACCTTGGGGACTGAGGCCGACTTGAGGGTAAATGAGCGTGAATAAACTATTTGCTTCTTTCCTTATGTCGTTTCATTATACCTTGTTTTTTTTTTTTTTTTCGTTGTATGACATAATCAAACACTCAAATATGCTCAACCGCGTATTTGAAGTCACCTCAAATCGGGAAATGCGAGATTAAACGGAAGATCGTTTGCAGATTGACCCCCTTACAGCAGCAGATCAACCTAGCATAACGTACGCGTGTGCACCGGGGTGGAAAGTAAAGGGTTCCAAATCTTGGAAATGTTGCATAGCTTTATATTATGGGACTTCAAGAGCAACGCCTGGCTCAATCACTCTGGTCCTTACAAAGCCGAAATTGTGTTGTTTTCTAGCAAGCGAATGTATGGGTCATGGCTCGAGCCCATGCCGAAGTCTGGCCAGATCTAGCTCGCGCTCCTACCGACACATTTCGCCCAAGTCGCAAATCATCTGTGATTATTATGTATGTGGTAAATGTTTGTTGTCCACCGGCAACATAGACCAAGTCTCCCCAGGATCGCTGTCAGAACCGCTGTATGCTGTTTCAGAGGAATTTTCAGATTGCGAGCTGGGTGACGCTTTGGCTAGGGCTCGGTCCATTGCATGCAACTCTCCAAGCTTATGCAAAAGAAGCCTACAGAATGCCAACCGGCTAAGATGGAAGGCTCTAGGTGATGAGGAAATCAGCAATGCCAGTCGATGCTTGTCCAGATTTGAGACAACATACGTTCATATATGAACGTACAACAATGAAAACAAGATTGAAAACGACACCTGACCAGTAGTATAGGCTATTATACTCTCTCTATTGCCTCCTTGCTCTCAATAAGCTTGCAAGAACGCAGGAGATACCAAGGATAAGGAATTGGGTGTTCTGGGTCAGAGAAGTCACCAGATGACTGGTTTACCACTGAAAAGCATTCATAGAGCCAGAAGCAGAGTAGCATAAAAGACTGTTACCGACTTCATGTTTTGATTGAAATGATGCAGCAAGGACTCTACAAGGCAAACTGACAGCAAGAGCTGCTGTGGGAGTTGGCATCGGTGGATGTGGAATGAGAAGATTAGCTCCTTTCCTTTCACCCTTCAAACGGTCGTGCAGACCTTTGTGTCCAGATCTAGGGGTTTTCAGGCCGCTGTACCTCAGCTAACTGTAGAAAGTAAGGCATTTCAAACGAGGGATAGTATCCATTTCGACGATGTTCAGTCAGGTGGGACCCGGGGTAAGTGTGTTTCACTGAGGAAGACCGATACTAAAGGGCCTTGCTGCTTTTTCTTAATCACACGCAGGTCAAGGTGACCTACTCGTCACACGCGAGCGGATACCATATCTTATCACTGATTGCATTACACCTGCATCTCAGCCACGTACCCACTCAAGTCAATGGGACCCACAAACATGCTCATACTTAGCGCAATCAAGCTCATCACGTCTGCCCCTTGTTTTGAGTGATTTGATGCTTGGGCCGAACGCACTCGTGGGGACCATTGCCCCTCATTCTTCCAAATCTACCTAATCCGGCTGCAGCGGGGTAAGGGCTGAGGGTAATCATAAAGCTTCAATGAGTGTCCATCCCAATAACTTTGCAGAGCGGAAACTCGTGAAGCTTACTACTCTTGCATACTTTCTCCCTCTCTCTCCAGTTTTCACGATCTCTCCATATTGAACATGTACCGCAAGGCTACATGCGATGCATTGGCTCGCTTTAGCTCGAGACAGTCGATTCATTTAAATGGCACTGTTTCCGAATCACCGACCAGAAGGCGCCACTCATTCTCCCATAAGAGATATTATACTTGGCCATCAAACAGCCAACCCACACCATACGAGGTTATGGGAATCCAGAAAGATTCAAAATACCTCAAATCCAGGTACTTCGACCTTGTAAAGATATATCATCCCGACAGCCAAGCGAGTCTCTTAGCCAGAAAGCTGCCCAAGGAAGAACGTCTAGCGCGTTACCGGCTCATCATCGATGCCCACGAAATTCTCTCCGACGATCAAAAGCGATTGGCCTACGATGCATATGGCCTCGGTTGGACTCTGCCATCGAGAAGTCGTGGCGTCCGTCGACGGAGCTATCCGGATATGAGATACTATGGATGGAATAATGATGGGTCCAATCATGAAGTCGAGGGGCAATTCTTCAAGCTGTTATCTGGTAACAAAAAGTTCATGTGTTTCATTTTGGTGATTATCACATTTGCACAGACATGTGTGTTTTTCAGCTCGTTGGTCAAGGCAGAGCTACAGATGAGGCGAACAGATGAACAGTGTCGGGAGCTCCTGGTCCGACACAGGGACCGGGCTCTCGGCTTGCGGACCCTGATAGCTCAGATGGAACGCCTCTTGCTAAAGAGAGATCCTTCTGGCACGGGGCTTCTTCCCACCGAGGAGCCATTTTACCGCGAAATGCTTCCACTCTGTAGCTACTAGGATTTAAGACATATGAAAGCCATGATTACGTTACTCTATACTATTGAATTCATGTGTCTCCTGGCATGTAGGATTGCATGAGCTCAGTCCCCATTATAAACGTGGCACGCGTGAATGTTGGAGTCTGAAACACGTTGAAACGGGCGGGAAAATCACTAAAGTACCGTAACTAATGTGAACATGAGCTGTTTTGCGTCTGTAGTTGCTCAATGCCAAGAATACCACTGACGCGACCGTGCAAAGATAGCGGCGTGTGGGCGTGAGCGCATTTGCGGTCATTCCAGATCAGGGACTTCTTAACTGCTGAACATATTGAGTATTATGTATTATGATGCTCAGCTGAGATGGCGCCGATTTTATTGGAGGAACCTATGACAGAGTTCCCAGGGAAGCCCGAATGCTACTCATCTCGTGTAAAGCAGTAGATCTCAAGGTCAATCATCTAACAAGGCAACCATTCCCACACACCAAAGCCCACAGTGGGGAAAGCCTGGAAATGGTCTTCATGGAGCCCCCATCCTTCGATTGTTCGATATTTGAACCCATTGGCGCTTTTAGAACTGAGTTTCGGGTATGAAGGGTTATAGGACATCATAAACACGAGCAAATCGGGCCAATTTCTGACAACAGTAGGCAGCGTCTTTCACTTTTTTCTAGTTGATCATTTCCATCACTCTGTGGTATTGTTTATCTATGAAACCTCTCACCCTTCCAAGGTCATCGCCGGAATTCCGCCTCACTATAAGCCACTGTTCATAACAATGGATCATATGGCCCGTGTCTTGGACGCAAAATCGAACAATGTAATTTCCAGCAGGAACACGCAGACCACGTTCAGCATGAACACTCGTATTACGATCCTTTTCTCTAGGTGGAAAACTACTACAGCCTTTCAGTACATACTTACCCTACTCTTCTTATTTCTCTTGACAATTTTCAATCGGTTCCTTCGAGCTTTCAAGTTCAAACGTGGAAATTCTTATCACGGTCGACCGCCGAGATTAGTTCCGATTTCTGTTGAGCCAATTCACTATGAGAGACACGCCGTGAACACAGCAAAGCAAAGCCCGGTTACACGATATACGGTCCTGCCTGATGAGGAAACCTCTACAGAAAGGCCGTTTCATTTGAGAGATAATGAGGACGAGCAAATTGATACAGACACCAAAAACCATCGCAGCAGAAGATGACTTTACCTTGCCTCCTGGGAGATAGCTGGATCACGGAGCTTACACCAAGTAGGCTTGCGAGCACTGCTTGAGTTAGCAAGAGCCTCAACTGGCTATATTTTGTGAGTCCAACGTCTTTCTATACATTCATTTTTTCTAAAAGTCTAGCTGACATGGGAATAAAACAGAATGTTGGCTGTGATGAGCTTGAATGGCGGCATATTCTTAGCTGTATGTGCTGGGATTCTGGTCGCTGAACTCGTTTTTGGAAGATTTACTGTGGGACCGGCGGGCTGGCAGGAAGGATCTTGTCATGATTGATCAGCTGTATGCTTCCACTCAGAACTTTTCTGATAATGGAGACGCCATCTAGCTTGGACACAGTTTGCAGGTGGTTAGAGGGCTAGGATTTGGTATCAATTTGACGTTGAATATTTCCGAGGAATATAAGATATTGATCGCCAAGAAAAAGTGGTCCCTGGCCGCATTGCAGGCTACCATGAATATGCTTCCACTTCGAGCTCAAACTTCGTATTTCCAAGTTTTGCCGACATCACCACAGCCGCTCTGGTATCGTCACATAAACCCCCCGGACCGGAAACGACAACACCGACCTTATCCCACCCAGATTCCATCTCCTGACTCAGCAGATCCTCAACATCACATCTGCTGCCGATTCGTACTTCTTTATCATCGATCAGATCCAAAGCCTCTTTCAAATCATCGTGTAGGCATTTGGCGGACTCTTTGACACTCCATACAAGCTTAACATTCCAATGATTATTAGCCAAAGGCAGAATACCTGTAATTCCAATACCTCCCCCAATAAGCAGTAATCGATCGCAAGAAAGTATTTCCCTCATCGAGTTGTTTGAGTAAGGACCCTCGATGAAAGCAAGCAGGTTATTCTGTGGACAAAGGTCTTTGGTCATGCCTGCCGATTTGCGGACGTAGAGGGTGATTCCAACGGATGGATGGTATCTGCTAACGCTTTTCACAGTGGGCGTATTCCCATCGCTCTTTTCGACATCGGTTGGCTCTTCACTTCTGCTCAAGGAGCACGGGGAGTGAGTTCCTGAGTCGGCAGATCTCGAAGAAAGCGGCGGTAGAAGAGCTGTCGGTAGAACGGAGAATGGATGATTTTCCCAAGACCGCAGGGGGTTCAGTGTGGGGAAATAGACATAAACGTGTTTTCCAGGATCAGAGCCCCAGCGAATTCCAGGCACGTCAATCCGCATATATCCTTCTCCGATTTCGGTAACAGTCGCACAACGGGGCCCACATATAACAATGCGTCCGATTCGCGCCAGGCGATCAAAGAGCCAGACACCAGCCATCGCGTAGATTCAATCTTCAACTCCACCAAGGAACTTGTATAGGTCGTAGGCATGATACCAACATCCAACGACCAGGATTATGGAAAGAATGATGTGCATAAGCAGAAATAGCTCCTTTTGCAAATTTCCGCAGCCAAAGTCCACTCCCGAATGTAAGAATCACCACGCACAGAGTAGCCACGATTCCCCAGATCCAATAAGGTGATTTCACTTGTGTTTCGTACGTACCTTCAGCCTTGTATAGTATGACGGCGATGATCGAGTGAAGAATTACCTGCACGGCAAAGACTCGAGCCACCCAGCGATGAAGAACAATGAAAGTCGAGTGCGACCAGTTTGTCAACCAAAGAAGGATATTGTTGCGGCCGGCGAACAGGAAGATAAGTGGGGACATAATATAGGCCAGATTTCCCGTGCGATAGAGGATGTATGCCATGATCTCCCTCCAGGTGTTCGAGTACCACGCATTGGGCTGACGCGAGTGATAGTTGACAGCCGTTAAAATGATGTTAAGGATGACAAACATGGCAATAAAAAGAGCCTGGCCGACAGTGGGTGCATTGCCGAGGAGGTAGGGGAGGGGGCGAACTTGGTATGTTCCCATCGTGCTGGGCCATACTAAATATGGCTTTGCTTTGATCACAAGCCTAGATGAAAATGGCAAATACGAGAGCCCCGTCAGGACGATAGGTGTGCCGAATCCAGTCACCAACATTGCAATGCTTTTTGTACCCTTTAGCATTTAACAGTATTATTTGCATGTCACAGAAACATCTTACCCGTAGGAGTTCTCCCGCGTGGTCTCTTCTCGCACGCTTACCAAGACATTCCACTGTTCCCTGTATACCTCTGGCGACACGAGCGATGTCTCATTAAGCCATTCAGCATCGGCTGTGAGCTGTGAGGTAGGATCCTGGCTCAAGTTGGCCAGTGCTTCAGAATATGTCCACTTTGGATTGACAAGCACGGGCTTCATAAAACGCTTAATCCCTTGAATATACGCCATGAGCAGATATGCGTGCTTTACCTAACTGGTTTAGTATTAAGCCAAGCCCGCGTCTGAAGCAGCTCTATCCGACTCACAATCTGATGCCCCAAAGCTGATTGCTCTGATGGGTCGAGACCGCATTTGAGGGTCCAACCGAGATTGTGTGCCACAAGTCCATGAGTGGATCCAGAACTAATACTCGGCAAAATTTATGATGGCATTTCGGCACCTATTACAATTCCATCAGGATCATGCTCGCCGAAAATAAAAACGTGTTCCAAGACCGTAACATACATTGGTACATTTAGTATACATCTATATTTTATGGGCATTATTAACTCTTCCGTTTGAGGAACCATTTCCTTGGTTTGTGGAATACCAAGCTCGAATCCTGTGCTACAAACACGCCCAGCAACCTGCGCTGGTCCTGTAATGTAAAAGTCAACGTGTAGAAGACTGGGAAGGTTATCGGCTTCCTTGAGCGTTTTTGTGATCCATTTGGTGTGGCTCCGATCTCGCATCATCGACACAAGATGAATGCTTCTCACCATGCCAGAGCCTTGTTGCTTGACTTTTAATGCGTGAAATACATGGGGTAAGCAGGCCGATATGCCACTACCACCACACGCAAAGATAAGTGACTCATATTGCCCGGGTAAGGTCTCACTTAGCCCACCATGGGGTCCGTCGACATGCATTGGTACAGAACGGTCGATATGATCTATGACTGACCTCAGCAGGCTTTGAGTCAATCTACCGTATGCCCGGATGTAGAATTTCATGGTTTGCATGTCGGACTTCGTCTCTCTCTGCTGACTTGGAAGGTTCGCAATTGTGAAAGGGTGGTTCTGAAGGGGCGACAAATGGGGCATTTGGAGCCAACAATGCTGAACTGGCTTCCAACGGAGATCCGTTGGGACCAAAAGAGTGACATGAACCATGTCTCCTGGAAGTTTTCGCAAAGTCGTTGAAAAGCCGGAGAACCAGCTTCGGTGAACGCTGAAAGTCTGCCACTTGGCAAAAAGGCGTCCACAGACCTGGAACAATCATATTGTGAGAGTAGCCCAGAGATATGTCCATGAGTCCAGTTCGTTTCCGGCATGCCACAGCATGAGTCCCAGAAAGGACACGTAGAGGGGGACATGGAGTCGGTAGAAAAAGTTGTAGAAACGATGCCGGATAATTGGCACCGACAAGACGCAAAGTCCCACAAGCATGCCGAAGGGGGGAACACCAGTATAATACTGAGTAGTTAGTATATATATATTTATCTATTTTCTGTCATTTTAAAATTTCAAAACTGACTTCAAATCCCCCAGGTTTGTAGAACTGCGCACGGAGACCAGCAGCCCCACAAGTTTGAAGTGGAGTGACGATGAACGGCACGGTATGAACGACCGCAAGAAACAGACACAGATAAGAGGCCCATCGGTGGAAGATGTTGAGTTTCTCATGGCTGATCCCTGTCAGCCATGTCACTACGTTGATCTTCCCCGAGAGCGCGACAATCAGAGGTATTAGAGCCGTTGACATAAGTCCTGCGCGTACTGCGAGCGGTGGCGATCCGTACCCACGACGCTCCCGGTAATATGGATGTACCAGGAATGTCATCAAAAGGAAAATAAGTAGGGTAAATATTCCAAAGATCAACATCCCGAGTTTTGGAACCCCCCATCGCGCTGCAGTCGGGCCTCCCACGGATCGATAAGATACAGCCCTGCATAGAGCGAGAGCCTTGTGGCCAGTGGCAGTGAACATGTTGGATGGGCTTTGAGGGTTTCGGGGATTCCGGTTCCTGTAGAGACTGAGAATGCGGGTGGCTATGCCTACGCCCAAAACAGCAAGATAGAACCACGTCGTGTAGTGTCCGTACTCAAATTGATGGGTGTAAGAGACAGCATTTTGAGATGCTTTATGAGCCTCCACAAAAGCTAGACAAGCATCTGTGTTGCAAAAAGGATCCGAAAGAGGAAGATTAGTGGTATTTCCAACCACTGTGATGCTCATGCACACTGCCCCAGTGTAGAGGGTGTCGTTGAGTGTAGCCACGGCTGTTCACAGAGCCGACAGGGACTGTGATCGTGGAAAAAAAGTGGGAAACAAGACAGAGACTTCAAACTGCTTAAGTGGGCTTTTCATAAAGTCCCACTTTCTTTGAAAATTCCAGACAACTTAAGCTATGGAGCAATCCACATCTGGCAACACCTTGGTGGATACTATAGACTATGGTCAAGCAGAGTTTTGCTCATTGTGAATGTACCCATTTAGCAACTATCCGCATGATTGACAGATGATCGAGAACTAATCCATCATTTCACAGCTTTGGATTCTGTATCGCAACTGTAATTTATGGCATTTGATTGATGGGAGTATGGCACTAGCCCTTGCCTGAAGGCGTTGTACTCATGCTTAAGGACGGAGTTCGAAAACGCCTTGCTTACAAGCTGTCGTTCGTGCTCTTATGCAATTTATTTAAAACGCGACTAAAATGCCATGGGGATAAGAGGAAATAAATACCGATATGAAAATCCACACCTATCATTGGTAGGCCTCCACAAAAACACCTGTGCCTTTCGGAACGGGCGCGCCCGCTCTAACATGATTGGCCTTCAATGGAAGAAACATGCTCATTTCTTCTCTCAACACAGTACGCGCGCTCCGCGAACATCACATGAGAGTCCAAAGACAGAACCTTCAATCGTGAGTATAATCTTCTGGCATCGCCACCTGTCAAGTCGATCCTAGACCAGTCAGTTCTTGGTGAGCCGCTATGATGGATATGTCCAGCACAGCCACATCCTCATCCTCATCTTCATCTTCCTCTTCCTCCACATCGACCATGAGTATGGGTGGGAATTCTTGTCAGATTTCGGTACCACATCTATTCTCCCATTTGCAAAAGAACGAACTGGAATCTTAATCATTTTTTAGATGCTATGGAACTGGAACACAGTTGATTCATGTTTTATAGCGGAATCATGGCACATCACATCCAAAGGAATGTTTGCTGGCTCTTGCATTGGAGTCATTTTTCTCGTTGTCTCCCTAGAATTTCTCCGCCGCCTTGGGAAAGAATACGATCGCTTTCTCTTGAGGCAACATGAGCTACATTCTGCAAATGCAGAAGCAGAATCTTCTGCTGAAGCTTTTTGCCCGAAGGGTAAGCCCCTTGCGTTTACACCATCGGTAATTCAACAGTCTATCCGTGCTCTATTACACATGGCTCAGTTTGCCGTGGCGTACATTGTCATGTTGTAAGTAGCTCCAAAGCCTGCCGAACTTACGAAATATCTGAGAATCCCCAAACAGACTTGCGATGTACTTTAATGGCTACATCATTATTTGCATCTTTATCGGCGCCTACATAGGCTCTTTCATCTTCTCCTGGGAATATATCAGTCTGAGGTAAGTCGTTTCCACATATTCAAGCCTGAAATCGATGCATCTAACCACTAGCTCTCCGCAAAGTAGGGATAGCAAGCAGACCAGTGTTGCCAACGAGGCAACTGTTTGCTGTGGCTGACTTTGTTAAGTTCGGGCTCATTGCTTTTCAGACAGGCTTATCCCTTTGATTGAACCCGTTTTGTCAAACAATATGAAACATATGTATATGGAAAATGACATTGTCCACTCGTTTAACGATGTCAGTTATCAAGATCGGTCGGGATGACGGTCGAGCTCATTAGATGAGATGCTTCCAATGGATTTTTATACTCTATTAAACGCAACCCATAAAAGTCTTCATTGGTCGACTTTGCGCAACCGGTCATCCTATCTTTCTCTCCCCAGCAGACTGATTTTTCGCGCGATTCGACCATGTTGCGTCTTGACGCGGGATTTGACTGCCTTTTGCATCATATCAACAGCCTTAAATCTCGCAAGATATTCCACCGAACCAGATTAACTATTTTTTGTGATTCACAAAGCTTGTCCTGCTAGTTTTTCAATGCCCATCTCTGTTCCTAGTCATGCGTTGCGTTGCGCGCGTAGAGATAGCGGTTTCATATCGACCCCTCACATAGGCCATCGTTTCTTTGTGATACAATTACAATACGGTTGATGAACGGTTTCTCAAACACTAAAAGTTTTCACAATTCAGGACTAGAACTTCTTCTGGTACTTCAACTTCTTGAGATCGTCAACATCGTCGACCCGAATGCGCGAACTGCGGACTTCGGGATTGGCTAGGATCATCTCGTATACATTTCCAAAGTCCGATGACTTCGTTACGCCATGTTGCACAGCATCTTCATCTACCTCGACCCGGAAGCTAAGATAAATTTCGTTGAAACGGACGTTCGTAGACTCATTTTCACGGGCGGCGGCTTTAGTCATGGGGAATAAGGCACCTTGTGTCATGGCCGGCATTGGGTGGGTTGCCACATCGCCCTGCGACCCGGTACAAATGGTCCAGGTGCTGATAGGGCTCTTCTGTTCCACTAAATAGTTAATAGTATCCCGATAGGCGACTAAAGAAGTTTGATTAGAAAGGTATAAGTTATTTGATCGAGAGGGCTTACAGAAATTAGCTTCAAAGGAGCTATTAAAGTTCCTCCGTAGCTGAGCGGTAGTGATCTCCGGGAGGGGAGTAGTAGTGTACTCGCCGCCAACTTAACAATATATAACGTAAGTAGTGAATACCGAAGGGCTACATAGGGAGAGCATTCTAGGGCACTAACCGCTGGAGAACACATGCTGAAAAGCCGGGAGGTTGCCGGATTTGACTTGATCAACGACCCCTTTTACTCCCGAGTCCGAGAGAACATTGGCTTCCACGAAAGTAATCCCCTCCGATGACCCAACATGCTTCACGAGTTTATCCGCTGAACTTTGGTTGCGGACAATGGCTAAGACCTTGCGCTTAGAGCGCAAGGCAGCGGTAACGGCTGACACGCCGATATTTCCGGTAGCTCCGACGACTAGAACGGTTTCCATAATTGTTTTGAGTGACATGAAGGGAAAATAAAAAGATGTTTAGTTTAATTTGTATAACTTCAGTGTTGTCAATTTTATTGAAAGAAATCCTCCGGGATGACCAATCAATCCGTATGATCTCGCGACTCGGTTTTTGCAAAACGCGAGGCATGATAGATTTACGGATGTGATCGGTCTTTGGAAGACGCGACGCGAAAAAGACCCATGACTGTGACCGGTCTTTATCTTTTTCCCCACTTGCCACTAATTGCACTGGAAATTTAAGCAAGACTACTGTGAACTGGTCGTACTTTTCAACATAGGTTTAGACAGTGGCCCTATCTTACGGCAGGATGATTATAGATTACCTACCATACCTTCCTCTATATCAAGCTTTCAAGGAATATTCATATCTCGATAGTATAACATACTCAAGTGTAGACAACGTTATCTATAGTTGGACTCTAAATCATAGAAAATTTATATACTAAGGTTTTGACTCAAATGTACTTGGATACGTATATCTAGGAATAGCCCTAATTTAGAAGATATTTAAAATTACCTATCTCTCACTATTAAAGAATAACTACAATAAGCATAAGAAGTAGTTACTGATTTAAAGTTACTGATTTAAAGAAAATCTAAAGTAAAGGAAAAGAGATATCCCTAAGTAATTAAGTTTATAAATCTTAGATATAACCTTAATTCACCCCTAATTTACTATAGAAAGGCAAAGATATTAAGATTAAAGATATTAAAAGCTTTTTAAATCGATTTTCGATTTAAAAACGATATAAATAGTTAATCTTAAACTTACATTTCTTACTACTCTATTTCAGTATTTATTAGAGAAAGTAAAGGTTCTTAGTAGATTAGTAGGTATCCTTCCCTGGGTCGCAGATATCTCCGTCTACATAGGGAAACATTTCCATTGAAGCTCCTAGTTAAACCAAGTATCTGTATCACGCGAAGCATTAGTCTGGCCCGCCTCGATGGCTAACTAGGTTGGTTTTTGTCTAACGCGAATGATAGAAACATTGGTCAAGGTTTTGTAGAAAGCTTCCGCTTCTTCCGCCATATGTACATTCCAGTTCCAAACAAAATTATCACTATGCCACCTCCAGCGCCTATACCAACACCGAGTCCTATCTTTGCGTCCTGGGAGAGGACGGCTTTGTGGGTATGAGAAGGTGCAGTATAGCCATCGCAGCTCCAAGACATGGTATCAGAAACGCTTGACCGGTTTGCAACTGCATAGTATGAAGTACAGTTGAACGGGAGAGAAGACGATATTTTGATGTAATCAACCTCTTTCAGAGCGGGAAATAAAGCCCTGGGAAGTGAATGAGAACCATGAATTTGCGGTGACATAAGAAAATGCCTTTGTTACTAACTCTGATATGTTTCCCTGCATTGCAATACTATCGGTCTCGGTGAGGGAGGTAAAATCCACGCTGAACGATGTGTTTGACTGAATATTGATACCATCAAAGTAAACAGTTCTCAAATCTGGGACGGAAAGGCTATTTATCAAATAATGCGTCAGCAAAGCTGATAGTTGATGAAGCTGGATAAGGTCACGAGGTTTACCTGCGAAAATTGCCGCTTAAAGTAAATTGCTTACCGACTACTCTCAGTTTCGGAAAACTCAGGAGTAGTGGTTTCCCTCTGTTCCTGATTACCATGCCTTGTGGTTGCCAATCATCTGAGGATCCATTTGACACAGTCTGTAGAAGGGGTGCAGAGAAGCTGCTTAATGAAAGGTCAATATCAATGCCACCGGGAACGTTTTGAAGGGATGGGAAATCAAGGTCGATGCTTTGATTTCCTGAATTTGATAAATCCACTTGTCCTGCGGTCTCTAGTCGATTGAAGTTGATGCTGAGGGAGGAAGAAGGAGATATTGTCAGCGCAAACGCAAGACCAACCCACGGTTATGTGTAATAAAACAAACCTCGATAAATTTGCCGTTACTGTGATTTCCCCCAGATTCACCAGGGCTGGAAAGTCTAGCTCGAGCAACCCATCATATGATTTGTAATCTTCTAGAAGCCAAGAGTTGAGGAATGTCATCTGGGACATCTTTGGAGCTGATATGCGGCTTAAGGCGGGGGCGTTCAGTGCACTGATTCCGGGTGTGTCTAGCAAGTCTGGCAACTCTATTGATGTGAGGTTACTCATCACCTTATCTGTCACAGTGGTAATGGTCTGAGGAAAAGTTTGAATTCCATCAGTGATACTTGTAATGCCACTCAGAACAAATGGACCACTATAACTTGTATCGATGTTCACGGTGCCGTTCAATATAGTGCAGTTCGAAATGATATGGTCCACCGAATCTTGACTGGTGAAATTCCAGGATCCTCCCGGCGGTGCACAGACGTGCGCAGAGACTTGCACTGCAGAGGTTATGAAAAGTGCGATGGAGGTGAGCCATATCATGATTTCAGCACGCGATTCGTAACCTTTGCTTACTTGTCCCACGCAGTAAGGCTGGCAGAGTGCTTTATTTGAGGAATTGAATGCCCATCGAGATTCCCTCCGATTGAGTGGAGCTGACGGCTAAATTACCCCTGGTAAAGGGCTCCCCTGTAAGCGAAGGGTCCGAGGCCGGGGCTTGGACTTAAGTCACGCAATCAAGCATCACTAAGCATTCGGCAATACTGCCGGAGACGCAAATTTATCATTAGGCTCAGCTTAGGCTCATTTCGCGAGGTTAAAGAAGTGCCGCTCAATAGAAAGGCGTCCCATAACAAGAAATCAATTGCATACCCAGGACAAAAGTAGCTAAGTGTAACATACCATACGGGAAGACAGCAGGAGAGTATTTACACTAAACTACATCCGTTCTAGCCTTACTTAATTAGGAATCTGGGAGTGCGGCTGAGTCGCTTCCCAATTACCGAGATACGAGGAAATCTCCACTTTATGTAATATTAGTCTAATACATTTCGCTAGTTAGAAGCTACGAATGGCGCCAATTACTTACCTCAATTTACCTATCGCAGCTTAAGCCAGAGAGCACCTCAGTATATGTTGGCGAATTATACGCCACGGAACTCGAGTTGCCCCTCTACGCTCCGTATTCCGAGCGGGTCTAAGCGAGTATTTCCCCAAGCGGTCTCCCGTTCACAAAGGTAGCTGGTCTTTAACTAGGCAAGCGACAGGACTGGGCAGATACTGTAACGCTTGCAACAGCTGCCTCGCAAATAGCCGGATAAGTTGTCAGTCTAATGCGGCTCAAGTCCCTCATGTTAGTTCCGAGCATCCGAGCAATACATAAGCCCCGCACTCCTATTGATCACTTCCACCTCTGTTCTCCGCTTTTTCAAGCAGTGAGCTCAACGAAAATTATCACTGAAGTACTGCAGGATATCAGGTGCAAAATAGTGGTGTTGAGGGTGTTCAGGTGAAGGGGCTGTAGGCCCTAAAGATAGGGCGACAGATACACTCTGTAACACGAAGCAAGAAATAAAAAATAAAAACGTACAACAGTTATTCTATGTCGGTGGTCAGCCAGCGCCCACGATGGATTACGTGGCGGCTCGCCGCTTTATTCAGCCCTCTTCAGGGCAATCCGGGCACCTCTTCACCCACCTAAGGAGAGGAATCACATTATAATAACACTTTGGAAAGATAAAGACACATATATTGAAAGTCACTATGGAAATGCAATTCGCATGTGAGAATGCACTCAGGCATCACTTATATCGATGGTGCTCCACGCGATTAGTATAGTCTCGATGTACATACACTAGACCAAAGAGATCCGTGACATTTATAAACACCCTCAAGGATTCCAGAGCACCGTTTTCAACACTGGCTTCTTCAAGTCGCTTAAACGCAAGCTCCATCTGATCCCTTTCGAATTCTGCGATTGTAAGAAGTTGCTCTTTCATAGATATTGAGGGATATATCACTCGCTCATGACCACTGATACCAAGTGTCTTCTCGGCTGAGTTAGAAGACAGAAATTCTGGAAAATGCAGACTATTGAGATTTTCTTCGTCCATATCACGAGTTACAGATCCGTAATCGTTATACTGACGACACATGACGGCCAAGTGCCGGAAAACGCTTCGGCTCAAATAACGTTCCAACGGTGATTTCTCAAATGCGGTTTTGGTGGAATCACTGGTGAGACAGACGAAAAATAGACTAGCCATTGGGCAACTAGTATCATCTGCACCGATTGATGAAACCCATCTATGGTAGTCCGGATTTGTTGTGCGATGAGTGAGAGAAAGCTCGGCGTTACTTGCGAGATGCGCAATATGCCCAGAGAGAAAACTGCACATTTCACTCGCAAGTTCCCTCTGCATGAGTTGGGAAGACTCCACCACTTTTGGGTGTCCCAGAGTCCAGTTAATGAAGGACCGGAGTCTGTGGATGATTTCAATCATTGATAGATGTGGGAGACTCGGAGCATCGGTTTCTGTAAGCGCTGGAGGTAACTTCACACTTTCTACCGAGGATGCTGGGCTTGAATATGATTCATGGTTGGAAGGTGTTTGCTTTGGAGAAGAAGCAAAACTTCCGCCTCTAGAATTTCCAGTGAAATTACATTCATACTCGATATGTTGCTGAAGACCTTCAAGTGCAGGTCTGGAGAGATGCTTCACGGAAGATTCCATCAGCTCATCGGTTTGGTACACTAAAAGTGAGATGAAGATCATTTCCCAAATTGTGTTGGGCGATAGGGCATGGTTCCCCATATGGTTACATGCCGTGAATATGACAGGAATCAAACTTATATGCTTGTCCTTTCCCCTTTGGCCCTCAATGGGTGGGAATACGTCATGCTTTGATTCCTGCAAGTATCTGGACCAAAGGGTAGCTTCGAGCAGGATCAAATGCCACGAGACCATTGGTGACTTCTTGAACATTGAAATAGGTTGGAGCAACTTTTTCATCCGACTAAAACCGTCGGGCACAGTGAAATACTGCAGAATATCCGAGTTGAAGTTCAGAGGATCAATATTTGCATTTAGTGCTGAGATAGCGTAGGCCTTGCGCAGAAGACGACTTGAGTATGATACCTTCTCAATCCAAAGATAGTCGTGATTATCTGGCTTCATGGAGTCATGCCAGTGAGCCCGAATATAATCTTGTCCCTTGATGAGCGCAGACCGAAGCTGATTGTCTATTAAATCATGATTGAATGGTAGGCGCATCATTTGGGCCAGCGTCAGAGTACAGTATGATGTAACTTCCAGGGAGCTGCCCCAAGATCCATCCTGGGCCTGTTCCGATAGCATTTGGGACACCATTTGAACAAGACATAGAACTATGCCTTGAGTCATTGATATTGAATAGATTGCCTTCGATGTAGAGTCTGTGGGGAGTTGAAGAGCTCTCACAAGTGCAGAACACAGAATCATGCATGAATAGTGGGGTGAAGAATTCCATTTGTCGGATAGATTGCCTTTCTTCCATAATCCAAGGAGATAATTCAACACGGCTGTGATGTCTTCAACGTAGGCTCCAGGGTTATCAGATGATATCAAAGCCAAGAGCACGTTGCAGTTGGCACTGAAACTTGGATTGCGCTCCATCTCATAGGTCTTGAAACATGGATCAGATCGGAACTTTGAGACCATCGGAGTAAAGTCTACCTGGCCGCCTAAGAAATTAATCGTCATCAAGACCCTTGCTGTATCATCTGCATCGGGCATGATTCCCGGTGCCCAGCCAATAAGACCATTTTGCTGCGACGTAATGGTTTTTAGAATGACCCGAAGAGGGTGCAGATGAGAGATTTGCTCTTCATTTGGCAACCCCACGTGGAGGAAGAGTGTCGAAAGCGCCTGGGTTCATAATTCAAATTAGCCATCTCTTCTGGACCGAATCAAAGACCGTGGCACTGTATCGACTCACCCAAGATAACTCGAAGTTACACGTGGGAAATGCTGCTGGAACTCCGCCATTACAGTCCCCTGCAAACCTGACCACGCGGTTTAAATAGTCCTCAGCACGAGAATCCCATTCTTTGCTATGCATCAGGTATGCAGACGTGGCAGCAGGAGAGGCCATCACTCCATTCTCCACAGTGCAGTGATGCTTGAGCATATCAAAATCGACAACACCCACAAAGGCTTCCAACGAATGAAGCATTGTCATTTGGAGGTCTGAATATAAAATTTGTGGGTGGAATTTCTGCATTTTTTTGGCATGCATTATCTGCAAAGTTTCCTGCCCAGAGAAGGTGAAATGAACATCGTATTGAGCAATCAGGCAAAGGATACTTGGAACGATAACTTCAAACCCAACCTGATCACTTTTGGCGACATCCCAATCTTGAAGAATGTTTTGCAGGCTCTCGATTGCACGCTCAATTCGTTGAGAGATATCACCTTGGTCATCATTCATGGAAGTCCGCTCCCTTCGATTCAGCAAAGCGAGAAGGGATGCTCCGGTTGAAAGTATTCCGTCCACTGGTGAACAAAATCCAGGCCAAGCTCCATCTGGCTGCTGCAGAGACAGGACATACTGGAAGCATTGAGGGAACATCCACTCTTGCTCCGAACCCTGGCCTTTATAAACCATGGACATCCATGCTGAGTCGTATATACTGGGGGTGAATGATCCAAACTGAGAAAGGCCTTGGACATCTTCTCGGCCCAAGTCGCCACAGAAAAGGAGGAGATCCTCCGGGGACGAACAGCTTTCCAAAGACATTGGTACGAAGCTGGAGTGTTTCTGAGTTCACGCTCAAAAGTGTAATAAATCAGACTTTGTAGAATCTGAAAGCCTGACCTGCATTGCACACATGTAGTCTTTATTAATAGATGACTCGCATGAGTGAAGCTAGGCACACAGCCTCTCAGCAACCCGTTGTCCAGCGGGAGCAACACCTACCCATGCAATCATCAGGCAAGCCATTTGCACAGCGAGCCTTGGGGGCCAAATAACCTGCGGGCCAATGAGTATTCGCGAATGAACCCATGTAAAAGCCCCCGCCTCTTCAAATCTTGATACATGCAACGAGATACGTCACAAATGCGAGAAAAAGCATGCAAGCGAATGTAGATCCCAAAAGCGGGAGTCGAGTCTCCACTATGTAATATCCACTTACACAGGTATGTGAAATACGTAGAATTGTTTACACGTACCAGACACGAAATGGTGTAGCGTTACTGTGACATTACCTTGAATAAATATTACAGTAAAAGGCGTGGTTTCCATTTGAGGAACAGGTGTTTGTTAACTTCAAAGTCAGGCTGTGTAGTTTCCACGGTGGCATTTCTTTGAAGACCTTCCTATTGACGTGATCGCCCAGTGACTCCTTGTTCTTTTGGACAGAAGCCGCGGTGATTCATATGTAGTCAGTCTAATCTATTTGCTTCGAGAGAGCGACTTGAAGAGAAGCGTGACGTGTGACAGTCAATAACCAAAGAATAATCATTGAAAAAGGAAAAGCGTAAGGAGAAAGCATCAAGGATTTGATGATGTTTGAATGAAAATTGAAATTAAATGTCATTCCATCGAATGGGAGCAGGAATTTTCATGAACTTCTTTATCACACAAGGTCAGGTGTTTCTTTTTTCTCTTGCGCTTCAGGCTTCTTAACAGATGTCCACTTGGTCCACACAATAAACAAGCATGATATAACAGGAGCAGCAGCAGTCAGGTACTATTGACATAAGCTATCAGTTTCACCATTTCAATTGATAAAAGCATATGGGGAAAGCAACAAAGATGCGACAAGGGGCGCTCTTAATCTTACTCACAAATACTTGCGTCACGGCCATGCTATACGCGGCGATGACAGCAGAAAGGGATTCATCCGGGATGACTGATCTCACATGGGTGGCGCCTGTGGAGATAATCTTCTCGATAAGAGTTGCGGAAACAACACCCTCCAGGTGCTTTCTCAGCTGGGCCTCAAAGATTGCGTCACCAATGGCAAGAAAAATGGCACAACTTGCTGAGATCACGAAAAGGAGACTGGTTGCGCCTAAAGGAACAAGCTCGGCTGGCAAGGAGGCCTGGGTACCGAGGTGACCCTAAAAGTAAGTTAGTAAAAACATTTCGACACTATTCGAATGATATTATAGAAACTCTGAGGGGTAGAAGTCCAATGTCACATACAATCGTAACAATAAGCGAGTATCCAACTCCCCCAAGGATTTGGTAGCCAATCCAATGGCCCTCGGAGATAGTAGGATAGAGAGTCGACAAAAGACCCCCTCCAATCGATGTCATTATGGTACCGAAAATGAGGAAAGGGTTCCAGAACCCAAACGTGGTAACTAAACCAGCCGAGATCAAAGAGGTAAGCACATCAGAGATAACTGTTGGCAAATATCGGACGCCACTCGAGGTTGGTGAAACGCCCAGGACGGCTTGAAACCAGATAGGAAGCCAGTAGATAACGCATTGGAATGCACCATTAGAAAAAAATGCGGAGACGCAGATCAGGCTGACATTCCGGCTGCTAGCAAAAAGCCGTGGTGGTAGCAGGGCTGTGTCTTTCATATAGAGTTGCCAAGGTACAAACACACATAGGACTATACCGGCCCCGATAAAGAGTCCAATTATATTTGCGGAGTTCCAGGCGTAATTTGCGGTCCCACCTAGTTGAAGTGCTAGGAGTAGCATCGCGACCGCGCTGGCGAACAGTATAAAGCCAACAAGGTCCAAGCTCCGTAGCTTCGCTACCAGAGGTATTTTCTCAGAGACTGCCGCTTTAACATGGAAGAAAATGAGCACCACAATTGCAGAGAAGCCACCAATTGGCAAATTGATCCAAAAGCACCATCGCCAAGTGACGTGCTGGGTAAGAGCTCCTCCAACCACGGGACCCACAATAGCCGCAACAGCAAATGTGGAATTCAGGGTCCCTGTCCAGACGGCTCGTTTGTAGAGAGGAATCACAGTAGTCAGGATTACCAGTCCTCCTGCGAAGATACCCGAGGCGCCAAATCCAGCGATCGCCCGACCGGCAATAAGGCAAGGCGAAGAAGGGGCGAGGGCACCGACCAAGCTCCCTACCTCGAACAAGGCTAGGGAGCTGAGGTATACGATTTTCTTAGGAAAAATTGTGTACGCCTTTCCCGCCAACGGTTGAGTCGTGCAGCTGGGAAAGGGTCAGAAAAAGCCCGGTTGTTTTGTCAGAATCGTGCGAAACTTACAGCGCAATGAAGAAACCCCCTCCGTACCATCCCACGTCACCGAGAGAATGGAAGTCGGACGTAATAGCAGGCACGGCGGTCGCGATCATGTTGAAGTCCTTGGCAAAGGCAAAGTTAGTCTCCGAACATGACGATAAACAAGAGAAGGAGATTGGTTTACCAGCCCGACGAGGAAGGTACATAGTGAAATGGCGATGTGAAGTAAGAGGAGCTTTATTCCTTTAATCTCATTCTCCGGATTTATGCCACCGTCCAGTATCTCTTGTTCATTTTGTGCCAAGCCGTCGGCGGGGATGGATTCAACGATTTTGATGTCTTTGCAATCCGCCTCCTGCATCTTGCCTGCAGGCTGTTCTGGGAAGAATAGAGGAATTGGGGGGTGAGAGAGATTTGAGGGGGCGTTGAGTTAAAGGGGAACCAAGGCGCCGACTCGAGGATGCCTAAGAACTGGGATCTCAGTACCTGAAATTAAAAGCAAAGAGAATCGACTTGGAAAATCCCTGTTTTGAATTAGGCGATATGCATCGAATTTGCAAAATACTGGCATAATCATGAAATTACGTCGAGATGTTTCTTTGTTGCCGCTAACCAGTACGATCGCTGCAGCTGAAATGGGGCCAAAACTTGCGAAACCGAAACACCTGATGGGTCTATGATACCGTACAGTCTGTAATAAGGCAATCCCTGAGCATGCTGCATGCCTATTAGTTCAAGAACAGAGTAACGGGATGTAATGCGACCCAAATATGCCCCATATCTCGCAGGTGTGCTTTCAGGCCGCCATTGCTGCGGTTAACTCACATGTAATTTCATTCTGATCTCTTCTCGTATGGGATTTTTCATGACAGCTGTGCAAATAAATCTATACTGTATTGCTCCTTCAGGATTCGGTCTCTTTACGTGCCGAAGATCCCCAATGAAATAAAATTAATTTGAAGGTGATATCCACTTTACTGCATTCCAGCTATCCACGTTGGATCACTGTAGCCTGTCCATGCGATAATAGTTTGTATGTCTCCGCTCGACACATTCATTTGATTTATTTTCTCCAAAGACAGTAGTTGGCATTAATTCCTCTGCCATTTGGACCCAAAGCAAGATACGCAGACCATTCCACAACAAGATATGTCGACTTTGGAGACCATCCAAGCCCTATTTCAATGGCTGGCAGTTGTCATTGTCGTTTATTATGCATGGGATCTTGCCAGAACTAAACGGCTTGCATGGAGAAACAAAAACCATCCATTAGTTGGAGGTCGTTGGTGGGCATCCCGTGGCATTTCGAATTTATTCTTTGCCGCTCAGGCAACGAATCTGCTCCAGAATGGGTATAAACAGGTAATAGTAACTTGATGATGGATTTTTAACATGAATCAAAATTACATCTACTAACGACCGGGGTCTTCAAGTTTAAATCAGGGACTTTCCAACTTATTCGAGGTGAGGGAAGTGTCATCATACTACCTCAGTCCACCTTGGAAGAATTGTCTTCCCTACCAAGTTCGATTGCAAGTCCCCATGGCGCTTTAGAGAATGATCTCCTTGGGCCATACACCGGCCTTGATGTCATCCTCGAGCATCGAATGCATCATACTATTGTCCAGCGGAAGCTTACGCCACGCCTTCCGATGCTTGCACCGATCCTCCAAGAAGAGCTCAATGGAGCTTTCCACCAGAACGTACCTGCTGGTGATGATTGGACGGATTTTCAACCCTTCTTGGATCTCGGTCAGGTGGTTGCAAGGGTATCTGCGCGCGCACTCGTTGGTCCTGCATTTTGTCGCAACCCTACTTGGCTGGATATCTCGGTGAACTACACCCAAAACTGTGCGTTGATACAATGAGACAAACAGTCCAGCCATTGCTTCTAGCAACTAATCTATTCTCCCAGTATTTGAAACCATTGTCATAATGCGCATGTTTCCTCATTGGACTCATCCCGCCGTTAGTCGGCTAGTCCCCAGCTACTGGAGAGGACAAAGATATCTTAGAACAGCCAAGAGGCTCTTGGGCCCTACACTTGCAGACTTGATTCGTCGCAATGACGAGGGCACATGGTGTCCAGAGGCAACGGAAGAGGGCTTTAATGTTCTCTCCTGGATGGTTGAAGCAGCCAAGGGTGGTGATCGCAATCCGGATAGCCTCGCACATGCCGAAGTTCTTCTCGCCCTAGCATCGGTCCACACTATTTTGGTCCGGGTTGTGAATGTCATTTATGACCTCATGAGCCATCCCGAATATATCGATGAGCTCAGAGAGGAAATCCAATCCGTTGAGAAAAATTCCGGATGGGCAGACGGTAGCCCAGTGCAGGCTTACGCCCAGCTAAATAAACTGGATAGCGTGATTCGCGAATCGCAGCGACTCTCGCCGCCAACTATTCTGGGCATGAAGCGTCTCTTCAAGCAGGACTATACTTTCTCGACTGGTTTAATGATTGCAAAAGGAACATATGCTGCGCTTCCTGTGATGGCAATTGAGAATGATCCGGAACATACTCTGAACCCACATGAGTACGACGGATTCCGCAGTTACAGAAAAATGCAGGCAGCAAAGGAATCTCGGGAGAAATGGACAGAGCATGAGTTCACATCAATTGATAAAACTACACTGAACTTTGGCTACGGCAAAGCCGCTTGTCCTGGCAGATACTTTGCCAGCCTTGTGATTAAAATGATTATGGTGAAGCTATTGACTGAGTATGATTTGCGTTTCAAAGCAGGCTCTGACCGCCCAAGAAACCACCTTGTACATGAATTTCTATTCCCCTGGCCATGGGACAAAATACAGATCCGGCGACGTGAGAAGGGGGTTTGTCCATTCTAGTCAGAGCATTTATTTGATACGTTTGAATGAAGAATTGGCTTCTATAATACAAGAAAAATAATTCGTAGAAGATGCCAATCGCTATTGTATTCTCCTTGTGGAGCAAGAGTAATTTGCACATGTGGGGGTAACCGGAACACCCTTCTTTCTTTGTTGCAAGAACCCAAGGTACGAGGCTACCAGGCTAGGCTCCAGGCTCAACATCCCTCGAACTATTCTTGAAAATCAAGTCGTCGTGTACTCCGTCCGTTTGCAAATCAAAATTGATTCAGGGACAGGGGTGAAAGAGGGGAACCCTGTCATGTGGGGGCCAGATTCCTATACGGCTGCGAATGGGCGGCCTAAACAGGTGGGTTCGGTGTTCCGGGGAAGCTACAGTAGGATTCGCTGGTGGATCACAAAGAAAGGCATCGGGCGTTGAGGTCCGCCCCGCCGTGCTGTTGGCCATTACGCAGTATCCAGCCCCATTACCGGGGCTGGATACCGTATGCTACAGCGAAATTTGTTTATTTGCTTCAGCAGAGGGATCGTCGCTGGATGTTTGCTGTGCTGTACTGTATGGCACGGACCGCCAATGCTGCTACGCAGTGGGTTCCGCCGATCAGCGGACCCACTAGGTCAGGTATTAAGTGGACCTTGTTTGTGATCTAGCCGAGTGGCTTGCATGCTTGATTGTCCGCTAGCCTCAAATGTCGTACTTTGCGCCCCCAAATCATTTGGAACATCGGAGATCGGCACGCCTCATCTGGCGAGGCACCCGCGCTAATCCTACACTAATTCCACATCAAATACGCTAGGCCAGGATTCCAATCCTTGCAACAGGCCGTGGGTAACCCCTGTGTATCGCGGGCGCCGGCCTAGGACAATACAGCCAGCTCATACATGCCCCACAGACTAGGCCCACCGCGGGGTCCATTCCAAACTTGGCCCCCACGGTTACGTCTAAGCGAGGCGAACTTAGACCAAGGCGACAGTTCTTTGTACGTGAATTCTCTATCACGTCTCTTTTTCCGCTCATGAGGATCAGTTGATACTCACCTCTCAATTTCGTTCAAACGGCAACAATGTCTGAGCCCATCACTGTTTGGTTGACACGTAAGTATGATGATCCGCCATGTCTTTAATGTGTATGACGAAGTAACAGAGAGAGAAAAGCTCCGGGTCCGAACTCTTGGAAGGTCATTTGCGTGCTTGAGGAGCTTCAGGTTCCATATAAGATTCATTCCTTTAAGTTTGATGATGTTAAAAAGCCCCCTTTCATCAACATCAACCCCAATGGACGGGTTCCTGGTAAAGCCAACCTACCACCGTCTTGACTAGATGGCTTACCATCAAGCCTATGTCAGTGCTGATCTTACGTCTACAGCAATTGTTGACCCGAACACGAATCTGACCCTCTGGGAGTCTGGAGCCATCCTTCAATACCTGGTAGACGTCTATGATACAGAGAAAAAGCTCACATACGACACCCTCAATGAAAAGCATCTACTTAATCAATACCTGCATTTTCAGATGAGCGGACAAGCTCCTTACTTCGGTCAAGCTGGATGGTTCGTTAGCTCCAGTAGACGCTTATGGTACATAATAACATAACCATTAACGTGATGAATTTCTTCAAATAGGTTCACGCATCTACACCATGAAAAGCTGCCCTCGGCGATTGCTCGCTACCGCGGGGAAATCCACCGTGTTATGGGCGTCCTGGATGGCATCTTGGCGGGCAAGGAATGGCTTGTTGGTGACAAATGTACATTTGCCGATATTGCTTTCTTGCCTTGGAACCTACGCGTCAATATGGCCCTAGAGACACCATTTGGCGAAGATCCGCTGGAACCATACCCGAATGTACAGGCCTGGACCCAGCGTATGGAATCCCGTCCAAGTTGGAAGCGATCTATGGAGATTCGCGATCGGTTGATGGATGAGCAGGGTTTGCAGCCGAACGGCATGCCCAAGGGTATTACCAACATGCCGGAATATGAAGCGTTTATGGCCAAATCTCCCGAGGAACAGCAGAAGTACCTAGATTCGCAGAAATAGGCATAGTTCTCCTGGGCAAAGCATTATACGTGAACTATAGAACTTAATATCTGCGCAGGCTTTTATCTAGAGAGCTCTATGTTAGAAAAGAGTGTTAGCAGTACATCCCTTCGTGAAGCCATTTATTAAGGATAAGTGATTTGCAAGTTTCGAGCGAAGAATAATTCTAAGTACCGAGGTTGAATGGTGAAAACCGAAATGAGAACCCCCGTTGGGTGTCCCTAGATTCACGGCGGACCCAGAGACTATGAAAAGACCACATTGTGCTTGAACACTTTATATGACACTATATAATCTACTACGATTGATATGCTAGAGTTCAAGCAAGAAGGAAGAGTGTTAGCCATGAGGGACGCCTGAACTCAGAAAGGCCCCCGACAATATGAACTTAGGGGGGGGGCGGCGCCAAATGGCTACCTAGCAGTCCTCCAAGTGTTAGGTATTTAACCATGAATAGCCTGGGGAGTAATTCTGAACTTCGTAAATCCCAAGCAGCATGGCAGACAGCTTAACATAAAGAAAACATGGATGTATATATTCGAAGAATTCCGACTGAAAGTCGCTAGTCAGATAGAGCACAATTGTATTGAACATTGGAAGATAAAAAAAATAAATGAGCAAAGGGAACTTGTTCAACTGTGTCGTTTAGACGCATTGAATGTCAAGACTCTCTTTCCGGCGACGCATCTTGATTTGAGTTCCTGGGTGAACAAAAACATATTCATGCAGCGACCAATTTTCTGGTCGATTTCCACCAGGAATCTGAAACTCATATTCATCCAGCAACTTCACGGCCATCCACTTAATTATAATGGAAGCCAAGTATCGGCCAGAACAGGCCCATCGGCCAGCGCCCCATCGAAAGTCCGTTCCGTAAACACCCTTAAATGGTTGTGCAAGGTGCCCTTCTAAATCCGAATTGTACGCGCGCATGGCATCATATTCGCGAGCATTTGAGTATATATCATCATTGGCTGCTCGGGAGCTGCTATCAACACAAACAAACTGGCCTTTCCGCAGAGTCAGACCAGATGATAGCTGGTAGTCTTGCTGGACAACGCGACTGTAAGTTGTGAGGCTTCCAGGGGTCAGACGCATAGTCTCTTTGAAAGCAGAATCCATCTTTGGTAAATCATTGAAGGCCTCAAAATTCCATTCGCCATTGATCTGGTCATGCTTCTGGTGAATCTCCGCTCTGAGTTCCTCCAGGAAATGTGGATGCGCGGTCATGTCCAGAATGAATGCAAAAATGAAGTTGGCCGCGCTATAGGTCCCACCGGCTGACAGCGCAGCTAGCAATCGAGTCAAAAGTTCAGCGTCCAACTTATCTTTTTTCTTAGACTCTTTCATGCAAGTGAAAAGTGTGGGAAGGGGGGAGCCATCACTTGTGACTAGATTGGTGGGCTGACACTTCTGCCTCTCGGCCTCTGTGGTGATCAGATGCTCAATTTCTTTCTGGCTTCGACCGAAACGCCATTTGGTTGGTAGTAGCCAAACTAACGTTGACTGCAGACATTCTGGCAAGAAGCGCATCACGAAGGTAATCAAGAATACTAGACCACAAAAAATTAGATCGTACTTTCTTTTGTAGTGTTCGATGCATGAGAAATTCAGGACCCGTGAGGAGAGAAAGTCACCTACCGTCTTCTGTGTGTTTGTTAATCAGGTTCATAAAAGCCGAATTATCGCACAATGGCGCCCCAACAACTGCTAGGGCAATTGCACGACCCGCTACGGCAGCAGATGCGTCAATCATATTCACAGTGGTCCACTTATCGGTATCTTGTGGGAAAGCATGTTTCATAGTTTCTTCCATACGTAGGCTGGCAGGTCCGATGAATAGAGGCAATAATGGGGTGATCGTGCCAAGCAGAACTCGGACATGAAAGTCTGTGTGGAGCACCACATCCATGCTGTTCAAGTGTCCGACTAGTGAGAATGCATGGCATTGGCGGGAATTGAGGACTCGTTGAGGTAATCGATTGAGCTCAGTAATGGACTCGGCTGGTAGTACCACGAAATGAGTGTCCCCGCGGACGATTCGATAGGGTTTCCCATTATACTAGAAAGTGAAATCTTAGACATTATGAACTCTGCAAGTATCCTACTTGAGCATTCACAAACCTTTTGGTAGGCATTGATCAAAATCTCACGGGATTTAAATGCAAAACGAATACGAGTCACAAGGCTTGGCTCAAGTGCAAAGGCACGACCGACAGTGGGAAGGCCATCATTGTGCTCGATGAAGCGACCGAGACAAAACTTTAGCCATAGCACGACAAGAACTGGTATGAAAAGCCGGAATTGGACCTCCTTGTCGAATATTCCTTGGGAGAAACCCCAGGAATCCGACATTATAGGTTCTGTGCTGTTCACTGAAAATAATTCAATTGGCTCCATTGCTTTTGGTGATGCGATGGCAGCTGTTTGAACAACTGAATGAGACTTTGTACAATCTGTTTGATATCTTAGCTCTCTATTATTTGCCGAGCAAGGCGACCTGTTCTCGCCGCTTGGCCCCACAGACAGTTCATTGAGTAGGGGCCAAAAGATTTATTACGGTGTTTGGCCCCGATGCAAGTTCACTAGGCTCGGCTCATGCAGTTCAAATTAGTGCCGTAATTTTCGGATCGCAGTCTTGCAATCTTTCCTGGATTGGGGGCCGATTTTTCTGCCCATATTATGAGGCTTTTTCCTATCATGTAATTAAACAAGTGTGTTGTTTACAACGGAAATGACATCGTATTGAAGATCATCTAAAAATACATCAACAAATGCATGACTACCGTACATGTGAAACCAGCCCCCGCACTGTGACCATTTTTGAACAAGGTGATCTCGGACGATCAAAACACAAACACTGCCCAAATGATCCTTCAGTCAGCTGAGCCCACCTTATCCGCCCAAACTTTTAAGCTAGTCTTTCACCACCGCCTCTACCTTTCACCTAAAAGTTGTGAGCATTCATGTTCATTCCCACACCATCCAACTAAAAGCTAAGCATATCAGATGCAACTTAACGCAGTCATCTCCACGGCCCTCGTGGTCGTTTCCGTGATATTTCCTATCATATCATTGGTGGCTGTCCTGTTACGCCTTAAAGCGCGCAGGAAATCGCGGTTGGGATTTATGTCTGACGACTGGTGGATCATTGCAGCATGGGTATGTAATATTTCATGTGCTGGAGTGCTACTGTTACTAATTGTACGTTAGATTGTTTGTCTGGGGTTGAGCTTGAACCTCTGGATATTTGCCAGCATCACGGGCATTGACAAGTACAAAATCAATTACTTGAAGGGAATTGAAAGATCAATGCAGTGTCTATTGATCTGTAGCGTGATCCTACAGCCCTGTTTGACAGCGGTTAAAATATCCATCTTGCTCTTTTACAAGCGGATTTTCTCTGTAAAGTCGTTCGCCATAGCTACATGGGTCGCGATTGCCGTGGTAGGCGGCTGGGGTATTTTATTCTTCTTTGTGGGTGCTTGAAAGATATATATCATCTACTGGGGACTTGGTGGACTAATAGTTCCTTCATTCTAGTTGGTTTTGCTGGAAGGTGACCCGATCAGCAAGTCGTGGACAGGGATTGGTCATTACCGATTTGATGAAGTCGCAGTTGGACTGGCCCAGTCTGGAACCAGCATTGCTCTGGATGTAATTGTCCTCTTATTTCCGATTCCAATGCTGTTCTCCCTTCAGATGCCCACACGCCAGAAGGTTGGTGTCATGATGATATTCTGGCTAGGTGCCTTGTAAGTTCACTTTTGATGCCAGCTTTCTCGTTATTGGATTTACGACTAATATCTGGCTGTTGCAACTGTTTTTTTCAGCTGCTGTGTCGCTGCCATTGTACGACTTGTTCTACTCCATGCCTCACTATCCGAGGTCGCCGAGGATAGGTACATGATTCGTGAGTATATCGTATACACCCCGAAGCAGCTTTTCTTTGCTAATGGCAATTCCTAGAGCTCCAAGGCAGAATGATGATATTCATGTTTATCGAACCTAATTGTTCAATCATCGCTGCCTGTCTTCCAACCTATGGTATTCTTTTTGCCGGTGGTCGAACTCTCAAGTCCATGGTTGCCAGTTGGCGATCTGCATTCTCACTTCGCAGCAGAACCAACTCTTTCCGCAGCACCCCTTCTGGAGATGCGGATACCATGAGGCGCGCAGGAGGCTCAATGACCAACAATAAATATTCAAACGATGAGTCGCAGACTGAGCTTACGAGGTTTCATAATGCCCCGTGGGCTGTGCAAGAAGCCACGGCTCAATTTTCAGACAGCCAACACCAAAGCGATGAGGAGCCTAGTGAAAGATTGTCATCGGGAATTACGGTCAAAACAAAACTAGATGTATCAATTGTATAAGTGGTATTTTAAGTGAAGGCCGCGAAGCTCTGGGTGGCCAGTACGTTAAAGATATGCTTTGAGGATATATATGGCGTGTGGTATCAATCACAATAGGTTGACTTTTCGTATTCACTTAACAGCTACCGGCTTATACCATGCCCCACCATTGGTTCCCATCGTTCTTTAAGCTGAAATTTGCAAGACTTCAATGTTTACATTCCAAATTTTGGTTAAAAATAAAATTCACATATATAAGAGAGTACATATACAGGTTATATTTTAAGAGTTTTTAATCACCCTAGATTAGACTCTATTGTCTTTACTTCTCTACTTGCTCAACCGGAAGTGATTTTTGAGTTTCTGAACATAGTAGAAGTCAAAACTTACAAGACTCTAGCTCTTAAGTATAAAGTAGCTCTAATATCAAATCTATTCGGTAGATCGCAACTCCTAACCTTTCCAAAGCTTATGAAAATGATTTATTATTTTGCGCCAACCAAAGATCCTCTTAAATCTCCAAGGCCTATCTTTGCGCCGATAATTAGATTTTCTAGAAGCTTTATCCTCGATTAGTGTTAGTTGTAGTTCTAGACTAGGTAAATCCGTAGACCGAGAACTAGATAAAGATCGGCTATTACTCGATAAAGCCAAAAATAATTGAAAGCTTATTCTAGCTCTGGAGGACTATAGAAGTGAAAATCCGCTCTCGTTGGTATGGTTGAATAGTGGGCTTTCAACGACATTTATCGATTTCCGCCCGCGAGGTAGATCAATCTTACTCCTTTACGCGGCGAGCTCGGTATGAATCAAGCCCATTTTGCGAATCATAAATCAACAAAGACTAAATGAAAATAGAGGTAGTTTAGACCCCAAAAGACCGAAAGTGTATAAAATGTAGAAAAATCAAACTGGCGAAGCCTAAAAAGAGGGGTAGAGCGGTCTTCTAAGGTGCATGCCTAACTACAGCCAATACTTTTTTATGGACTATATCTCTGACCAAGGCAATTTCTACTTTAAACTTCCCTTATCTAAAATCATAATAAAATCATATTTAAATCACGGTCTCATCACTTTCCTTACGGTCGACACATAGAATCTAAGGCAAAAGGAAGTGCCACGATCAGCTTCAGCAGATCCTTATAGCCCTGCTTAAATTTATGACTATTGATTAATATAGCGAGCTTATGGCGAAGGAGACTAATCAAAGATATGATATAAGTTAAGACATGCTTTTCAACGGGCCGATTATCAAACTAGGACCATACGATATAAACTATCAAATCAGAGGAAAATCATACTTAACATGACTTGACCATAAATCGTCATGAACTACCAAGCATGAGAAACATATTTTAATCATACGCGGGAACAGCTACACTCTATTGTCAAACACATTCCTAGCACAAATCAACGGGTCCCAAAAGCAGCAGGAATGGTATAATAAAAGGGAACTAGGGAGTTCTGATTTTGATGTAGTAAAGCGGCAGAGAATAGCAGTCCTGTAAGCGGTCAGAAAATCTATAGTACGCAACGAATGATAAGAAGCGGAGCGGAGTAGGACAGAGATTGGTTGATCCGTGGAGCTCGTAGTGAATTAAATTATGATTAAGAATTGCTTAACAACGGCCCGTGGTATTCAGCCGGGAGGTAATACCGAGGCGGAAAAACAATTATTCCCTGTCTCTTTTCGGGCACTACGTGCTTTGAAAATACGTAGCTAAGGCCAGACTAAAGAGTTATGACTGTACTAACACACTTACGTGGAAATAGTCAGCACGGGCGGGGAAGGACACATCAGCGCTTCAGGGTGTGCAGGGCGTTCGGGTGAAGAATATAGGGGCTTCAGGGTATATAGGTGAAGGACTGAAGAGTAGGGCGGCAAGAGGAGTTTCCTCAAGGAACCAAAAAATACGGTGAGCAAAAAACATACAACAGTCAGGATTCGCATGTGGTCACCCACCATACTACTAACTAACTGGCGTGTGGCTTAAATGCGGCCAGTAGTTCGGTGGGTGTCACCAGGGTGAGAAATGGGTGAGAGCCGCTTTAGCGTCGCGCGACCGGGGGTGACAAGGGTGAGTGCTCAATAGACGGGGTGAGAAGCAGGGTGAGAGCGGGTGAGAGATCACCCTCCGTCGGGCTACGGCCGCATTGACCCTTCCAGCCGAGCGAGAGTAGAACATCATTGGGCCACGAGCTGCTATTTGAAACAGCCAGCCTCTTGGTATCGGCACACAGCCCTCCCGGTGCAATGGCTTCCGACTGTGGACCAACAAAAAGTCTTTCCAGTACATACAGTGGCGACCGCTATCGCCTTCCATATCGGAGATATAGAGACGCTATTTCAAACCCTAATCACAAGATACGCTAAGCTTAATATTATATAGCGTAAATGACGGATTATGAACCTCCCAGGTAAAAATACAAAGCACTTTATATGAGGCCAGTATGGAAGATATAAGGGCCTACCATAGAACCGAGGTAGAAGCTGGACTAGGACTTCCTGTCTGGAAGGTTTGGTGTAAATGCAGCAAATATGGGACTGTCAATCTGTCCACAATTCTCGTCTTTATCTCGCTTGCTTCACTGCAGAGAGCCTGGTGCGATCCTAGGTGTCTACTTATATACTATACCGGCTCTCCGTTGCGACTGCCCTTACTCCCCTGGCAGAAATGCTCACTAGAATATAAATGCCACCTCTTCTTGTAACTTGCATGAATGTTTGATGACCGAAGGACTATATTAGTAACTTGCACTATGAAGCAACGCATACTGCGAAGTAAGACTAGTATTCAAATATATACTTATTTACATGTCAACACTCAACTGCTCTGTTTCCCACGCCAGCAATAGAGTAATGGTAGACAAGGTGTGGGGGTGATTGGGTCCCAGTGCTGAATATTGCCTGGCTAGGCATTCCCGTAGCAAAACGAGGGCTTGCGTAATACGACCTGAAGACTTCATAGTGGATGCAAGATTGGCCATGAACATAAGCGTATTAGGATGGTCCAGGCCGAGCTTCGTTCTGCTCGTCTCCATCACCTGCACCTGGAGATGCTCCGCCTGTCCCCATAGGCCTTGCTTCACATACGTCCACGCTAGGTTGTTCATGCTCGTGATGGTGTGAGGATGGTCCACGCCGAGTTTCATCTTGTGGGTCTCCATAATCTGCACCTGGAGCTGCTCCGCCTCCTTCAATCGGCCCTGTTCACTATACGTGGACGCTAGGTTAGACATAGTCGCGAGGGTGTGAGAATGGTCCACGCCGAGCTTCGTCTCGCTCTTCTCCATCACCTGCACTTGGAGCTGCTCCGCCTCTTTCCACCGGCCCTGATGCATATACGTCGTTGCTAGGCCGTGGATACTTCCGAGTGTGTCAGGATGGTCCATGCCGAGTTTCATCTTGCGGGTCTCAATAACCTGCACCAGGAGCTGCTCAGCCTCCTTTAATCGGCCCTGGTCACTATACGTCGACGCTAGGTTCGACATGCTCGTGAGGGTGTGGGGATGTCCCACGCCGAACTTCGTCCTGCTCTTCTCTATCAACTGCACCTGGAGCTGCTCCGCCTCCTCTAATCGGCCCTGTTCCGCTATACGTTATCGCTAGGTTGTTCATGCTCTGAAGTGTGCCAGGATGGTCCGCGCCGAGTTTTATCTTGCGGGTCTCCATAACCTGCACCTGGAGATGCTCCGCCTTCTCCCACTGGCCATTAAGTAAATATGCCGATGCTAGCATCGCCGTACTATTAAGGGCTTTCTCATCCTCAGGACCTAGTAACTTCTCCCTCTGTTTTCTCGACTTCGATGCCATATCCCTCATATCTATAATATTGCCGCTTTTTAAAGCATACCATGCACCTCTATACAGAAGCGTGGCCCATTGTAATAGAGAGTTTTCTGATTGTGGTTGCTGAGACATCGCTGATCGAACGTGAGGAAACAACGATCGGCATTTCCCCAAGTTTGCATATTCAAAGGTGGGAAACTCCTGGTACATAATACTGATGAACCTTTCCCTCCATTGGTGAATTTCTTTATGAGATTTTAGCCATGCGCGCGTAGTCAGTTGCACCAACCGATGCATAGTGAAGGAAGTTCCGGTCTCGTTGGTAGATATAAAGGAATAGTCCCTTAAAGTTTTGAGATCATCTTCAAAATCGTGACCTATATCGGATTCAGATGTCTCCCCGTCACTTGAGTCATCACGGATTTCTAGATTAGGGGTATAGCCAGCCTTAGTATCGAGCCTAATAAGACTCTCTGGTATCCCTTGCCGGTCGGAAAAGCTCATAAGAGAAAGTAGTTCCGCCGCAGATGGCTTTTCATGGCGAATATAGTCAAATGATAATTGCCAGGTCACTAGGATTGAGTTCGATGCTTCCCAGTCCCGGTCTAAGCGATCTGCCTCCTTCTTAAGAAGCTTGGTCGCTTCATGGTCACTCTCTTGGAAGTCCCGAAGGTATTGTGATATCGAATAACGAGGCGCCCGAGCTCTAATATAGCTAGCCGCCTGGACTATCGCAAGTGGCATAAACTCGAGCTCTTCCACTAACTGTCCACCCTTAGGGATTTCCTTTGTCTGTTCAAGCTTTCTTTTAAGGAGCTCTAGCGCCTCAGGCTTTTCCATAGGTTTGACTTCAATAAGGTCCTTATAAGCCACCATCTTTAGCGCCTCCTCTCTACTTCGACTTGTGATGATGATAGATCCATTCCGGCTTCTAGGAACGTATTCCAAAAGCGGTTTCGTTAAGGCGTTCGTTGGCTCTTTCGTTAGAGCTTCCTTTGCGGATGCCGAAAACGAACAGAGAAACGTATGGTCATCAGCATTATCAAGGATACAAATCCACTTTCCTTTCTTCTCGTCCCGTAGCCAGTTTTCGATCAGTTTAAATATATTAGTTTTCGGATCCAAACGACCTGGGATCTTAAGCTGCTCTGCAATATCCCGAAAACTTAGCTCGAATCGGGCTTCGTTACTCGCATGGATCCAGAAGACCCATATCGCCGGCGATTCAGCCCGGACCCGATAGGAGTATTCGATAGCCAGTTGCGATTTCCTTCGAGTCATGAGCAACAGAACATAGAATGATCGCTCTACACTCACCCGACACCAACCAGCGCTATTCTCGACCCTGGAACTAAGCTTTTCTCATGAATCTGATGAAGTAGCGATTCGCGATTAACGAAGTCTATATCGCGCGGGAATGGGACATATGATGACGGGCTAGGCGGACTTTCCGGTCGCTCTAGGAAGGAACGATGAGTCAGTCTGCCTTGGCTTTATGTTCGGCGTGACTAACCCAGAGAAGGATAAAAGTTTGCTGTGATAGATCCCGGATTATTTCCAATTTGGAGTCCGTCATTTTTGCCACAAAATGATATCGATGCCATGGTCAAAGAAAACCGCCTCGTTTAAAGCCTGTTGTCTGCCTCTCAGTTGAAGGAGGGGCACAACCTGTCGGGGCAGCAGATAGGTCGATCCCCGGAGGAAGGAGATACTGTATATCCGCTAAGATTAGTCATGTAAGTTGCCCATCCAGATTGCCCCTGGGGGCTTTAGAAGAATTTAGACTCATTGTGATTTCTATTGGTGTACCTACATGGCTTACTCATCTCTGTTCCTGACACAACCTTAGGTGGATTATCAGGTGACCTTCGCGACGCTAACACAGTGTGGGAATTTCCAGGCGCACATGATTTTTGAGTTGTACGTAGCTAACAGAATTGGAGGCGGTGAGGATCAAGTATGCTCAGTACGGGAACAAGGCCGGCTGTCTTTAGTTTACCATCTCCCCAATCAAAATTTTGACTCAACTCTTTTTCCTCGTACAAGTCTGTTGCCATCTTCTTTTTGTGCAGTTTGCAGACTGCTTTGTTCTCGTGTCTCAAGAAAGACTCGATTAGTGTTTTGTGTGTGTTGCACGTTTTCGTTGTTTCAACAGGGAGGAAGATCGGCGGCGACCCACAGAGCATTCTGTTGGTCATGTGGGGGTGAGTATAGCAGCGCTCCTAACGGATCAAGCCAAGCCAAAACCGTGGGATCAAGCGAACCCCCGATCCCTCTAGATAGAAGTCCAGATTTTTTAATATTATCGTACCTATCGCTTATAGCAGGAGTGAGTTTTGGATAGGAGATAACGTTAGCTTCGGACTCTTTCTATTCCTAACACTCATGGTTGAATCCACGTGACTCAGCAAGTACCGCGGACTCCGCTAGCTCTTCCTCGAAACTCTTCTTTCGTGGCATGCTTTAAGCAGTAGAAAACTAATAGCAGATTAATCAAAGGGCCCTACATCGTTAGTTTATATATTTCTCCAAGATACACCGTAGCAAGGTAAGTGTATAGGGCGGGGCCGATCACCCCCTAGGTGAGAATCTCACCCCGTTCTCACCTCTATCACCCAGTCTCCAAACTTCTCACCCATATCACCTATACTCACCTAGCAGAAATCCATCGCCACTCTAGTGCCATAGGGCTGTGGAAAGTATTGAGCATGCTGTTCTTCTATGGCTTAAGTACGGCCGAGCGGACGGGAAGCCTTGTTCTCCACACCCTATGGTCGTATGTACTAGATTGATTGCTAGAGGGAAATATATTCTTAATACCAAACAGCTATCATGTCATGCAGCGCTGCGGCCCAGGTAAGAAATTGACGAGCGCCGCTTTAGCGTCACGCGACCGGGGTTGAGCAGGGTGAGCTACAGACAGGTTGGTAAGGACAGCACTCAGAGGCGGAGCTGCGCTTAGGTCTGTAATAAATGCGCCCTGCATATTTCTTCCCACTAGATAATTCAGAAGGTCTACAGGGAACATGACTTGGAACCAATTCCGTGGGAAGGGAAATTATTCGGCATTACCAAATAGATCTATATGCACAACTGATGAGAGACAGAGTATATGGGACCTGGGGAGATGTATGTCCAGGTATGCACGCAAAAAGCAGAGCCGATACAGGTTTATTCCGATAACTCTCTTTCCTGTGACGAGTCGTCATCTCTATGATGATCGATAAGGTGTTCCCCAGGGAGAATAATGGCACGATCGATTTGATATGGCAATCCACGGTGACGGCCTCGAATCATCATGAAGCAAATAACGAGTTTGCTGAAAACATTGAACTGCCCAGAGAGTGAGGTATCGACAGTCGGATACCCAAGACTGAGACCAACATTGGCACTTGAAGAGAGTTAGTCACTTCTTAGGAGTCGTGATTCTTCGAAGGCACTTACTAGCCCGATACCACTTCAAACAAAATGGAGAAAACAGAAAATGCCTGGACAACGTTAGCCAAACTTCGAACCCGGAAGATCAAACCAAGTACTCACTGGAATATTATTATCTGCGATTTTACCAGACTCGGCAATACAAATGCAAAAACAACCAAGGAAAATATACCACAAGTCGAAGCTCAACTGGTTTTGTATGTGAGCGATGATGTATGATCGGCCGTTCGTTTCATCAGCGGCGGCTTCTGGGCTATAAACTCCAAGAGTTCTCTCCTCGTAAACGTTGGAAGCCCTAACACTGATAGCAATCGGGAAGACAGCAATATACATCATGACAACCAAGCTGAATTGCACTGCCGGATTGACATTAGCCAAGTTGAATGTGGCTGCTCCTGTATGACGAGCGGATGCTGCTTGGAAGATAGCAGCAAGGACCCGCGGACCAGCCGCCAGGTTGTTAACAGCAGGGTTGTGCAAATCAAGTACGATAATGAATATCACGTCGATGGTATTCATAACGAACAAGATGCCAAACAGAATCCATGTCGGTCGGCTTGGAAAGAGTAGTGTAAAGCACCGTCGTGGATGGTCGAGGAGGAAGTTAAGACTTTCCTTCATTGACGAGTTTTCAGGGCAGAGCTTAAACATGATCCAAATAATCAGCCGAAAAAGACATGGATAGCAGGTATTTCCAGCAAAAGTAAGGAAACTCGTAACGATCAGCGGGAACGTCGCGTCTTGGAAGGAAATCATTGAGTCTGGTGTGAGTGTAAAGCCGAGGTTGTCAATCATCGTTTGAGAAGTATAGAACCCCCTAACACCAGAAAAACAATATTAGTTGTCAATATTGAATCGGTTGAAATGTTTCACTTACCACCATACATTGCCTTGGCCACACTCTGCAAGGTAAGCCCGATATTTCGGATCGGCATGCAGAATCCATCCTACAAGGCAAATCGCCCCGAAAAGATGCAGCCCAAAAAAATAACCGATCGCAATCTTTAGCAGCAGCTTCAAACTGCGATATTCGATGCCACCTAACCTCTCGCGGTCCTCGGCAGTTAGGTGGTGAAACTGGGAGTTTCGGCTCTGCGTAGCTTGGGAAGACATGTTTGGCAGATCGAGCTGCTTGAAATTGCTCTTCTTCCTTGATAAAGAGCTTTGGCTACGCCTGGGGCCCGAGGATCCACCAACTCTAAACATCACGGAAGCAGCCTGCTCGAGGGGCCGTGTTGTAGCAGAGTAGATACTCACTGCAGTTTGCCGACGACGAAGGCCTTGTTCAATACGCTCTGGGTCGGCGTAGGTGGAAGCCACGGATTTGGCTTTGATTGCCCGCATATTAGCATATGGTTGCCAACAAGTTAAGATGAGAAGTGGATCAACTTACCATCATCAGCGGTATTCTCGTCAACTTCAACGAATGAACCACCTGTGGATATTCATCAGCTCGCGAAATTACCAAAAGGTCAATAGTCCAACGTACCTCTATCGCGCCTCCATGGCGGGGGGATATAAAGGGCTTTATCCCTGATCGGTGATTCCTGGTCATTATCAATGAACTGAATAGTTTGTCGGCGCGGAGCAAGGTCTGGCGGAGGACTCTTTGTATCAGTATCCGCGTTTGGCTCTAATGATTGACGGGGAGAGTCGCTGTATAGATCAGTCTCCGATCAAAAGGGTGCGTATTATTTTGTAGTGCAACCAACTTTGAGAAAATATCTGGCCCCTCATTGGCTTCAGCCTCATCGTTCTTCTCGGCCGATCTTTCGTTCTGAATTTCCTGTAGACTGGCAACATCTGAGACATCCTTCGGGCCTCTCTCTGCTCGAAACTGAGCCTCAGTGTCTTGTTCAATCGATAGCTGTGGCCTTAGAATGTGCGGCGCTGATATTGACCAAGAGATATCAGCATGTGGGTGGTCTAAGCTTGTACAACAAAAAAAAACATCGTACCAATTGCCTGCAGGCGTTTCCTAAACCAGCGCAGCCGGACTATGACCACGATGATGTTGATGAATCCAACATTTCCGAGGATGGGAATAATATATATATAGACCTGCTGGTAGGTCTTCAAGGCATTGACATTAATGCTGGACGTTGAAAGGTTTCCTTGTCAGAAGAGCCGGTCTTGCTCCAAGGAGCGGGGGAAGAGAAGGAAAAAAAAACTGACGTATTCAGCCCCGACTCAGTCGACGCGCTCGCACCGAAGAAGTAGGCATCGATCGCGTGGATATTTCCATATGGATAGATAATCGCCAAGCTTAAAATACCCAGAGTGATGATCCAGGCATCTAGGGTGAGGCTCGTTAGGACAGAGAGACTCGCGATTGGAGATTTACCCACAATGCAAAGTAAGGAAGTCTAACTCTGGCTTCCACATGGCGTCGGGTCGAGCCTGGAGTATGTAGAATAAGAGAAACTCCCGAAGACTGGCATGTTGAGCTGACGACGGTTGGTGGCAATAAAATGCCTCACAATGCGGGATTTACGGCGACCAATCACCCGTTGAGTACCATCATGTGTCAACCAATCAGATCACGAAAAGCGGCAAATTCTAACGATGACAGAGAAATGATTTAAGGTTTCACGCATGCTCCGCTTTGCTGATTAAACCCCTTATCTACCAAGATATTGTCCTTCCGCTCCTGTTGCTTTGCATGCGTGCGTGACCGCTGCGCCGCCTCTGCCCGCTTTGCCATAAACCATTCGTCATCGTCTTCACCCGTGACAAAACGAGTCATGTTCTCTACCTCGCGGACCTTCACTCCCTCGCGGACCTTCTCTCCCCAGCTCGTCATCGTGACTGGCATCTCCTGCTCACGCCTCATCCCACCGGCATGATGCACGACATCTGGGCGGTCCCGCTCCAGCTCTCCAACTTCAATATCATAGTCGCCGTACTGGGCGGTTTCATCTCTCTCTTTGGTCTTGTATCGTATCTTTTAAAGGAGAGATTTTATGTTTCTGAAGCTCGTGAGTTCCGTGAGCGTCGGGAGACGCCGCTTGCTCTTCCCAGGGTAGCCGAGGTGTCGCAGCATGTATAGAACACCCAAGTCACTGACTCGTAGGCAAAAAATAGTCATTTCGCTCTTGGTGGGGGTTGCCCTTGGACCAAATGGAGCACAGTTCATCCGTCCTAGGGATTACGCCATGTGCAACCACAAAGGTGTCTCGGCCATCGAGTGCCGCGACAACTTAAATGCCATGACCCTCAACTTCTCTCGGCTGGTTCTAGGCGTCCAGCTGGTTCTCGCCGGTGTGCAGCTCCCCAGAAGGTATCTACGGAAGGAATGGAGATCAGTTCTGCTGCTTGTCGGCCCGGGCATGACGGCCATGTGGATCGCCACGAGCCTGCTCGTCTGGGCTTTTGCCAGGACGCCCAGCTTCCTGCACGCACTCGCTGTCGGCGCATGTGTAACGCCCACAGATCCCGTGCTCTCCGCTGTCATCGTCAAGGGCAAGTTTGCGGACAACAACATTCCCAAGGATCTCCAGCACCTTATCATTGCCGAATCTGGCACCAATGATGGGCTCGGTTACCCGTTTCTTTTCTTTGCCCTCTACCTTATCAAGTATGTGGGCTCAGGCGCGACGTCCGGCGGTACCGGTGATGCCATGGGCCTCTGGTTCGTCTTCACCTGGGGATACACAATCATCCTCAGTATCCTGTACGGCGCTGTAGTGGGCTGGGTGGGCAAGGTGCTTTTGTACTGGGCAGAGCAGCACAACTACATCGACCGTGAGAGCTTTCTCGTCTTTGCTATTGCCCTCGCTCTGTTCGTTCTGGGTACGTGCGGTCTTATTGGTACCGACGATGTCCTCGCCTGCTTCATCGCAGGCAACACATTTACGTGGGATGACTGGTTCCGACTGCAGACCAAAGATGACTCCTTTCAGCCAACAATCGACATGCTCCTCAACGTCTCTATTTTTTTGTGGTACGGCGCATACTTACCTTGGGACCATTTCAGTGATAACCCTATCATCTCGACCCGGCGCCTTCTCATTCTTGGTGCTCTAGTTCTCCTCTTGCGACGTCTACCCTGGGTATTTGGCATGCATAGGTGGATCCACCAGATTAAAGAAGTCAGGCAAGCCATTTTTGTAGGATTCTTCGGACCCGTTGGCGTCTCTGCCATCTTCTACCTATTTGTCAGCATGGAATTCATCGAGCAACATTTGAGTGACGAAGACGGTGTTCCTCGAAGCGACGTTAAGGATCTTGGCGAAACAATTCGGGTTGTCGTCTGGTTCCTCGCAGTCTGTAGCATTGTAAGTCGGCCTGTTCATACCCCCTTACTTAACGACTAGACATGTAATGCTGCATAAGGTTGTTCACGGACTCAGCATCCCGCTGGGAAAGATGGGATACCTCGCACCTCGGACTTTTAGCCGGGTGCTGAGCGAGACCCTGAGTGATGAGCCGCGCTCGGCGGAATCTTTGCGCAGGATCCCGGTGCTGGGCAAGTACCTTGTCGGAGAGCCAAGCGATGTGGCGTCTCCGCGTTATCAGCGCCCCACCGCCATTTCGGGCCCGTCAAACCCTCGTCATGCTTACACGGAGGCAAGTACGCCAATTCTCCCCAGCCAAACTGCGGTCAATTACGGGGCGATAAATTCCGGCCCTGTTCGCCGCGACCGGGAGATTCGGTTCCCTGATGAGGGGCAAGTCAGCCATAGCTGCTGACTTGACACCGAGAGGATTCGCAATGGATGTCCGGAAGGCCGTAATAAATCAATAGCTGGACGTGCTCCGTATATACCTATCGACTTATATAGTTTTATTGAATATATAGGAACCATTCAACGCCTAAGCATCTCGGGCATTTGCCTGACCTCAACGGGGCGCACCACATCTCATCGTCTTCATTGATTTATATCGACGTGTTAAATTATTGAGATAAGACATAGTCTCTTTCATATTTGGAACCACTTGTTGATATTATTTTGGGGCCCTGTAGCAAAATAATTGAAAAGGAGAGAGTGCGATGAAGAGAACAGAATGAGAGGAAAGGGAGGAACAAGTGAGGTGGTAAATATCTTTATGCCTAAAAATCCTCTCCACAGTATCAGTATATAACTAGAATAGTACTTTCTACATTAGTAATAGTCCTTTGGATTCTTTACCAAACCAGTACAGTAGTATTCGAAATCAGTTATACCTCCGCACTCTTATAACTTGGTTCCCGGAAAATAAATCCAGCGGCCATGAGTCCTAATAGGATAGACCTTAAAGGCTCCGCTTTTCAGACCGCTTTCTAAATTAGGGGGTATCTTCCATAATACTGTGTCTTAACAACAGAGGATGTATTTTATTTTACACGAAAGTGCTACAGTAGTTTTCGAAATCAGCTATACCGCCATACTCTTACTACTTTATTGCCGGAAAATAACTCCTACATATGCGAGTTCTGATTGGATGTTATTTCAAGCAATTTGATCTGGACCGCTTTCTACAATAGTTCATCCATTTTATAATACGACTTCAGTACCGTGGTGTATTTTACACGAAATTAGCAGACACACGATACCTCCTCTCCCCTCTCTATCCGACCATCAGGAACTTCCTGGCCATAACGCTCGCCTCTTGCACTAGAAGCGAAGCTTATGTGCAACAACCTTCATTCATCGATGGATGGATCTGCCCTGGGCCCCATGCGCATCCCAATCTTGTTGTCCCTTTTTGTGGGCCAATCTATGGCGTCTAGCTCGACACCTCTGCTCAGCTGGCAGTTAGACGGGAACAGTCGTTCGGCATGGGACATCCTGTGGACTTGTTTGTCAACAATTTTTGCCTGCACGTGGACTCTTATTCACATGGATGTTCCTCCCCGCAATATGTCCGTTGCAAGATGTACAACTAGTAAAATACGTCTGTGGGTTCTAACTATCTTAGCCCCTGAGATTACCTTCCTGCGAGCGACCGGTCAGCTCGGTGATGCGAGAACTTTGCAGAAAGTGTGCAACAAGGTACAGAAAACACGAGACGCGGAATCATCAGAGCCGAAACTATGGCTATCACAACGGACTAGGCCGCTTGAACAAGTCGAAAACTTGGATCACGTGTATTTACATCCAGTCCACACCGAATGGACGCTCCGTCAATGCTTCTGTGTCATCGCTGGCGGACTCGTGTTGCAGACGCAGGATCAATGGATCTACACAATACAGCCCCGCGATATGAAACCTCTTATACAGGCCGGTATGCTCCACTGTTCAGATTTTCGAGACCAGGAAATTGAAGATCGAGCGAAAGCAGACTCGTTTGCGAAGTTCTTTACCGTTCTTCAAAGCACCTGGTTTTTATGCAACGTCATCACAAGATGGGCCTACGATCTTCCCGTATCCCCCATCGAATTGTCAACTGTTGCCTATGTGGCCTGTGCTATTTTAATATATGGGGTATGGTGGTATAAGCCCAAAGATATGGGCACGTCTATCGCAGTCCATCTACGATGTAACCGTGATGATATGCCAATTGAGGTCCGCAATATGATAGAGGGGAATTCCACCGGGTGGGTTCATGTACGAGCTCTCGTTAACGAGGATAACTGGGTGTCTGTCTTGCGGAAGACCGTTCGAACGCCTTTCTTACGCAGAGATATTGAACTTCTCGAGACGACCGATGAGGCACTTGGTAGTGATTTTATCAAAACGCCATTTGAAATCTTTATCTTTGATGTGATATGCAGTCTCACTGCTCTTATTTACTGCGGGATTCATGTGGCCGCGTAAGTCTAAACTTTTCTTTTGCCGCGATCGTCTCTATAAGCTAACGGTAACCTTTTCCCGGATAGATGGGATTTTCCTTTCGCAACTCGCGCCGAGCTGATATCTTGGCGTGTCTTTTCCCTCGCATCTATTGCTACGGCTTTCGTCATATGCCTAGTGGGTGGTCTCGGAGACGCTGTAACTCTCCCCAACTCAAAGGGCCTGCTTCCTTCCTTCATGCTTGGCCTCACTCGCCCAGCCGCTCTTTGGACTATACTCGTTACTGTTATTGTTAGCTTTAACTTCTACATTATTGCACGCTTGGGGATTATAGCCCTTGTCTTTTCGTCGTTGAGAGCTCTTCCGACTGGGTCCTACACAACTGTAGGGTGGATAACTAGCATACCACATTTCTAAAAAGGAACGAGTCAATTAAGGTGATACATATATCATTGACCTAATGATATCCAAATCACAAGATTTTGCTTGGCCAAGACCTTTGTTATGAAAGAAAAGATAGTTACCAATTCTCTAAGGTAGAAATGTCCCGAAATGGTGCTGAATCACTTCTGATTTAGCTCTGATTCAGCATCTAGATCATGAGTGAGCTCTAGACTTACCTAGAAGCAAGTCTATGATGAGTGATATACAAGAAGTGAGCTCATTATGAACAACTCACTTAGCTCTCAATTCCTCTATATTAAGGAGGAGGAAGAATCCCTATCTCTCTGATTCTTTCCTTCCTTAAGAATAAGTTTGAAATGAATATGAGACATATTGCCTTGGACTTCAAATCCATACTACTTTAGTACTATTATACATTCGATTCATATTTTCTTCACTATCTCCTTACCTGGCCCTTTTACTCCTTACACCCATTTACCGAAGCCTAAGTAGGGTTTTCAGAACGTTGATTCCTGTACCCGAGGACCGAAATCTCTAGCACTTTGAAAACGAAAATGGCCCCAAAGAAATACATGACACATGCGGCCGCATCGCTCCCAGGGCACGTTGTCTAAGGCAAATACTGTTGGATACAAAAGCTATAGTGGTTCAAAGTGGCTTATAGTAGTGCAGTATCCCATAGAACTTTAGGATTAATCCTGACCTTCAAGGTGAATAGCACTGGCATATGTTTTCCAGATCGTGATCCATCCCGCTTGCCGGGTGGACCTAGGAGGGGCGGGGCGTGCGCACTATTGGTCTATCTCAACGGACCGGGCCGATAAGCTTATCTATCACATTCAGCAAAGCCCAAGGACCGTTGGAAAGGGAGGTAGCAGAGGCCTGAAGACTCGGTGGTCCAAACCTGATACATAGCTCCATGGGATCCGTCTTGCTACCGTTCCGGTGGTGCACCGCAAATGAACTCGGCAAGAATATGTCGTAGGAACTAGCCGGCTTGGGCCAGGGAAAGGTGCTTTCTGCCAATTTTGCTAATAGTAATTATTATCTGCTTGCGTTCCAGTTTACCGGCGGGGCTGTGCTCGGGAGACTAAAAACCGTTTCTATGATATGTGAAGTGGAACAAAGAGTAAGAGTAAGAGCCAAAGTTATTTAAGACTGTCAATTAATGTTTTAGTTGAGCACCTCGGCACACATGATTTCATGCAGTAGTTGTGATTTAGACAACATACAAGTGTACCTGACCGCCCAGGCATTCAACATCATATGTACCAACTTGCTTGATTCAAGCTAACATGTGAGATAAAGCTTCATTTGAGCCATGATATACACTAACAATTCAGTGATGATAAAGAAGCCGGCTCGTTGGGTCTCAGTTCTCGATCACCTTCACCTTACAGGCTAGCGTTTTGTGAATAAGTAGGTACCTGGGTACATGATCCATAATATTACTACTCTGACTTTGAAAGTTTCCCATTTCACGAGCAGCAGGCCCACACACATGGTCTCTGTCATTGGCCTGGGAAAACCGATATTTCATCACCTCTTCACTCCGCATGTTCCACTTCCGCGCCGACCTTTTCAACAGAGGAAGGTGCCACGTTGGCGTCACCAAACAGCATATCCATCTGTTCCAAGGTCTTGCCTTTGGTCTCGGGAAAGAAGAGGATATAGCAAATCATGGCGATTATGTTGAATACGAAGAACACGTAAAAGTAGCGGAATCCAATATTGGACAAGGCCGTTGGCGAAAATTGAGCAAAAATCAGGTTGATGGTCCAGTTTGTGAAGGTGGTAACCGAGTTGCCTTGGTTGCGAATGTCTACTGGGAAAATCTCAGCGGGATAGACCCATGAGATAATACCAATGAAAGTGTAGAAGAAGCTGAAAACAAAGTTCATGGCCACCATTGCACGAAGCTCATTGCTGTTACTCTCATCATAGTGCTGGGACATAGCGGCATTGCAAACCAAAGCAAGACCCATTCCAGCTGACCCAATGATGAGAGGCTTGATGCGACCAACGCGCTCCAGGGCCCAGAGACCACCGGTGCAGTAGACAATGGATAGAGCTCCGGAGATACCAATAATCATGAGTGAAGTCTTGGTATCAATACCCAAGGATGCATAGATGCGAGTACCGTAGTAATTGATGACGTTAATACCAGACAAGGGACCAAAGGCCTGGACAGCACATCCCAGAATGAGACGACGACGCCAAGAAGGCTTAGTGAGGATTGAGGACCATGTGATCTTTGTCGACGCACGCTCGGCGTCAATAGCTTCGCGAATTTCTTGGAACTCAAGCTCAATATATTGTTCCTTCTCCGGAGTCCCATCACCATGGAGCCTCTGCAGTGTGGCAAGAGCCTCGTCGTGACGATCCTTCTCCATAAGCCAGCGGGGAGATTCGTTCAGGAACCACACGCCAGTAGCAAGGATGAGACCAGGAATACACTGAAAAGCGAGTGGGAAGCGCCCTTGAAAGTTGAACTTTTGTTAGCCTACCTAAGCATTCCGTCTTCCAAGATTTTGACTTACATTGAACAGAAGTGTCAGTGAATGACAAACCGTACCCCAACCACTGAGCGATCAGGTATCCCCAGCTCAACATCCACTGCAACAGACCGGACATCATACCACGAGTCGAAGACTCGGCCATCTCACCGGCATACATTGGTACGACTGAAGTGAGCATACCAACTGCCGCACCGGCAATGAATCGACCAATGATGAGCATAGTCATATTGATAGAGCCAGCTTGCAGAGCACACCCGAAGCATGAGATACAAGCACCAGTAAACACGGACATCTTACGGCCCAGCCGATCACCTGTGAACATGTTGATAATTGTGCCCAGGATTGCGCCACCCTGGAATGCGGAAACGATGCCACCAGTGACAGTGTCATTGGGGTTGGAAAAATATTTGATGAACTCGGTCTGGCCGATGGTGGAAGTGACGATACCGCTATCATAGCCGAAGAGAAAACCTGGACGAAGAGCTCATTAATACTGTGAAAGGTATAGATTGAAGAACTCCAAGGATGGTCGGTACCTACCTCCAATAGCCAGGAAGACGGCAGACAGCAATGTTGTGATCTTTGCCATTTCTGCTTCAGGTACGTAACCTCAGAGTTCTCACGGTGGACGAAGATCGATGCCCAGGTGATGGACAATATTTCACGATGCATGTGCAGAGATTATATACACATATAAGTACCAGGGTACGTACGCTATGGGCAGGTCGAGTGGAACCTCAAAGAACCCAAGGCTTCACTTTCATTACCCCAAAAAACCTTGTTTGTATGGCGGAAAAGCTAGACTGTGGGCCCACCTGGTGATTGGAGCGGAATTTCCGACATAAAGCATTTTAAGCTGTGAATTGACATGGATCGATCAATTTATCTTCGGTGTCTATCGACCCGGATTCCCGTCTTAATGCCGCCCCGGTGCCTTAAATGCGGGGCTGGGGTTCGCGAAAATCCCCATGGGGGGTTAAGCTAGATTGCATTCTAGGAATCCCCAGACTTTCAGCCAACACTTTGGGGTCACAAGACTAGGATCAGCCGGTGTTTTAGCCTTCTTTGTTATTGGCTACCAGCCACCTACCTTCAGGCATTCTATATCCCTAGGATTTCCTTTGGTATATTTCGTCACCATACGAGTGACGGACTTCTGTCTTTGTCCTTGCTGCGACTTATGTAGCGTCTTTTTTTCCACGCTCGGACGTTTCACCGCTGACACCAAGGTTATGAATTTTGATTATGGGGAAATGGAAGCGACAGCGAACACAAAAATGACAAGGATCGTCTCTAATTCGTCAGCCTGGCTCATGAAAACATTGACAAGACCGAGGAACCTACCGTAAGCGAGTCGGGAAACCCGACCAAAGTAGTCAAGTGGGGCTGTCTCGGAATACTTCATACCGAGCACGGCTTCCCGCGTTCATCGATAGTAGAGAAACTTTTGTCACAATATCAGTGCAGACTCGCGAGAACGATAGGTACTTAGATTATAGCTGTAGAAGCTAGATGGAACTCTGCATAACAGAAGCGATAAGAGAAGGAGAGAAGCTTCCTCATCTGCAGCGCCGAGAGCTGGCGGTCACTTTGAATTTTAACAATTTTTAATGGTCCCGTCCCGATTGGTCCCCGCTACCGGGAGGCTTCCGTGGCTCTAATTAAGGATGGGGCTCGGTAGTTGTAGTGGCAATGGACCAAATTTGCCGAAGATTTGCCGTTTCCCTTCGGCTGTGTGCTTTCCCTGGTCTGCTTTCTCATTCCCCCAAATATTGTTCCAGTTCGGTCCTGTGGGTCGAGCGCAATTCATCTTAATCCCTTGCAGACTATGAAGTCTCAATTCCGATCAAGGCGAAGAAATGGAAAACGCAGGGCTTGGAAGGTGATATTTCATTCGAATACATCCACTGCGCAATATATAACACCGAGTTATGAGTATTTAACCCGAATCAAATGGCAAAAGTTTATTTGGGTTTGATATTCATTGCGTATTCTATATTCAGTAAAGCATAGGTAATTGCAAGAAGTCCACAATCTTGGAATTTCCCTTGTCATCCTCACGAGCTTACTCGGAAAATCCATATCCAGGTTCCTTGGCTAGATTTCCAAGGTTGTCACCATGACTTTCTGACTGACGCAAATTTCATTACAAATGTTATAAAGCCTTCAATTGACCCCGGTGGTTACCAGAGTATAACCAGAGTATACTCTGTTCTCTAAATCTTGTGACCTGAGCTTCTAGTCATGTTTTTCAAGCTGCCCCTTCTACTTGCTCTTAGCATCCCCAGCGCCTTGGGGGGGCCCTCTAAACGAACAGAGAATGTCCAATATATTGATTGGAAGTCATTCAAAGCATATGGGGTCGACCTAGGCGGCTGGCTTGTCCAGGAATCGACGATCGACACACTCTGGTGGGACACCTATTCGGGGGGTGCCTCCGATGAATGGGGTCTTTGTGAGAATCTCGGTTCGCAGTGTGGGTCAGTACTCGAGCAGCGCTACGCAAGCTGGATCACCACTTCCGACATTGACAAGGCCGCTAAATCCGGTGTCACTCTTCTACGCATCCCGACAACCTACGCAGCTTGGATCAAGATTCCTGGCTCAAAACTCTACTCCGGCAACCAGACTACCTACCTGGAGAACATCGCGACATATGCTATCACGCGCTATGGGATGCATATAATCCTCGATGTCCATAGTCTCCCTGGTGGCATCAATGGCCTGACTATTGGCGAGGCTGACGATCATTGGGGCTGGTTCAACAACCAGACCAACTTCAATTATTCTATGCAAGTCATGGATACCGTCATTGCCTTTATCCAGAACTCTGGCCACCAGGAATCTTACACCCTCGAGCCTATCAACGAACCGGCCGATAATCACGATTTATCTGTTTTCGGAACCTCTGCCGCTCTCTCTGATGCAGGTGCCGCTTGGGTCTTGAAGTATATCCAAGCAGTGCTTGATCGTGTCGCTGCTGTGAATAGGAAAATCCCCATCATGTTCCAAGGTAGTTTCAAGGGCGAGGAATATTGGTCTGGCAACTTCTCTCGCAGTGAGAATCTGGTTTTCGACGTGCATAACTATTACTTCCAAGGCCGCAACACCACATCTCTGAACGTGCCGTCTTATATGTGTACCGATGCCAAGGCGACCCCAGGCGACGGAAAGTTTCCCACTTTTGTCGGCGAATGGTCTATTCAAACGCTATATAATAATAGCTTTGCTCTGCGCGAGCGCAATTTGAACTACGGTCTGAGTGCGTTTCAGAAGTTTTCGCACGGCTCATCTTACTGGACTTGGAAGTTCTCTGGTAACACTACCGTTGATGGACAAGGGACACAAGCTGACTACTGGAGCTACGAGGCGTTGATTGATCGAGGATATTTCCCATCCCAATGCTAGCGATCTGGAACATTGCTCTTGAGGAGACAATGCAATATTGCTTATTTTCAGATAGCATCCCAGGTATTCAAATGTTGTTTGTAGAATGTTCTCTTTGCCGTCCACAGCGAATCAAGGCTAGGAGGTAGACACCAAGGCTAAGGGATCTAGCTATTGGCGATTAATAAGAAACAAGGCGATACGGTAATCAATAAAAAAGGAGAGTAAAACGAAAAGAAAAAAAAAAAAAAAGATGTCCTATCCACACAACTCTCCAGGTTTGACTCGATGGCTAAAATATCGATACCGCGAATCATTCATCACTACTCTGTATCTTACATAATCTACATGACCTTCTTTATACCACATGATGCGGTGCTTCCAAAAATGTCCTGTGCGCTTTTCAGTATGATAATATTGGTTAGTGATTCGGGTACTTAGACTTTCCACCAGTCCAAATTCAGGAATACAAGCCATGGTACCTGACCGACCTTGAACCTATTCCAGGCAAGTCTCTAGTCCAAATGCGCAAGTACGGAGCGGGAGATCAGAATGGACATCGGGGTGTGTTGCTTGCAGGTCGGGAATATTTGGAAGTTTCTTTCTTTCATTCTTCTGTCCATTTCAACTCCAGCTTCAAAAATTCTTATCAAATATCAAGATTACTTCAAGATGTCCAGCTGTCTGAACTCCAATCAAAAGCTCACCCCGCACGAGAGATACATGGCCAACCCTCCCACCAAGAGGCTATGCTATGGCAAGACTAGGTGGATCGCTTCTTGGTTTGTCATTGACATCATTGTAGCCCACTACAATCTTCGTGCAGCCATCCAACGAGCCGATTACCTTGAGAAGGGAATGCAATGGATGCCATGTCCTGACCCTAAATCCGATGCGGAGCTCGAGCTGTTTGCCCGGAAATAAGTATGCTCCAGAGGAACCTCTATGAATGCGAATCGAAAGCTCCCCCTCAGGCGGAATGGATGATATCTTACAAGCATTTAAGGACAAATCCGGCATGGTATCTCCGTAGTGAGCTTACCGAAGATTGCATAGAACTTGGTGGCTGCTGCAGTCGTAGCTGTGGATGCTGCAAAGCCCGCCAAACCTCAAAATGTATAAGGGGAGCTGGACACTGCACAGCCGAGTGTGATTGTTGTACTAGTCATCGAAATGCCAGGTTCGCCGGCCATGAAAAGAGAAGTATCGAAGATCAACTGAGGAGAATGTTGAATCAAACAACACCTGATTATCTGATAGCAATGACAACGGGATATTTCTTGGAGATTGCCCGACCAAGGTTCCAACCCACTGAAACACAAGCGCTCTCAGAAAAAGGGACGCTGTCCAAGGAAGGAACGCTATCGGGAGAAAGGACACTGTCTAAGCAAGAGTCAATGATCAAAGAAGAGGCAATGTCTAAGGAAGGAACGCCGTCTAAAGAAGAGACGATATCCAAGGCAAAAACAACCTCTGAGGAAGAAAGCACCTCTGGGGAAGAAACGGACTCTGAGGAGGAGACAATCTCTGAGGAAGACACAACCTCTGAGGAAGACACAGCCTCTGAGGAAGACACAGCCTCTGAGGAAGACACAGCCTCTGAGGAAGACATAACCTCTGAGGATGAAATCATGTCATGGATTGATAGTCCATTCAAACTTTCCGACAACGAAGAGGACTGGAGAGACTAGGATGCTTTGATTGCAGCGTATGAAACATGAGAGGATGCTAGCTGGAAAAGAGTGTTTTGATGCTAGGGGGATATGGCGTCTTAGGTTGCTTCTATTTTAGCTGGTAAGAGAAGGAACTATTAGCTTTGTTGTAGGAACCCAAGTGCATTATTTTGAATTTAGGCATGAATTTCAGCCTATGATTTCAGGCATCAATTCAAGAAGTGAGGTGTCCTGAATTTAGATCAATCTCTCTAGCCCACTGACAGCCCTTCAATTTTGCCTCTTCTCCTCCGATGACACTAATTCAGAATCTTTAATTCAATCTTTCATTCTAAATATACAGAATGTGTTCCGGGGCATCCGATGTGGATCCTAGACCCTGACCCTGAGGTGGAGTTGAAATAGGTAACACTAGGCTACAATAGCGCAAAGCGCCAAGCAAATGAGCTTTTATTTGCCTTTTCTTCCAGATTTTTTCCTTTCTTCCATCCTTTAAGCAGTTCAGCTATGGCAGTCACTGCCTCTTCCTGTGGCTCCAGGGTCTTCAGGGCAATTTCTGTCGTCCTCTTGACTTCCTGGACAATAACAACTCTTGGTTTCTCCGCACTAAACGTCCTCAACGAAAACCGGAGCCTCATCGGAACAGCAGCATCAATCAGTCTTCTCACATACTTGGCATGTCGACTTCTTGTGTTCACACAGCCAACTGCGCAAAATGACTCCATTGCCCACATTCTGACAACCGCCTACCTCCGATCACGCGGAGAAGCTCTCGCAACTCTCGTGTTTACATGTGCTTGGCTGTATGAACTCCTCTCCCAAGCGGTGATAATGGTGTTCATGACCATTTTCGGAGGCGCGATCGCGACCGCTATCTACACCGATGCGTTTGACGATGATCCGAATGATCTTCCACAAAGTGATTCAGATAGGGAGAATACCTCCCTAGCGGTTGCGGATATTGACGAATTCAAAGAAAAAGTGGGCGTGGATCCGGTCGCTCTTTTCAAGTTGATTCCACCCAAGGCCCTGGTCTGTTTTGCCATTCTTGTATGGGCCAACTTTGCTACTTTGGGTCTTTATGTATTGCGTCTTTCGTGGAGGTCGGCAAAGGTGGTGCTTGGATCTTCGCCTGCCCCTGTTGTGCACAAGGGTGATGCTCAAGACTCAAAGTGATGCTTGTGATTCTGCGGCTTCCAAATTTGGTTTTGAACATCGATATAAACCACTTCATGCCAGATTCCAAAACTGTCGTGATTGGCCCATTGTGTGAAAGGAACCTATCTGAGTACCTACCCGGTGAATTATCTGGGTAGATCTCACTGTATCAGTTCATATGAATTTCCAAACGTACCCTAGGAGTTTTTTAACTAAGTTTCTTTAATCAACAGTTTTCAATCCAACATCTTTATTTTGGCGACATAATCTAAATTATGCGCGGTATATGCATCTGCATCGGTCGGGACAACAAGCAGCAGCTTATGTTCTACATCCGAGCCGGAATGGCGATTAGTCAAAATTGATAAGCCGTCGGCTTCGGAGTTTGGGAAACAGCAACTGATTATTTAATTGGCTTGTTTAATCTGATTCAAATGAGTGACAATATTCATCTTGGAACATAACCCTTCAAGACTCTGTATAATCTTCCAAAAGCCGAGCAGAATTACTAATCTTCATATTCCTCCTGTGCATGTCTGCATAAGTGCTTGATACATCTGTACAAACATTGCATGACTTACTAATAGTAAGTAGTAATTCTGAAGACGAGTTAAACATCAAAATATAAAAGCCAGTTCGACACGCATATATCGCTATTCGATCCAACAACTATCCAGTCTATCAACACAATAATTGTACTTATTACATTGAACCGTCGTCACAATGGGCCCTTACACTGCTGCTCATTCCAATCCCCAAGGCGCCGGAGACGCTCGACCAACCTCCCTCCAAATAATCCACGACGAGTCCCTAGAAGGAAAACTCTCCAACAAAATCATAGTCATCACAGGATCGACATCCGGCATTGGCATCGAGACCGCAAGAGCGCTAAAAGCAACAGGCGCGACCTTGTTCCTGACAGCCCGCGACACAGCACAAGCCGAGAAAGCCCTAGCTGAAATCCTTGAGCCTGGCCGCATCGAGCTCGTCAAGATCGACATTTCCTCCTTTACCAGTATTCGCGCAGGAGCAGCAGAGATCCTATCAAGATCACACAACCAAGTCAACATACTAGTCAACAACGCCGGAATAATGGGTGTCAAGGATCTAGAACTCACAGAAGATAAACACGAAATACACTTTGCAACCAACTATCTAGGACATTTCCTTCTTTTCCAACTACTCAAGCCCGCTCTGCTTGCTAGCTCGACGGCTGTGTTTCACTCCCGGGTTGTCAATGTTGCCTCGTCGGCTCATCGGGCTTGTCATCTGAATGAGAGCGATAACTACAATTTTGAGAAAGGCGGGTATAATTATGGAATTGCGTATGCAAATTCCAAGCTGGCTTGTGTGTACATGGCCAATGAGATAGATCGTCAGTATGGTCATCTGGGCCTTCACGCGACGAGTCTTCATCCTGGTGCGATCAATACCAATTTGGCGATGCATGTGGGAAAGGAGTTTGTGGATCACCTTATGAGTGATGAGAATGTTCTCAAGATTATGAAGAGTCCTGAACAGGGAGCTGCTACGACTGTTCTTGCTGCGGTTGGGAAGGAGTGGGAGGGTAAGGGTGGGAAGTACCTTGAGGATTGTGAGGAAGCAGAGCGTGGAGTGGATGATAATGAGACTTTCGGAGTTGGATATGTTCGACAGACGTATGATCTAGAGAATGAGAGACGACTTTGGAAGGATTCTCTTCGCTTGGTGGGAATGGGCTATGAATCAGACTAGGTACATAGCAAGGCAGGCAGGATTGGGTATTTATAAACTGCGCGTTGAACAATTTCTCGAGACTTTCGTTGAATATTAGCTCTTATGTATGTGCAATTCTATTCATTGTGCTTTTGTGTTCAAAAGGAAAAATCTATGTGCGAAAGATAAACGAGTACCGTGAACTCAACCCACCATAGCTATTCGACATCACGCCTGAGGCATGAGACAGCCAGAGCTTATTGCGGCACACGGGGGCCAACATTTTGCCAGAACTTGCAGCGCTCTCCACGACCACCTTCCCACATCGATGCATCCGCCAGGGTAAACTCATTCCTTACGCCAGGTCCTTTCCGAAGCCAGTATGAGAGATGATCAGTGACCTTGTCGAAGACCGTCCTGCCACCTGTAGTGTTCAGGTTCATGAGTACAGGCAAAGACTCATTCCACGTTGGCCAGTTAATATACCCGTTTGGGCCTTCAGGCACTGTGGAGTTTTCCGTACGGCCCTTCGCATCTGCGATGGAGATTACCGGGGTATCATGTATGATGAAGGAACCCCAAATCTTCTGGAATGCATGCATAAAGCCACGAGAAGGTGTGTGCGCCCCAACGGAGAAGTATGCGGTCAAGTCTGCACCGTGGTATGCAGGCGTGACAGAATATTGGTACTTCCAGCTCTCCTTGGCAGTATCCCCCGAGAAAGCATCTGCAAGCCAGTAGGAAGCACAGTCAAATGTTGTCTCAGCAAATATATCAAAGATGGTTTGCTGAAGGCCTGTCGCCATCTCTGACTGGTTCAAAGCGGTTGGGCCCCGATCACCCAGAGTGTCGTACCGGGGGCCATGGTTCGTGGGGGAACTATTCCAGAACCCATAGATATCCCTCAGGTGGGAGTAATCAAATGCAGTGAACATGGGGAAAGTGTTCTTGATGTAACTCAAGAAACCATCAGTGGTGTTGATGTAAGGCGGACTCAAGGGCACACCATCATTGGCATTGTTCTATGAAAGTTAGCATTCAGAGCTCAATTCATATCGAAAAAGATTCATGGACTGACACCAGATATTATACGCTTGCCGCTAACTTCCTTCTTGAGCAATTGCGTAGATGATAGCTCTCGGATGAACTCGCCGTCTATCACAGGCTGAAAGGCCCAAGTACCCCATGATCCAGAGGTTGAAATATTTGCGCTGGCATGTTGTAAGGTCTTCGTGTCTGCATTGACGAGACAATAAAAGATGCTCGTTTTGGATGTGAGATTCTCATCATAGCATCCTGCCCGTACTGCGAATTGAAGATAGTGATTTGTCGGTACTTCATCATCGTAGTGGTACATAGCAGGGGTATACGGGCTGGCGGCGATAATCTACGCGGGTCAGTCAAACTTCCCCAATGTAGCATTGCACGTACATTGTTGAACAAGTGATCCTCGCGACCTCCATAAGCCATCGTCTGCAACATCACTGAGCCAGCACCTGAAGATTCACCGCCCAACGTGACGCGAGATGCATTGCCGCCGAAGGTTTCAATGTGCTCTTGGACCCATTTAAGTGCAAAACGCATATCTAGCAGACCTGCATTGGTTTGACCATACTTATGCACATCTTTCGATGACAGAAAGCCAAAAGCACCCAGTCTGTACTGGATCATGACCGCAATGAAGCCGTTTTCGTTCGTCTTGATCCACTCACTGGGGTCATAGGTAGCCCCAAAAAGGCCGTACCCACCGCCATCTGTAAATTTTTAGCGGCAGTGGCTTTGACACACATAATATTAACAATTTAGTTGAGCATGGACTTACGGATCCAAAGAAGGACGGGGAGGCTTTTTGCCCCAGGTGGAGCATACACATTCAAGAATAAACAATCCTCGTCTCCGAGGGCCGAATTGAAGCCGTAGATTTTGGGCAATTTCGCACCACCAGACTGGGGACAACGAGGAGGCTGCTTAGTGGCATATTGGATGGAAGTCCGGTTCACTGGGGGAGCCTGTGGAGCTTGCCATCGAAGCTTTCCAACCGGAGGGGCTGCATAACGAATTCTAATCAGGGCCAGTAAGTAACGCAAAATACCCAATCAAGATCGCGGAGTTTGAAATCTCACCCTTTGAAGACGTTCAGATCGTAGGTACTGTCATAGTACCCCTCGTAGCTAGCGTAGCCTAAATTAACCACCGGGTTAGCTGTATGGGCAGGAGAAGCTAGGCTAATCCCGGTTGTAATAAGTGCGAGAAGGATCAGGCCGCCTGTTCCCATGAAGCTCATCCTGACCTACTCGCCAGAGCTTTTTTTTTTTTTTTTTTTCCTTGGGGGAAAGTAAGGAATGGCGGTGACTTGATTGGAGGTGTGGTGTGGTGAAGATCCCAGCCCCTTATGTACAGCTCATGCAAGGCTGTCGGCATCTGACCTGCTTACTCACGCCAAATGCCCCATTGTCCATTAAGAACGCATTTAACAAGATCAGCGTTCCCCGTCAAATTGGTTCTGATGACCGTGTAGCCATAATCTCCATTCGCATTAGAGTTCGCGTTTGTTGACTTGATCTAGTCATATAAAAATGGGTACCATAAGGAGTGGAGGATCTAGGGCCTGGATCATTCTGATTGACCCATTAAGCTCGCATTATCCACACTAGGCGGCCCACTCAGCAATATACTGTAGTAACATGGGGCCGAAGCTTGTCAATGTGGCACAAAACCTCAACGCCAATCCTTGGCATCCCTTGGAGACGTACAGATGCCCAAAACATATGGCCAGAACTCTCGATTTTCTAGAAGTGATGATATCTGGGAAATAGAGAGAGAGAAAAATTAAGATATAACAAACATTTTAAAAATGAAATAGAAGTGAGTACATTCAAGACTGAGGAAGGTTACACCGGTGCAACCAACAAAGCGAACAGATGACCTTGAAAAAGCAATGACAAATACAATGAAAAGCCCACTCCATGGCTGTTGTACTGTGAGATCTCCTTGAAACACTTCGAGTATTCAGGCAAGCATCAGACCTTGCCTTTATCGCTGATTGCCTTTCAGCTCCTGCATTCCTGTGCCATGGGCTTATTCATCCCTTCAATCGGCTTTCACACTTAACATGTGCATTTGCGACGATCCAGACGATTCAGACAACCTAGACTCGAATCATCATGATGGGTCACGTTGACTTGAATGAATCACGAGTTACAATAGTGACCGTGTGTTATTCCATCCCGATTCCGATAATGATAACATGTACCGGGCTACGACTTTTTGTAAAACTACGACCCTCGTCCAAAAATTCCATCGCTTTTGATGATTTGATGATCATCATTGCTACGGTAAGTACTCCGGTTTATCTGAACCCCTCTTATCCTCTACTTCAAGTGGCCCACGTTCTAACATCACTTTGTTGCAGTCAATAGCCGTTGGGTTGTGCATAAGTGGTTTAGTCTATGGTGAGCGAGCTCCCATGGCTTCTCAAGCCTTTGGATCTGGCTAATCATGAATTTTTCAATCATAGGTCCACCCTATGGCTTTGGTCGCCATGAAGCCGCCCTCTCACCCAATGATATAGAAAGCTTCTTGCGGGTACGATGTCATCGCGTTCACTATCCCGTTTCAGAAACTAAATTATGAACTAGGGCGACTATGTCTTCAGTCATTTTTACGACTGGGCTATTGCAAGTACTAAACTGGCAATTCTTTCTCTCTACTATCGCATCTTCAGCACGGTGGTCTTCCGCCGATTCGTGATCGGGACCGCTATCTTTATCTTATTGTGGCTCGCGGCCATGGAGATCGGTCTTGGATTACAATGTTTCCCGGTGCAAAGAGCTTGGGACGCGAGCGTTAAAGGGACTTGTCTCGATTTGGTGTCATTTTCCTACTTCACCAATATCACGAACTTGGTTACCGACATCTGGGTGTTCCTGCTTCCGCTACCGATTATCTTCAGACTACACGTTACGCGACAACGGAAGTTCGAGCTCGCAGGAGTCTTTGCCATTGGTCTATTGTATGTCTTATATTCCCCTCCCTCGATTCGAGGATATTGTGCTGATTTGAGGAGCGCATGCGGTGTTACTCTTGCTCGTTTAACAGTTGTAGTCTCACAAGGATCGTCCGATTTCACATGTAGGCCGAAACATTCTTAGACTGACATTCAGGAAACTAACTTTCTCTTAGGGACTGGTGTTCCTCTTGGAATCCTATCTGTATGGGAGCCTCTGTGTGGGATCATTTGTGCAAATATCCCCTTACTCTACAAACTGACCACTGTAGCCTTCAAGAAGGTTCTTTCTTATAGATCATCTGGGACAGGTGATTCCACTTGTACACCAAATGACTCGGAAAGAAAACGAAGGTCCTCCAGCATGCACAGCGAGTGGGCCATGCTCCCCAGGGCTGATAAGGGTTGTTCGGCGAACATCAGTGAGCCTCGGTCCAATCAAACAAAATTGTCGGCGGTGGGACAATCACGGTCATAGTCTCCAGTCAAAGCACAAGCCATAGATGAGTGCTGATTCCAATCTTTGACATCTATATATTGAAATCTATATTAAAATAATGAATATTGTTGAAAATACTCCGGAGAAGTTCAAACACTGACATGGTGCATCCAAATGGCACGGAATCCAAGGTCGGATGGACAGGCCTAATGAGCCCGCGTAGCATTCACACCTCGGAACTGCCTAACTAACCATCACAAGCAATAAAAAACACCAAAAAATTGACCGACGCAGGGGTCGAACCTGCAATCTCTTGATTCGTAGTCAAGCGCCTTGCCATTGGGCCAGCCGGCCTTGTTGATGTAAGAGCAGTGAAAATTTGCCAATATAAGTGGAGCCGAGGCTTCCGAGGATCGGCTCGAGTCTCCACTATACAATCTGGCCGGGCCGTCCAACCGAGGCCTTGCATTTTGATTTTCAGTAACTGATCGTTTAATCACGTTATTAGAATATCTCTGATATTATGGGGTTAATAGGTTTTATGTCCCATAAAAATGAAACCTCAGAACCAGATTATGGTTTCGTTCTGTCGTGATCCTTGTTGAACGAGGCACCTGTAGGCCCTCAGATGAAAATATATACATTCAAAATCTGTATGGAAACCTTGAAATAATCAAATGCTGAGCTGAACGTACCGTCAAACAACTCATTGCAAATATTAGAGAGCCTTGGAAACCAAAAATTGCTATATATCATCTACTGCCAATCGTTGGCTGCAGTGGTGAAGTCCGCACTTAGGGTGGACTCGGAAAGCACTTTCTTCGCGAATTAAACTAGAGATACTATCATGAATACTAGAATGTACAATATTTAACTATAAATTAAGTAGCTAAGAGTAAGTTGAGAGCAAAATGGGAGCTTATTGAGAGATAGCTAAGATACTTATGACCGTCCTTTGTCAATGAACTTTCACACGATCAGGGCTGGTCATTCCAAGTGGTAGATTGGATGTACTGTCTATCAAGACTTTCAATTGACAAGGGGACAAAGTGATATATGGTGTCTGGTCGGCTTTGGATACCATGGACTATAACAAGTGTCTTGGCCTCAGCGAAGGTCGTGAACCAGGAGAAGATAGTTGGGCTGAGACTCAGCTCCTTACGCTGCACCTCCCTCTCCTTGGTGCATTATTTACCATCTTTCCTATCCAATTCTGCTATACGCCATAATGTTCAACCCGTTTATCGTCGAGAACCCCACTACCCGTTGGCTATATCCTGTTTCTCCTTCCATTAGTCACTCCTTGGGTTACGCTGGGACTTCACTGTCGGCCGTTGCTTATGATACTGCTACGGATGCAAATCTGGAGGAGCTTCTCAATGTCATCCGAGGGACTCCTCCAGATGAACCTCCGGGCAGACTCAGGTACCTTCTTGCTCAAAGTAGGTTTTCTATGCCTAATATGAAGATAATTAAAATGTGTACCTACTGAGCTGGCCATCAATACTAAATCTTAACAAAAGACCCAGAGGACTACAGCCACTATGTTTCAAATACCGAATCACTATAAGTAAAAGTAATATTGAATGACATTCGTACAGCGGGAAATTCCGCCTCGTCGGCCGAATCCGACGATTTCAGCTTAGCGCCGGCGCTAGGTGTAGCTTACCACAATGATTCTAATTTATAGCAACGAAATTTTCTTGGCAGATTACGCTTTTGCTTGTTATTGCTTGTTTCTTCTAATATTAAACTTCCATGGCGGCTTCTTCCCCCGACCTACACGCTCAGGTGGCATCTCAGATCGAAGCCATCCGACTGATAATCGCCCGTCTCTCTGACTCAACCCCATCAGCCGGGGCAGCCGGTCTGGTGAAAAAAGCGCAGAACGAGCTTGAGTTGCTTCTTGGAGTTCTTAGCAATATTGAGTCACAGTCTGCACTATGTGATGATCATACAAGCCCGAAACTATGGAGCAAACTCGAGGACTGTCACTGCTGTTTGTTGGAATTACAAAACTTCCAAAAGTCCACTGGGCAGAGTTCATCCGAGACCCATTTTCTGGAAATCCGTGCCCAGCTATCTGACTTGATATTTGAGTTTAGCGTTATAAACGCGGACATGGCGATGTATGTTGGCTCTCATCTCAATAACGGCAAATCGAGCTCAGTGCTGATATGATTCTCAGATCTTCTCATGCCAACCTTGAGCGCTTACTACAGACTTATGTTGGTGAGCTTGTCGAGAGCAAGCGAGATATACAGTTTATTTCTGGCCCTTTTGGTGACTCCTCAAACCCCAAAACAGACGACAAATGGCAACTTTTACAAAACGAGCTACAAGATTTCGGTGTCACATCTGAGCAGTCCACCCGGGAACGTGAATTTATCATCGCTACTCTTCAAAGAGCAGTAAACGGCAATAAAATCTCGAAACCCGGTTGTGAACTAGCTTCAGTGGAGCCTCTTGCAAGCCCATCGCGCCCAACCCAAAGGACCTCGGATGAAAACTCCAGGTCTTCCGTCCAATACCAGAGTGAAGAGGTTGTGGTAAACGGAGTAACGCCAGAAGAGATCTCACAAATCGAACCAACACCTATCACACCTGCCGTCCAGGGCAAAAAGTCTGGTTTACTTCAACGAATGAAGTTCAGGATGTCAGGGGATAAAACTGAGTTACTCACGTTAGTCAGAAAGGGTGAAATTGACCCAATAAAAGAGGGTTTGAAAAAGGGCGCTAGCGTGAATGCACAGGATTCAAATGGACAAACAGCATTGATCATAGCTACATTCCTCGGTAACGAAGAAGTGGTATCTCTGCTACTCAAGTGCAAGGCCAAGCCAGATTTGAAGGGAAAAAACGGGGAGACAGCCCTTTTCGTCGCTGCTCAAAAAGGATACGAGAACATCGCCAAGCTACTCCTACTCCACGGAGCAAGTCCCAATGGTTCAAATATCCGTGGCAAATCAGCTCTCTCACAAGCTGTCACATGTGGAAACTTGAGCATGACTGCTTTGCTACTGAAGCATGGAGCCATCACCAACATACTGTGTGCTAATGGTGATACGGCTCTTACCTTCGCCGCTGGAAACAATTATATCGAGATTACACAGCTGCTATTAAGCGCTGGCACACCAGCAGATCAAATTGGGTCTTCCACTAGGACTTCGCTTTTCAGGGCCGTGGTCAATGGGAACGCTAAGATGGTGAAGCTTCTGATGGATCATGGAGCAAATCCAAATCGACTGGATAGCCAGTCAATATCGCCTATGCTGCTAGCCGTGCAAAACGGGAACAATGATATCCTCCACATTTTTCACCAATTCGGGTATGTTTATCAACAACAAGGACTGGGCATTGGAAGGACTGTGGTTGCTTTAGCGGTAGTTGACTTCATGACTACTATAGGTAACATGACTTAGAATTGAGATTTATGTACTTATTGTTTAAGGGTGTACAGTTATATTCTTCTAATCAGTATTGCACTTGAGAGAGACTTGGTAATACGAAGTAAATGCAATTGTCATACAGAAAGACATAATACAGTCGGAATTCCTGTGTGATCACCCGTCATACTACCAACCAGCGTGCATTGATTGCGAGGCGGACATGACAAGTGCTTTCTTGGAAATTGACCAGCAAACAAATGTCAAATTCTTACTCAGATCAAAAAGATCATAACTAACTTCAGTTTGATAAGGCAAAGATAATTTCCTGGTTGTTCGTGGTGGTATCGTATCATAGCACCTCGCGATTTCGACTTTTATAATGGCGATCCCCGAACCTTTCAAGCTTCCCAGCGCGATCCATCCCACTAACAAGCATTCTATAATGAAGTGAGCTGAAACAATTTCAACAACTGATAAAACAATATATTAGGCAGCAAATTCCTATATAAATACTTATTATCTTCTCTCTTTCTTCACCATTCTTGATATGACTGAGATGGGGGAAGTGCTATTGATTCTCACATCATGTTGCCACGGGAAAGAGAGTTGACCATTGGTTACTGAACCCGTCTATGTTCCTTCTCTGTCTGTCCTGGAGGGTAAATGAACCAAAAAAAAAGGCAAACAAGATCACATCTCGCTCACCTGATATAGTAAGAGTGACCATTGGTATCAATCCCGCTCTTAATGAGCCATATCAGGGAGGCCGATATCCCTTTGGTCTCGCAAACCTTCTCCTCAAGCCAGCGGTTTCACTATCACCGATGCACTCCAGAAGTGGGATAGGCATTTTCAGGGATCAAGGGGGAACTTTGGCACCATTTTTCCTACAGCCTTTTCACTCAAGAATCCGAAGTAGATCTTGCTACTTTGTCTACTGATATCAAATATCTTTCTTGAATGGTGATGTTTTAAAGTAACTTCCTACCATTAATTATAGGCAGGAAGCAACTATCAATAAAGCTTTTGAAACAAATCTACCCAAAACGCCAGTACCATATATGACACAAATGCAAAGAAGCTCTAGCCCATAGCTCAAGACTGCATCTTGTTGCTGTTCTCCTCGTTGAACTGGTCACGGGCAGCAGTGAATTTCTCGGTAACAACATCGCACAGGTCCATCAGGTCATTGAAACCCTTTTCAAGAGCCTCGAGGGCGGTAGTTGAGTCTGAGATTCGCGTTAGTTAAGGCGATCTTTGAATATTTGTGGCATCGAGAGTCCATGATCGGTGCTCGCTTACCGCTAGTCTGAATACGGAGGTGCATCTTCGCGTCGGAGGGGTGGGGGATAGTGTAACCGCAGAAATCCACGGCGGGGCTAATTCAGTTAGTGATACAATTCAAGTAGATCCAATCTATGGGAGTCCGGGCAGGACACTCACTTCTTCATGATGGCAAATCGCAGCGCATTACCCATGGTGTGGCCTTCTCCTTCAAACTGGAATGATGCGGCAGTCTCTGAGGAACCGGGCAGCTATGCGATGGGTTAGATCTTATGCGACCATGTACACGTTCCTCTTCCGGGTTCTACATACCACCAGAATGCGGCGCTCATCCAGCATCAACTCATCTTGCGGCTGCTCGACATCCATCATGGACTGGTCTTGGGCATCTTGGGAGTGGACAGAGCCAGGCATTGTGGGATTGGAGACGGAGGATTTGGAGATGCGTGTAGATCGTGGAGGATCCGAGCTCGGGCTCGTCGGTGAAGTAGCGGACTAGTTGTAGACTTTGCAGGCAGTTCGATTGGATAGTCTCTGGGACCGGTTTCCGCGTGTTAGATGTAATCGCAGAGGGAATTCGTGAAGGCAAGTGACGACTTTGGCGATTGGAATTGCCCGCAAGAAAAAAAAAGTGGGTTATCGATAGTGGGGCTCACCGCCTGCCCTTTCGGGAACACAGGTAGATGTTTGGCTTCAGGACAATCATGCTCTTTATTCCAACGACGATCATGGTTGTATGTCTGTCATCTATGAGTGATGCAATATTTGTCCATGTTTTGAGTTGTCAATGTCGTGCAAGAACTGTCGGGCTAGGTTACTAGTGGTTTGAATCCTGTTCCACGACAGTTACGGTTACAGGTTAAGCAGTTCATGGTATGAGGTGATGAGCGTTGAGTATAGTACATGGAAGCAAGATAGATTGGATTTGTTTAGAAGAACTTGTTCTTAGGTAAAGGTGTAGGAACTATAGAAACTATAGAAATCGCGGGTATCAGTGGTTGGACCGCAAGTTCTATATCTCCCTTTAGAACCATGGATCTGATGCAAGAGTGAAACCCCGTTTAGGTTAGAGTGACCCCTGTGGCTGGTTTCATCAAGTGGCTTTGGAGCCTGTTCGCCTTCCAAAAGGGGAACCCCCGTTCAGCTTCACGACCTATCACATCTGCGAAATGAATCTAGGATCTGGGACCATTTGGGACAGAGTATTGCTTGTGTAAAAGGACTGGAGATAGCGGGGAAACTCATTAAACTTCTCCTCATCTCGAATCCAATGGATAAGCTGGACGTAGATGAACCATCGAACTAGTGACTAGCTTGACCAGAGTAATTTCCCTTGGAAATTGCAGTGTAAAAGGCATCGACAGCTCGACAGCCACATCTAGGTCTGATCTAGAAGAGACCGTGCACATGACCGAAAGGGACCCGAGGGGATTTTGACTCCAGAACCCGATCTGTGCACCCGACTCGTGTTCTTTGAACTCCAAATGTGTTGACGTGGAAGGCAACCAATGAACGAGGTAGACTAACTTGAAATTCAAGTTTTTTGACGGTCGGCAAAGGGTTCCGTGCATTAGTGATACGGAGTCATGATCCACATCTCGGGGAGGGGCCATGGTGTTCATGATTTATCATAGATTTATCATATGGAAAAAGCAACTAGGCACACCTATGCAGCCCCCAACCTAGTGTCACATCGCGAACCATACTCCTGGTCGAAGTAAGCGCCATGTTTGACTTCGTCTGATGTGATCTACTGGGATGTCAGGAAATTGTCGATCAAGGCACGGCGGCTTGGGGGCCAGATAAACTCAGTCCGTCTCCATAACAGTAGGAGTGGAATCCGGTGAGTTAACACCAAAAGCGAGTTAAGTTAACCCTTTGCATCAAACATGTTTCACGATGTACCAAAATGAAGAGTAAATCAGAACAGAAACACGTCGTGTCTCAGCCGTAGGATTCTGATACGCCCGGTGCCCCCAGAGTAGAAGCCCCTGCTCCACTATGAACTCTGTTGTCGTGCAGTACTATCGACTTGTTGCATCATACTGGATCGGCTGTAGAATCAAGTACCTGGTACTTGACAAAAAGGCCCCCCTTCTTATTAATGCAGGTTTTAAACTATTATTTCCTCCCTTGGGGCCCAGAACCTTCATGTTTCTTTTTCTCTTAGCTTGAAATCCTAAAGCTCCTCTCTCGCTTGTTGCTTCTGGACCTTTTTTTTCTCGTTTCTTTTTTTCCCCTGCGATCTGTCACACTTGCCGCCTAACCGCCGAACTTTCCCCCCTCCAACCTCCCCCAACATTTTCTTAGTCTCTCATTTTCTTTGTTCATTCCAACTTGGACATTGATCTTCGCTCGCTCGATCCTCAAGGGCACGATTCTAGCCCCGCTGTCATCTGTTCATTGATGCTCCTCTCTTAAGCCTCTGAGGTGCTTGGACGCCGATCCCATCCTGGGACTAAACAGCACTATATACAAAGAAACAGAGAGGGTTCGCCATCTATCAAATAAAGCGATCTGATCTGATCTGATCTACTCAACACTGTCACTATGTCGACGGCAATTGCCTCCGCGCCGGCAGCTCAGCTATCCACGCCGCATACCACCCGCGATCCCAGCCCCAAGAATTGCCCGACCTTGGCCCCTCAGCCTGCGGCGAATTCCTCTCCACCCCGAGTGGCAAGTTCACAAGATGCCCATTCCAAAAGGACTCCCGAGCACAAAGACCCGTCGTCTCCGTAAGTTATACCGAATACTGCGTGCGGAAAAGACTCCTCCCGAGCGGAAGGCTAATCAGAGCGACTAGATCACAAGGTAGCGCGGGTCCCAAAATCACCGTGAAAAAGGAGCCGCCCTCCTCACCCCGTATTCAAACCAGGCCCCGTCCCCGCAAGCTGGATCTTTCGACAAGTCTTCCTTCCTCCAGTGGACTGACCGTTCGGCCGCCAGGAGGCCCCATGACCGCTCGCGACGGTGTCACTATGCAGGATGTCGGCCTAGCCTGCTTGTCGCCCGGGTTCCAAACACATGATCCGATAATGAGAGAGCAACTGCAGCGCAGTCTCTCTGTGCGCGACCAACAGCGATCAATAATCGAGGCGCGACTACAGAAACCCGGCAAAGATGACGGGCCGCCTTCACAATCGGGATTCATGGGGATGCCACCCCGGAGTAGCTCGAAGCGACGACCACCACCCGGCCTCTCGATCGTTCCACCCTCCGCATCGCAGTTTGCAAATGAGCGAGTTATCCAGTCGGCCCCGTTGCATCAGACCTTTACCGGCCGCTATCAGCCTCAGCCTTTGACTCGTCATGTCGTCAACCAGAGCCCAACTCTGGGCGCTACATCTCATATGCATCAAGTTCCGGCCACCCAGACAAACAACCGTCTTCCACCCCTCTCTGATGTGTTTGGATCCGATGCGCTCGGTCGGGATCGTGAGCCCAGCCGCCAGGGCCTCTATGTGAATGCGTCGAGCAGCAACTCCTCGCAATCTAACTTGGCTCCTATGCCTTCTCCGGGTCTGCCTGCCATGTCTCAAACTCCCAGTCGGCCGCGGGAGTACCGCTCGGCCGAAGAAGCTGTACAGGAACTGTCGGGAGGCCGGGAAGAGTTGCTTCCCCGGATTGTGCATTATGGAGGGCACCAACCGCCCACCCCACCATCCCCGCAAACCATGCATACTGCTCCTAAGACTGCTCCTTTGACCTGGGATGAACCTGCACCAAGTGCGCCCCTTGCCCCGATGCAGATCGCGGATACAACTGCGCGCCGTCGCCCTCGCAGCGAATACGAGAATGATAACGGGAGCCCCCCATTGGGACATGGCCCTGATTCTCATTATCGGCCCAACCCGGCTGCCAACTCTGGTCCCAGTGCCACCTTCCCCGGTCCCTTTGGTGCAGGCCGAGACTCGCCGGAAACCCAACGGAGAAAGAAAGAAGAGTTCCTCGGCCTCTGTGCTCGGGCTTGGGATTTGTTTCATTCGTGAACAGCTCTGTCTCTGTTTTAGTCTAGTCGTGATTGATCCAGGCTTCTGTGAAGCCTATCAAAACGCTCTACACCCCACTTGGCATAATCGCCATATGCGATCTGTGGTTCCCATCGAAACATCCACCTGGTTTCTTCCCCAAAATTCGAATGTCTCCTGTCAAGGCAGCATTTCTCATCCGACTCTCTGGCTGGTCTTGAGTGATTGAGTCTGGGTCTTCACCCTTCACATATATGACAATGATGTTTATATCTCCCATCTCTTATATCCACGGTACGATAGTGGTGAGCCTGTGGCTCATGGAAAATCCTGCACTTGGGGACTCATGCATTTGATTTTGTATTGGCGTTCTTTATTGGGAAGGAGTTCTTGTTTTACTATATACCTTTTTCTTTCTGGCTGTTATCTTTTTTTTTCCTTTGTGGGATCTAGCATTTGTGAATGGGATTTTCGATGCAAGTTTTGTCTTCAGCGGATCAATGCTGGTTTGCCCTAATACATATTGCTGGAATCTAATGCTGTAGTTGTCAGGACGTTGGGGTATTTGGAAATTTGAACATATGCATGCATTCTAATATTTTCATTGCAAAAGAAAAACTCCTGGGTATCTAAGCAAGTCGCCGACGCTTGCCAAAACTTGGAGGCTCGTCATCGCCGCCCATTCCACGACGCTCAAAGGGCATCTCCTTGCGCTCTTTGGAAGCCATCTTCTTACGCCGACGCTCCATGGCCTTGGCCCGGTCCTTGGACTTCATAGACTCGTACTTCTTCTCCAGAACCTGTTTCTTCAGATCCGATTTCTTCAAGAAGTACGGATTGCTCTTCTTGCCCTCACGAATCAACTGCTTCTCATGCTTCTTATGTTCGGTCATAATCTCCCGCTCTCGCTTCTTGCTCTCGTCGGCCTTCATTCGATCTGTTGCAGACCGAATCTGCGCCTTTAGCGCCTCCTTCTGTGCCGGATTCTTGGTTCTGCTGAATTGCTCCTTGAGATCCTTCAGCTCGGATGCCCGATACTCGTCCAAGAATGCGTATGCTTTGCTTGTTCCTTCCGAGTACCGTCCTGCACCACTGTAGCCCATGACAGCCGCATCGAACCGCGGATCACGAGCCTTAGCGACGGCCGGAGGCTCCACAACTGTGCGTCTTCTAGTGACAGCACGCTTAGATGATTGTTCCATGGGTGCGTGCTTAGATTTGCGAGACTCCTTGTCTTTCTTATCCTTGGAACCGAGCGCTTTGGCCTCGGCTTCCCGTTTCTGTTCGCGAGCTTCGCGGATCTTGGCGCGGATATCGTCGAGCGGGGAGGCAGTAGTAGATTCATCGGCTTTCTCCTTTCGCTTTTTAGGACCCATAGATGCCTGGGCCTTTGCTAAAGCACCGAACGAGATGTTACTGAGAGATGCTTGGAAATCATCTTTGTTGTCGTCTTCATCGGAACTTTCTCCCTCAACATTGTCGTCGGAGTCTTCGTCATCGTCGCCTTCGCCATTGGAACCCGAAGCATCATCCTGTAGTATAGCATTAAGCATATGCGCTAGTAAGCTTGACAGAGTTGCAAGTCACATACCTCTTGTGATTGATTGTCGTCCGAATCCACATCTTCTCCATCCTCGTTCTCGTCCTGAGAGACTTCTTCCCCAGAGCCTGAGGAATAGACGTCATCCTCCTCGTCGCCTGGCCTGGCCCGCACACGGCGGTTCAACATATCTGAAATGGCCATGATACAGAGTAAATTGACCGAAAACTGTGTATCTTGAAAACGATGGAAAGCGGTGCAAATCAGGTCGCAAAAAAGAAAAGTACTGCCGTCGGGCGGTGAGCCCGATAACAGCTGATTAGATATTTTTTTGCGCAATCGATCAACCGCGATCCAAATTCGCGACTTCTTACAGATCTATGCCTCGTTCTTCCTCGCCCGCTCTTTTTTGTCTCTCTTTGACCAGGCCAACGAATACAAGACAACTTTACGGGGTATCTAATAAGGTACAACACCTCCAATCTCCTCTCGATTGGAACTTTGTCTACAACTTCCAGTTGAACAGGACTAACCCCTCTCTAGTTTATTTCCCCCATACCGTCCTTTCCTGCGGTTGATTCTCCTCCCCTGCGACTGCCAAAATTTTTCAAACTGTCTCAGCAAAATAAAAGACCACGGCGCGTATCGAACGCTGCTGCGGTCCCTCCGTTCTTCGACTCGGTTCCCCGTTATGCCAATCCATACAATCCCCTCTATACGAGCATTGAACCAATGGAAAACGGTCAGAGCCAGCGGTACGCAGGGCAAGATCAACATAATGGATACCAGCCTATGAAGACGTCTTCAGGCGCAAGATCAAATTCACGCGCCCAGAGACATGCCGCACCCAACAACAATACGATACATGATGGTACAAATAGTCATCGCAGATACGAACAATATCGGAATCCGCAGAACAATTATGGCTCCAATTTAATACCAAATAGCCAGCAAAATTTCGGGAATTCGCCGCAAAATCAAGCCCCTGCCTCACTCGGCGCATACAATGTTCCATTATGGAACCCAATGGACATGAATTCGATGGGCCAACAAAATGATGCAACGACGGGCATGCCTTTTACGAACCCGCAATTCTTCATGAACAACTCAATACCGCCATTTCCTATGATGCCGTTCAATCCAATGCAAGCATTCCAGGGCATGCAACCAATGAGTACCATGGCAGGACCTGCGGCACAGCTGAGCCAAAGGGAAAGACAACGATCATCCACACCACCAATGACGGTTCCTACGCCGAACAAGACGTATATGCAGCAAGCCTCTGGGAAGCCACAGCAATGTCCAAAACGACCATTATTGGTCATTCTCGATTTAAACGGTACTCTGATTTGCCGCAAACATCGTAAATTACCGCCTGTCTTTGCCGAACGCCCTGGACTGAAACATTTCCTGGATGAGCTGTTTCGGAATTACTCTGTTATGATCTGGACCAGCTCTAAGCCGCCGACTCTCAGTGCTATCGTCAAGCTTCTGTTCCCTTCTAAGGCTCACAAACGGAAACTCGTGGCTTGTTGGGGCCGCGACAAATTTGGACTGTCCAATAGACAGTACAATGCTAAGCTGCAGGTATACAAGCAGTTGCATAAAGTGTGGAATGACCAAGACATCCAGCTTGCCTACCCAGGCAACAGTCCTAAAAAGAAGGGTCCCGCGCTACAGGAAGGCCAGAACGAAAACAATGCTGCACCAAAACTTCAATTCCCTGCGGGTCAGCGCTGGGATCAGACAAACACCGTCCTCATTGACGACAGCAAGATCAAGGCTCTCAGCGAACCGTACAATATCCTTGAGGTTCCAGAATTCACCAATGATCCCAATATTGACGAATCAACGCTCTTTCAAAAAGTCCTCGCAAGGCTGGACGTACTCTCTCACCACGACGACGTCAGCAAAGTTTTCCGTGTATGGGAGGAACGCCAGACGCAACAAAAATGCAGGATTCTGGATCTCGACATCAGTCCTGAAATGGCTCCAGAAATTGACGACGATCTCGATCTATCTGAAGATGGTGGGGCCAAGCTCCCACCGGTGTTGCCCACGGCAGGCCAGAAGCCGCCAGGCGTAACGTACACTGAAGCAGAAAAGAAGGCTTTCAAAAAGGCCAGGAAAGCTGAGAAGAAAGCGAAGAAAAGGGAAGCCAAAGAACGGGAAGATGCTAGACAGGCCGCTGCCGCAGCCCGACGTGCTGCTACTGCTGCTTCCATGCCTTCTCTCGATGAAATACCAGCCACTGATACTACGAACTCCGAACTACCATCAGAGGAGCCTGCCAAAGGACCCAAGTCAAACCGCAAAGCCCGAAAACGCCGCAGAGAAGCCGCAGAGCTTCAAAACACGGATCTGCCAGGACTTGGCCCCGTGCTTCCTACACCTTCTGCCCAGACTTCCAGTCAACCACGGTACAAATTTCGCGCTCGAGAACCGATTGCATCAGCACCAATAGATGCAGAGATGACAGATATCCCCGTGGATTCATCTTCACCGGCTGCTTTCACAAACCCCGACCCTTCCAGCGCTGTTCACTCTGCTGCGGAGGACCTCCCAGTCTTCAAGTCAAACTCACGTCACCGTTCAATCTCCCCTGCTACATCTGAGGAATCTACGAACTCGCTTTTGGATCGTTTGGAAGTTGGACTTGGGATGAGGAAGGGTTGAATTTGGGATGGATCGTGGTGCCTTGTACTTTTCTCTCAGTTTTATTTTATCTACACATATGCACATAGTAGCTATAGAATAAAAACTGGACTTTCTTGCCACTTCCTAGCTTTCTTGAGATATCAAGTAAATGGTATGGATATGGGATTTACTTGCCAAGGTACTTTATGTCAGCAAATGGACGCAAATCTTCATACGTCTAGTGGTGATGAGCATGTGTCTGACGACAGCTTTTCAGCCATACCCGTTTAGTGGCTAAATTTGTGGAGGCCTTGAAGGTGATCTTAAATCTCAAGTTAGTGGAAGATGCAGGATGTTTGGTAATTATGCTAATGAGAAAGATTTCAGAAGAGAAAGGGAGTGAAAAGAAGCAAGTTGAAAACAAAATGTCATTGTCATCTAACTAATACTTTTTACTTGTTTTAGTTGGAATGTGCCAGATCTTCAATGGACGTATGCCACCTCGGTTTCCCGTTGGACATAAATCTAGTACTCACTGGTTAATTAAAGGGACAGAATCCCACTCAATATAAGCACTTCTTCGGCACAACCTCAGCCATGGAAGGGCTGGATCGCAATTTGACATCCGTGCTAAGGTCTACACTTCTACGTGTACGTAGGAAGGGAAGGGAACATTAGCAATAAGCTCATCAAGACACAGTCTTGACTCCTTTATTCCATTGCTAGACAGTAACTAGCAGTGACAACGCTACTCTGGTGTATCACACCAAAGAGCGAGTCAATCATCTCGCATCACAACGTCATAACCATGAACATGAACCACATCGGCGCGTAAAAAATAATTTTGCAACTCCGGCGAAACCACATCAGATCAGACGCGGGGAGTTTAAAAAATGGGGAGAGAGAAAAGAGAAGCGGATAAATGACGGGAGGGTGGGCCAAATCTCACTTTCTCTGGGGTATTTCGGGGATGGCCAAGGATAGGGGAAAGAAAAGTGCGAACGCTATAGGCGATCCGCTTATTTGAAGACGTGGCCGTCAGCCATCTCGAGGGTCTTGCCGTCAACGACGACGGGGGCATCCCAGGCCCAGATGTCCTCGACGTACTTGCGGTCAGCCTCGGAGGTGGGGTCGAGCTTGGTGTACTCGTAACCCTCCCAGTCGGGGCCGACAGTGAAAGCAGGCTCCCACTCCTGGCCGCGGACCATGTAGACACCCTTAACGACACAGGCGTAGTTGACACCGTAGACACCCTGGCAACCGAAGAGGTACTTGCGGGAAGCCTCAAGACGGGCCTGGAAACCACCGATCAGGTTGTTGGCCATGAAGGTGAGCTTCAGCTCGTCGTTGTACTTGTAGTCAACCTTCCAGAGGGAGTACTCCTCGGAGTTGAAGTTCTGCCAGAACCAGGGCATGGCAACCTCGCGGGTGTCGTTGTTGGAGTACTGGCGCTTCCACTCGTCAAGAACGAGGGTAGGCTTGCCAAGAGCCTCAAGGGGGTGCTTGGCCTTGGGGGCCTCAGCAGGCTTATCCTCCTCAGCGGCGGCAGCAGGCTTGGGCTTCTCCTCCTTCTTGGGGGGAGTGTACTTGATGCACTCCTCAGCGAACTTGGGCTCGGGGAAGACAGCCTTGAAAGCGGCCTGGTTAATGATGGTGTTGTACCAGCGGGTGAAAGCAACGTTCTCCTCGCGGTACTTCTTGTCAAGAACAGTGGCGAAAGCACGGGTCAGGAGAGCAGCAGTGAAGAGATCAGCAAGGGTGATGCGCTCGCCAACGAGGTAGGTGTTCTCGGTGAGGTGGTTCTCGAGAACGGAGAGGGTGTTGAAGGCAGCCTTGGAGGCCTCATCAACGACCTTCTTGTTGTAGCCCTCGAAGCCCATGAGGGGGCGGTACCAGGCAGCAAGGCGGGGGAGGGCCTCGCTGTTGGCGAAGGACATCCAGCGGACGATGGAAGCGTAGTCCTGCTTGGTCTTGCCAAGGAGGGTGGTCTTCTCGTTCTGGGAGGTCACTACAAAACCAAAACATGTTAGTCGAGGTCTTGACAGGTGGATCCACAATAGATCAGGCAATCAGAAACGTCAAATGGGCAATGTGATCGGAAAGGAGGGGCAGGATCCCAAGGTCCCGAAAAAATTTCCCCCTAAAGCGGGGTACTCAATTTTTCCTCAACAAAGCGTAGATTTCTTTTTTCAGAAGTAGTCTTTCTCAACATAACAGTAACCCTTTGGTTACATTCTGCCAGGGATAACTATAAAAATCATCATAAAAAGGGGAGGGGACGCGACATGATAAAAAAAAAAATAAAAAAAAAAATAAATAAAAAAATAAAAAAAAAAATTGAAATCCGTCAACACGTACCATAGATGGCGATGGCAATAACCTCGGACAGGTTGAAGCCGTTGGCACCCTCGAAAGCAGGGATCTTGCCAAGGGGGTGGATCTTGCGGTACTCAGCACTGGCAGCAGAGCCATTGGGCTTGGTCTCAACCAGCTCAATGTCCAGGTCGTTGTGCTTGGCAGCGACCAGGATGGAGAGGGTGCGCCCGTTCTCCTGGAAAGGGGTTAGAAGAATGAACAAGGGTAAAGGTGAAGCTCATCAACACGTACGGCGAGACCGTAAAGCTTTCCAAAAGACATTTTGAAAGCGGATTGGGTATTAAAGAAAGGATGGGAAAAAAGAAAGGAAGAAGAAAGGGAGAGGAGGGGCAGAAGCTGAAATTTTATGCTTTGAGTAGCGTGTCGGAAGCTCGGATGAAATGATCATCCGCAGTCACATGATACCTGGAAAAACAGCAATTCAACGCCAACTCCAGAGAACGTTCCGCAGACCGGTTCCTTGCCAATCACATCCCCAATGGCTCGGTACACACCCAATGGCATTGCTTCGGCAATGCAATCCCTGCGACTACAGTCCTCATTACCATGTCGGTCCAGAATTCCGGCTCTCCGCCAGACAGTCCGCAACTATGCGACCGAGATTCAGCCCGAGCAGCCCGTGATCTCGGAGCAGCAGCAGGCGCCGCCGCCTCCACCGCAGGAAGTGACTGCGGCTCCCAAAATCAACTTTGACCTATTCCGCCTCCAACCCGCCCGAATCATTCCCGCGTCCCCCTCCTACTTCTCCGGCAACCCACGCTTCATCGACCACGTCCTCCGCCTCGAAGCCCTGCAACTCAAACACGCCCGTCTCCCAACAGTAACCCCCGGTGAAGCACCACGCATGGCCTGGTTCAAGCTTGCACAGTTCCGTGACTTCGTGGGTGAAGCTGTGCCAGTCAAGAAGTACAAGAGCCTGGTCAAGATCCTGCAGCGACTGAACCGGATCCAGCCTGCCCTCGTGCCGAAAGAGGTGCGCACTGCCCTTCAGGAATTCCTGCGTCCTGGAAACCCCTACGCTTTAAAGAATGCGCCGCGTACTGTGGATGAGAATGGACTTGCACGGGCGAAGGGCAAGCGTAAGGAGTCAACTGCTGTTGTGCGGCTTGTTGAGGGTGAGGGTGAGGTTCTTGTCAATGGCAAGTCGATCGTGGAGGTTTTCCAGCGCGTGCATGACCGTGAGAGTGCCCTGTGGGCCCTGCGGTGTACTCAGCGGTTGGACAAGTATAATGTGTGGGCTACTGTGCGCGGTGGTGGTGTGACAGGCCAGGCCGAGGCTATTACCTTGGCTATTGGGCGAGCACTGTTGATTCATGAGCCAGGCTTGAAGCCTATTTTGCGAAAGTGTAAGGATTCCCATGCTACGCTATCTGTGCTTGGGCATTTGCTAATTGTTTTTTCTAGCTGGTGTTATCAGTGTCGATGCTCGTCGTGTGGAGAGAAAGAAGCCGGGTCACGTCAAGGCTCGCAAGATGCCTACCTGGGTCAAGCGTTGAAAAGTGGGATTTGGTGCCAGCGATGCTTTTCTCTTTTCTTTTCTCATCCACCTTGTATTATTTCACCTGCCATGGCAGCCCGTCGCCAATTTTGTTCTATATATATCCTGTACTCAAATGCATATGGAGCTTTCATCATGATATTTTTACCATTTCGGTATTCAAATGTTCCCATAGAACCTGCTACTATACGAGGCAGTCTCTATGAAGGCACTATACGTGATATTACCCTACCCAGGTGGTATCAGCTGCCTGGACGACATCGAATAAGATGAAACTAGACCGTACTATGCATTTACCTAATGTGATTCGTACTTGAAAGCCCAGAACAGTCTTCCATATTTAAATGGCAATGCTCACTGGAGGATCCCCGATGTCCTGCTAGCCTGACAGTCTACTATATATACATTGAATGTATTTTATACAGAGGCTCACTTGAGTGCTATCCACCTAATGTGGTTGCACGTGTGGTTTGATGCAGAGTCTATTTGACAGACACTCACGGGGTCGCTTACCCCATTATTCATTTGCTTTTCCATTTGCATCTTCGTTTGCAGCATCCGGTATAGGGATTGGCCCTCCTGGCGAGTTCTCCAGCCTCGCCGTCAAGACCTCGACGCCTGTCTCTGTCACAAGCATAGTATGCTCTACCAATGTCCGTATTAGTATCTAGAATCCATAACCCGAGGTCGGAGCTGAGTTCCGGAAGGTCTATACGCACCGAACTGAGCTGTCCGTTTGCCGTCCACGGTAGCATTTGTCCACTCGTCCGGCCAGTACACTTCCCGATTGTTACCCAAAGCCAAGATAGGCTCAATGGTGAACGTCATGCCAGGTTTACATGTACCCACGGCCTTATTCTTGGCGTAGTGAGGAATCCAAGGAGGAGGGTGGAATTCCGAGTTGATACCATGACCGCCCCAAGTCTTGACAACGGTAAGTCCCCTAGAGGTTGCGTGCTTTTCGATGATCTTGCCAAATTCTCGGATCGGAACACCTGGTTTGATTATCGCAATAGCCATGTCCAAGGCCTCCCGCGTCGTTTCAATGAGTCTGATCGAGTCCGGGTCCGCTCTAGCCTTGTCACCAACGTAGTAAGTCTCGTTCAAGTCGGCATGATATCCGCCATGGTAGAGAGAGATGTCGAGATTGAGAATGTCCCCATTAAGAAGAATTCGCTGATCGGGGATACCGTGGCATACAACCTCATTCGGAGATGTACACAATGACTTGGGGAATTTTCTATAGTTGAGAGGAGATGGGTATGACTGCGCGGGATTTAGTGGATTACTTGATATTTTTCACGCGGGGGTGAACTTCACTCACCTCTCGCTCAACGCAGGCATTGTGGCAAATTTCATCCAAGTAATCTGTGGTCACACCAGGTTTTATCGCCGCGGCAGTAATGTCGAGTACTTCTCGAGCTAATCTGCACACCTTACGCATGGCCTCCTGGCCCTTTTCATCCAAGAGTTCAACCTTGTTCCTGTCCAAGCGCGCCTCGCTCTTCGGAATGCCTGTTTCGGCCCAGTCGGGATGCTGAATTGTTTTGGGCACAGGACGTCTCGGAGAGAGCGGGTATACCGGTCGAACAGAGCCAGCATATCTAAATGTTGGGAACGGGTTATAGAGCCCGCTAGCTAAATCACAATTAGAGAAAAAGGTTACAAAGGAATGGCACGTGCCGCCTGGACGATACCATTTTGTGCCTTGTGCATCGCCTTGTGTGTGGTCTGTATGGGATACGTGTTAGTGTCTCTATTAGAAGAGATATTTGCGCGGGTGCGACCTACCCAATTCCTCTTGAAGCAGTCTTGAGTGCAGAAGTAACTGCCTTCCACGCCCTGCTTCAGACATGTTGGGCATTGCAAGGTCCCAGCGTTCTTATCGCAATCGGCCCCGGAACACTTTTTCTCAGGGTCAGACATTGTCGCGGAAATTTGATAGTCGAGCTCCGTTGAGTCCCAGCGATGGGGGTACTGTTTGTCAGTGTGAGTTGGTGATGAATTATAGGTTGCCGGTTGCAGGTTATTTGTAGTGCAAGGCTGCAAGTGCCCCCACTCTGAGCCTCGGTCAAGTGGGGTGCACTACACTTTGTCGATCGGAGGAATTGAAGTATTTTACAGTAATGTGCTAATACTCCCTGTCTTTCTGGTCAATCTATCTATAATTTTCGAACTTGAGATGCTTGTAGATCAATCTTGAAACACAGACATTGCAGGCTGTTGAAGAGGAGGGTAAGGAAAGACCGGATGAATCTTGGTAAACTTTCGAAGAATTTGGTACATATCAGTTTATGTACTTGATTCATTCTTGATGTCTTGAATTGATACTCCGATGATGAACACGCATATGCTCATTCTCTACTTGTCTCGCTTTATTGGATTTGATTGATCTAAGATGCGGCTTGCAATGATGAGAGAAAATAAGGGAAGAATCAAGCATAAATAGTAGAGACGATTTGAAATTCGTAAAAGAGGGCTTTGTTTGTACTCGATATCGCGCCTTCCTAAGTCGGATTAATCGTGCCTTCTGCCTTCCTAAAACAAAGTGAATGAATCGCGTCTTCCACTTGATGTGTGAAATGCAGTTGATGACTAACAGTTCCATACAAGGCGGTCAATGGCGACTTATAGCCTGAAATCTCAGGCTGCCGTTTCTGGGCTCGAAAGCGGACATTGTTGACCTCAATTCCACGGGCCCTTACATTCTAGGCGCAAACTTAACACATCCATTTATCCCTATTGGGAGAGGTTGGAATGATAAAAAATAAGTAGACAAGTCACTATCACACATGACAAATAGACATATACAAGTTTTACTCGTCAATTTCGTCATAGTCCGAAGCGAGTCACAGCCACAAAGACACGTACTAGTATAGATCCTGCCATCTCATTTCGTCACATCACGTTTTGTCCCGAGAAGGCGAGCGGGGAAGTGGACTAGGCGAACTGAGCACCGGAGCTAAGGGGAGAGGTAGGTATAGGTAAAAGAGGAAGGGGTTAGAGAGAGGGGTAAAGATTGAGGAGAAAAGGGTAAAGTCGGAGTAGTAAATTGTGATGTGATCAATGCTCGGATCATCAATGATATCCGATTCATTGGCGCCTTGTTTCTCGGATCTCACATACTGTGATCATCGGGCGATTGGCGCGGCGCTAGTAGGCAATAGCCAATCCATGGCGCCGGCTCCCGTCATTTGTGTTTGCCCTTCACAAACCATTGGATTCTCTCTGATCGTCGCGGGAGATTCGTTCCAGCCCGTGATTTCTTGGTTTTTTTGTTTGTGCTTTCCGCTTTTTTTGTGAGATGTGTCTTTGGGGCCCTTTTGGTGGAACTTTAACACCGATCGAGATTAAAAAAGAGGTGGTCGCGGCAATATAAAGTTTTTAGGGTTTCAAGGCCGTGGGGCTGCTGTGGGTGGTTCAGGAACCGCTGTCATCCGTAGTTCGGGTTTGCTTTCCAGTAGATCGAGGCATTGACCCAGTACTAATTTAGCATATTGTTAGTCTTGGTTTTTTCGGAAATATCAGGGTTGTAAATTTACCACAGAGGATCTCCTCTTCCCAAATCCCCATCTGGTAATCGACTAGGCCGTGTTGCTCCAATTGATCACAGAGCTGAATGAGGGCTTTCCCCATCGCCTCCATGCGATCTCGAGGAAGTAGACTAAACTGCGAGGATTGATGTCCCGCAATATACTCCTGTGTTAGATCTTTCTGTTTTTGACAGACAGCCAGCCAACAGATATTGAATTCTTTCCACAGCTCTAGGCGGTCAGGGTAAGAAAGATGGTCGTCGCGTAGGATTCCTATGTATCACAAAAGCGAAATTAGTCTCTCCTCAAAACATGTCAGATGATGCTTGAATGACGCGTGCCTGCAGGTGCAGAATAGTAACAAGGAAATCATAAAAATAAATAAAAAAGATGATTCACAGAAAAAGGGTCCAGTCCAGAGTGCGATTCCGTACGACAAGGCTTGTCTATCCCAGCCATAGAGCATGCAAGACTGGCGAAGCTATCGCGCAACTCGCAGCGAAAAACGACCACCCAGAAGACCTCCAGACGGAAAAGCCAAAATTGAAAAGAAACCCGAAAAAAAATTTCAAGGGAAAATAAAACTTAACCTACCAAGATCCCGTGAGTTAGTCACAAGCCACTCGGAAATTTCCAATAGTGATCGGCTCGCTTCCACCAATCGTCCTGTACGGGTTGAATCAAAGGTGCCGCGCAAGGCGCGTTGGTACTGGGAGTAAGCTTCCTCGAGAGAGGGAAGATCCGAAGCATGCTGCTGGGGAGGATCCGAATGATGCTGGCTGGGCGGGTCCAATCGGCTCGACCCCGCGGTACCGATCGGAGTGAAATCGGACATAGTAGCGGGAAAGGGCTGGGTGGTGCTCGGGCGTGCCATGGGACCGGGGTGATTATATGGCATTTGTTGCGCACCCAAAAATGTTGAGAGAGCTGGAACCCCAGTAGCGGTAGACTCTTCTGGGGTGAAATATTGTGGAACGGCAAATTGGTTCGACAGGGCCTCAATCGCTGCAGACTGCCGTGGTGAGTACTGTGGAACAACGTCGAAGGGTCCTTGTGCTGGACCCTGCTGACCGAAGCCGTACAGCATTGCCGACTCGTACGGTACGAATGGCGGCGCAGGATCGTGTGGTGCCCGGCGCCGAGATTGTTGTTGTGGATGTTGATGTTGATGCTGCGATTGTTGCTGCATTACTCCCTGGCGAGACCGCGTATACTCTGGTGGGTAACCAGGCACCTCGTGGGGCTGTAGTGAACCGCCGTGGAAGGAGCCGCTTGTGTATCCGTAGTCGTAGGACATCTGAGCCCGCTCTGGCGCCTGCGACATCCCCGTTGGTTCTCCACGTGGGTGCATAGTCGGCTCGAAATGATCAGTTGCACGGCCACCGGCCGTACTATTTCCAGATCGTGCCATCAACCTCTCATGCTGCTTCACACGTTGGTCGCCATCCATGAGGCTGTCCCACACGGACCTGCGCAGACCTAGATTGGCCCAATGTTTAGGGGACAGCGGTGGACTTGCGTAGGATGCCAGCTTGATGGAATTATAGGAAAAGAAGCTTGAAACCGGAAGAATCAAGTACCGAGTTGTCGGTAATTTCCTCTGATTTTCCAAGCACTTGAGGTTGTTGCTTTGATGTTTCTTTCTTTCTTTTTTCTCTCACCTCTATGTTGGCTAAGATCTTTCTAACAATGTTCAACTTGGAAGTTGGTTCTAGCAGATCTTGTTCAGCGAATGCGTAGAGTAATAAGTTCACAGAGTATATACCTCAGTAGTCCGGGTCGACATGTACATATATAGTCGGAACGCCAGAAGATCCACCGAATCTAGACACACACTTTCCCAATGAAAAGGGAAAGGAAAAAGTAATAAAAAAGTTCTCAAGTTCAAAAGCGAGAAATCGAAAACTCGAATATGACGAATCTGATTAATCGTGAGCATAGAAAGACAACGAGAGAGAGAGAGAAATAATAGAAATTAGAAATAAATTGATAATAAAAATAAAAAAGGGAGAAAAATCCTAGATCGGATCAGATGAGCAAAGGAACATACCAGTAACAAGGGAGAAAAGCACGATGTCTTCATCGGGCTCGTGTCATGGTTGGACCGAGTACCTGGGGCTTGGGTAGAGAAGGGGCATAGTATTTGAGACTATCTACTATAAGGGGGACGCTAGTCGCCGATCGGTGTGATCTACAGCCTAAACTCGTTTCGGGCCTGTACGTCTGCGATCGCCCGGGAACCCGGTGCGCTGGTTCCTGGTGGGTTCCTGTTTTCTTAAAAAGCTAGGGATATGATAGAGCGAAGGGGGCAAAAGGATTCAACGAGGGGTGGAGAAGAACCGAGAAAAAAAAATAGAAATTGGGAAAAATGGGGGAAAATGGAAGGAATCGCAAGTCTCAGCTTGGGTGCCCAAAAGGTCAGGTGGAGATTTTACAGAGAAATTCTGGTTTTAATTCGCATTTAATCTATTTCTGATTTGTGTTTTTCACTTTTCGATGTGTAACTCTTATGCCTGGGGCTGACAATCCATGAAGCCGTGGCGGTGCCCTATGCCCGAACTGGGAAATAAAAATACAAATCTCCTGTGAGGCGACATAAAAAGCAAATATCATGAAGAAAGTGTCAAATCCTCGACCAAGTGGGCTGGGAGGAGGAACCTGCAGTTCATATTTAGAGCCGAAACAATCTTAGAATAATCCACATGTAACAGAGATATCATACAAAAAGGGGCTAGGAACTTCGCTAAGTATATCCGAAAGGGCTTAAGTTTGTACATTCCGTCGATTGCCCGGACAGCTGCTCCAAACCTGCTTGTTTTGCCCCTTTTCTCGAGGGAGTGTTACTAGGACAAAAATAAATACACAGAATACATTGATTCAATGCAAGAAAATACAAATACCCAAATCCGAGACATGCAAGTCCCATTGTCTGCCCGATTGCGGATCTGCCAGGGACTGTCAGAATCCCAAATGTCCACCTCGGCGGGCGATCAATGTCATTACGCCCCCAACCGGATCCGACGTTCTGGTTGGGATGGGGACGTGCCGATGTTAGGGTCAAATGGTTTCACTAGCCTAATCGAAATCCTCGTACTTTTGATATTCCTTCGTTTTTTCTTTTTCCCATGAAACCTTAGCAAAGTGAGGCGGATAAAAGGATCCTGGAATGACCTGCATTGCATACAATATATATACTTTGTAGGTACCGAAGTAGGGCATCATGCAGTGTACTTATAACCTGGCAACATTGGAATGGAAATCAAATACTATAGGTACTAATTTCTTATCACCTGACAAACCAAAGTACCTGGGTCAATGACGGACTTGTGTTACAAGTCGTACTAAATGAGATTTCGGGGGATCGGCCTGATCTGATGGATATAGACCAGGAGCCCGGTGGGCGGGCCAGTAGTCGCACTGTGGAAGGCTGAAGACTCCATAGACTTTGTCTCTTTACCCGGAAATTTTTTGCCCTACCATTCACTCCAGGGCTCTTAATTTCCTGGGAATGCTTGGGCCAATAACTGTACCTTCCACTTAGGTACCTAATCCTGGCCAGGTATGAAACAGGATGCACATCCCGAGGCTATACATCCCCCCAGCTGTAACCGGAGTAATCATAAAATACCATCCGGGTCTACGCACCGAGTGCATCATGTTCATGCGAACCCTGTCAGCTGACAACTTGCCAATTATAGCTCTGACGCTCGGAAAATAGAACAGCAACAGAAAAGCGCCGAGGAAAAAAACAGAGACCAAGAGGTGAATCGGTACCACTGTCCTTCCGAGGGGTCTGCCACCAGTGGCAGGATTGGAATTACAGCTGCACTTCCCGGTTGTGGTGAGCCACGTTGCAGTCCGTACGGAAAGAGGTTGGCCCGAGGAGTTCGCAGGTGAGGCTGAGATCTGACTCGGCCTTGAAAGTATCAGATGGCACATGGGGGTTGGTTTCAAGCGTTTCATATTTCATAGGGGAGGAGGAAATTTTCTCCCCGCCCGTCCCACGATGCTTTCCCGAATTCAGTTGGCGGGAAACCACTAAACTACATAAACACACATCGCTGGTCGTATAGTCATGTCATGTCGCATGCTCCGCTGTCTCCAAAACATCGCAAATGGTAAGGTCAAGGCGGAGCACCGGAGGTTGAACCAAGAAAAATAATAGAAAAATGTAACAGAGAAAAAGGCGGGAACGCAAATAGATAACAAGCTGCTGCGCAGAGAAGCTGTGAGGGTACTGATGACACCCACTATATTTGATCTGCGTTGCATGTCAGCACCCGATTTGTCCAACCGCGCGCCACTCTCAAGGAAACTGAGCTTACTCAAGGTCATGCTGAGGTTCACATCGGTACTCTCTACCATTCCGGTGAACTCTTCGAAGCTGATACGTCCATCCCCATCCTTATCGGCCTCCATAATAGTCTTATCCACGATCTGTTGCAGCTGGATATCCTTCAAGTTGTTGCCCACCATCATCTTCAGCACAATGAACAGCTCGCCGTTGGAGATATAGCCATCACGGTCAATATCGTAAACCTTGAAGGCAAAGCGCAGTTTCTCCGTCTTGTTACCCTTGGAGCTGAAAGCCGAAAGACCGGTCACGAACTCCTGGAAGTCGACATCGCCACCACCATCCTCGTCGAAGATCGCAATCATTCTAGTAGCCAGTCAGGAATGGATGCTGAATTATTCGATGCCTGTATGAATGGAACGAGACGTACCTCGTGGCAAGTGGGTTGGAGGAGACCTGGGGGAGCGAAAGGAACTCGTCACGATCGATAGTGCCAGAACCATCCTATAAACAAACTGGAGTTAGCGATTACGCGCACAATATCGTCCATGTGTATATGATCGCACCTTATCAAGCTTCATGAATCGTTTCCGTAGTCGGTCCACCTCCTCACGGTCGACTGTTTACCCTCCTGTCAGCCCACGCTCGCCTTTTCTCATCTGATAGAAAGTTCCGATCGATGAATCACATACAGTTGGAAGTGGAGACGATGTTATCAAAAAGTTGGGTAGTACCAACGGAGCCACGGCGTCGTTGCACGCTATGCATGGCAGCAGTATTTGGTCCGGAGTGGGAGGGTTCCATTGTGGCTGGGGAGGGGATGGGAGATACTAAGGTGGGGTGAGGGGGACGAGAAATGGGAAAAAAAAAGATCAAGTGTGGAGAAGGTAAGGATAAGAATAGAGCTAGGATCAGGTGATGAAAAGTGATTGTTAGGTAAAAGGCCTAGAATGGAAGTTGGGGAAATAAGGGAAGGAGCGATGGGGAAACATGAATCTGATAATGCCCAGCCCCGCACTAACCGCATTCGGAACAGCAAGCGAGCCCCTGAGACCGTGCACGCCCCCAAAACAGGCCATCACCGAGTGACATTGCAACGTCAACCCAACCGCCAGCCCCAGAGCCACCTGTTTTCCGTCGTCGATATCCCCCCCTTCCCATCTGAATTCTATCTCAAAAATACGACTACGATACAGCGCATGATCTAGGCTTTACGGTGAACCAATTTTTTACCTCCGGGACCCCCATGGTCGTTGCCCTTTTGCCCTCCCCGACGCTATGACTCGGTACGGGGGCCTGGGCCGGACGCGCCCCAAGAAGCTTACTTCCAAGGCCTCCATTCCCATTGTCCGTGAGGAGGAAATCGATGCCCTAGACGAGGACGTCCAAAATCATCAACAGATCGAAACAGGTGTCGAAAAGGCTGAGGAATCGGTGAGTCCCCCATTAGCCACAGTTTTAGCCTCACCCTGGAAAGTCACGTGATATCATCACCAAAGCGACACGAAATTTTCACGATGCTGACCGCGTGCGCGTACCGTAGGAATTCCACTTGCAAGTCGCGATCAACCTCACTGCGCAGGGTAAAGTCAACGATGCGCACATTCCTACTCCCGAAACCATCCTCAGTAACCTACGATATGACGAACTTTACCCGCCGCTCTTTTCGCAACCCGCGACCTACATCCGCTCCTCGGCTACGGTCGAGGACTGCTGTGGATGTCCATACAACATGACCGAGGAGGACGATGTCTTCCTCAAGATATTGAACCAGAAGCGCGGCGCATCGAGCTCCTGCTCTGAGGATAATTTCGAGGCCACCATGAACTTCTTCGAGGAGACGGCGAAGACTAAGCAGCCCTTTGCAGCGGTTGACAACCCACCGGTACTGTCCTTCGAGGAGATGGAGGAGGCCATGGATTCTACCGTAGAGGAAGCTGTAAAGCATTTTGCCAAGCACATCTACCCACACTGGAAGTCACGTCGAACCGCGGTGGGGAACAATCCCCTGGAACCCAGCCTCAAGGTGAGTGGCGCATTGTTTTCGGTGAAGGTGCAGTTGAGTCCAGTGCTGACCGTGTATGTCTTTAGTTTGAAACTGGTCAAGACACCGACGATAGTGATCCATATGTCTGTTTCCGCCGACGTGAAGTGCGACAGATTCGTAAGACTCGTGGTCGTGATGCCCAAAGTGCTGAGAAGCTGCGCCGACTGCGTAAAGAGCTTGAAGATGCTCGGCAGATGGTCGCATTGGTGCGTCAACGCGAGGTGGCCCGGAAGGAGATGCTGTCAATGGAGCGAACCCTCTTCTTGCAGCGAGCTGAAGTCAAGGAGATGAAGCGCAAGCTGAACATCAAGGACGACGACGAGGATCTCATCAACCAGAAGGTAAGCATTCCTCTGATAATGCCGCGGATCGCATGTATTGACTCCTCATCACAGCCCAAGAAGAAGCTGGAGATTCCTCCTGGTCAACGTCCCAGTGTACCTCAACTTCGTTTGCCGCTCAAGGGAGGTATCAACGGCGCAGAGGACTTGCAGTTGCTGGAAGATGTTCAAGCCGAGAAGGAGAACGAGATCTTGCGCGATATCAAGGCGAATATCACCAAGCATATCAAGTGGAACGAGGGATATGTAGATCATACCCGAGCGCCACTTTCTCCCCCTCCCGAAAGGACATTCGATGCAGCAGCATTCCGTCCAGCTTTCACCGCACAACTACCCACACCGCCATCATCAGAGTCGTCTGGCGACATGGACACAATAGATGTCAACAGTCCACTGTTCTCTCGAGATAAAATTGCTTCCCGAGCGATGGAGATGCACGATGAGCCACATCGAATGCCGTCATTCCGTAGACGTGTCGGACGAGGTGGTCGACTGATGATTGACCGCCGGAACTTCGCAGCGCGCTGTAAGCTTGAGATGGATCCCGTCAAGGCCGATCGATTCAAGTTCGACCAAGAAGACTCCGACGAGGAGCCTGTCCATGAGATAGACGGGTATAGCATCCAGATCATGCAGCACCGAGCCATCACCATGGCCAAGGCCCGTGAACAGGCCGCAGTGGCTGCCCAAGCTCATGCGCAGGCGCAAGCTCAGGCAGTCCAGGCACAGGCCCAGCAGCGGCGACTGCAAGGCGATCAATCTGGGAACCCGGGAGCACCTCCTGCACCCAGTGTCGTGGCTGCATCGTCAGAGGCCTGAACAACCAACCTTTTTTTTCGTTTTCGTTTTGCAGCATTTGGCGGGCGTTTTGAGTTGCTTGTTTCCCCCTTTCATCACCGCCTCTCCCTCTTCATCCTTCTCACCTCTGTAGTTTTAGTACCCTTTTTCATGTTTTGACGATCCCGCTGGCGGCGAAGGGATTTGATGGAGCCCGGCCTTATGCTTTCTGCCCTTTTGTTTCTCCGCACCCTCCACCCACCTTTTCAACAATCCTCCTGATGCAGATTTCGATGTCGATTTGCGGGTCTCGTTATGACATCCAACCTGAATCGGCGGCGCTGCATTTATTAGTGTACATAATATCTTTTCTTGAAAACTGGGGGAGCGTGCGCGGCCGGTGACCGGCCTGTTTGTATGATGGACGACTCGAAGTTATGATGCCTGCATTTCTTGGAAAGGGAAGAAAGGCCGGAAAAAAAAGAGAAAAACAGACATCGAAAATCTAACACAATATAATCATTCGCGAAAAACGCCGTCGCCATCTGCTTTTGTAGGGAGCATCGAGTCGGTAGTGAGATTTCGACAAGATTCTCATGGGAATAGTAGGTCGAGGCCGTAAGGATTGCTTGAATCAAACGCGTTGCTTGGTGTTTCGGGATCCACGACCATCGCCGTTGGCAGACCGTTTCTGGGAGGCACCTGGGGCAAGAGATTCGAGCATCGACAGGACAGTCCGCAGAACCTCCTTCTCGCCGATGCGGACCTGCAAAGCCATCTTGTGTCGGCGAGCAGAGCCCTCCAGTGCTGCGGGCGCATTCGGTGGTAGAAGTCCGGAAAGAGTGTTGTAATCCTGTTCGAGCGAGGTGGCATAGTACGCCTGCTTAGACTGCAGAACCTTGTAAAGGAGACCGGCTTGGGCGACATCCATAGATGGCTTGGGCGGCTTGTTCTTGGCCCGACGCTGCTCAAACTCTTCTGGTGACTGGGTCAGGGTGGTGAGCAAGACAACCAGCTCGGCGGGGAGGATATCCTCAAGTTTAGCATTGGCAATTGGCTTGGGAATCACATAGCCGTCTTCCAGAACGTCATTTTCATCAAGGAGTTGGAGCTATTGTATAGTTAGTTGGGCTGTTTATGGTTTTGTGGAAGGAAGTCATGCCACATCTGCCTGTGGTACATGGCGTGACCTACCCTGGGCTGGGATTCCACGTCGCTGTTAGAAAGTCCAGCTGATTGACAGACGTCGCCTAGAGTTAACTCGACAACATCGTACACGGAGTAGTTGTCGGTGACATAGCCATAGCGGCGAAGCAGATCTGCACGGGGGATTTCGCCATAATCATTGAAGATTTCTTCGCCTTCTTGGATAGGCTTGATAGCCTTCATAACCAAAGCTTCCTCTTCTTGAAAGAGACGCGCCTGAAAAACAGTAAGTATAACTGCGTAGCTTGGTCAAGACGAGCATTGTCAATACTCACATTATTCCGATCCGCATCGGCATTGAGCAAATCAGCAAGCGGAACCATACCCTTAGGATACTGTTCATCCTCATCATCACTCATAAAGCTCTCGTCACCACCATCGCCCTCTTCATCCTCATCATCTTCACCGTTTTCAATGTCGAAGGCATAAGCCATAATCAAGGACCCCATGGTATGAGCCAGCTCCAGCAAAGCGGCAGTGCCAGCATCGCCCTCATACGATGCAAGACCATTAACCGGCGGGAACAATGTCGGATTGGATCTGACAATGGGCGCGATTTGTTGGAGAATAGAGTCATTTGCACTCTGCTTGCCAATCTTATCCACAATGGCGCTGCCCTGTAGCTCACTCAGCTCCGCTTCCGACCAGAACATCAGTGTATCGAAACGAGAAGGCAAGACCCTGAAATAAGGTGCCCACTTCGACTGTTCACCACGCAGGTACTCATAGAGCATAATTAACATCAAGGACAACCACGGACCGAGCGCCTCGACATCTTGCGGTAGCAGACTCTTCAGGTCTGAGTTTTGGACAGCGAGGATGAGGGAGCGGGGAATGGAAAATAGTTCTTCGCCTTCGGCAATGTTTGCTCGAGCAACTGTGCATATAGAAATGGTCTTTGGTTAGAGAAATATTCCTTTCATGGATCTGTTTCGGCTGCTCAGGGTGCGGATTTTGTGTTGTGGGTGGCGGGGGCTTTGTGGTAAGCTTACCAACTCCTCGTCCTGCTCCGGAAGATCTTAAGTCTGCCAGAAGAATCTTTGGATTGGCCTTCACGCCAGGGTTTGATTCAAGCCAAGAGATAAATTCATTGGACTGTTGCTGGAAGCTCGAGGGATCCGAGAAGTGGGTGGAGGAAGACATTGTAAGCACTGAGATGTGGCAAAAGGGAAAAGGAGAACGGAGTATAGAATGAAGAATATGTGCAAACGGATTCACATATGAGTGCCAGCCCACCGGAGGGAAAGAAAGTAGACCGAACAAAAAAAAGGGTCCAGAAAATCTAGGGGAAAAAGAAAAGAAGTAGATGGGGTAGTAGTTTAGTTTCGGAGAAACGGGAACCGCCAAGGTTGGTTCGGTTTGGTTGGTTTGGTACCCGATAACGATAGCGAAAATCAACCCACTCTTTTCACTGAACTTCAAGGTATCCCGGTTCACCAAGCATATTTCGAGTCAATTGACTCTAAATCCTTCATCATGATTGCTATCGGTATGGAGGGCTCGGCCAACAAGATTGCCATCGGGATTATGTCGCATCCCGAAGATGGCAGCCCGCCGCAGATCCTCTCAAATGTTCGGCACACCTATAACTCCCCACCGGGTGAGGGTTTCTTGCCCAAGGATGTTGCGCGCCACCACCGGACATGGGTTGTGAAAATGGTGAAAGATGCGATGAAAGAGGCACGCCTTAAAGTCGAAGATGTGGACTGCATCTGCTTCACCAAAGGTCCTGGCATGGGTGCCCCACTACAGAGCGCAGTGATGGCGGCACGAATGATGAGTCTGCTTTGGAATAAGCCGTTAGTTGGAGTGAACCATTGCGTTGGACGTAAGTGTTAAATTGCTACATGGGTTCTGATTTCCAGTTTCATCGCATGTCTTCTTTATAGCACTATGGTAGCTGACATACAGTTCCGCATATTCAGATATCGAAATGGGCCGCCTCATTACCGGCGCCGAAAACCCGGTCGTCCTTTATGTATCCGGTGGTAACACACAGGTGATTGCATACAGTGCTAAGCGATACCGCATCTTCGGCGAGACCCTTGATATTGCCGTCGGAAACTGCCTAGATCGTTTCGCGCGCACTCTATTCATCCCAAATGACCCATTCCCGGGATACAATATTGAACAGCTAGCCAAGAAAGGGAAACGATTCGTGGAGCTCCCATACATCGTGAAGGGCATGGACTGTTCGTTTTCGGGTATCCTGGCTGCAGTCGACGCACTGGCCGTGTCTCTTGGGTTAAGCGGCGAGGAGCAGGCCAGACTTGATGATGAGAGAATTGAAAAAGAGCAGGGCAACGAAGAACAAGACCCTGAAGCCAAGCCCACTCGTGCCGACCTATGCTTCTCGCTTCAGGAAACAGTATATGCGATGCTAGTTGAGATTACCGAGCGCGCAATGGCGCATGTGGGGTCCAAACAGGTGCTTATTGTTGGTGGAGTGGGATCCAACGAGCGGTTGCAAGAGATGATGGGTATCATGGCACGAGATCGGGGCGGATCTGTGTTTGCTACGGACGAACGTTATTGCATTGATAATGGTGTCATGATTGCCCAAGCGGGTCTGGAGGCATTTAAGACAGGTTTCCGGACACCGCTGAAGGAGTCCACTTGCACACAGCGATTCCGGACAGATGAAGTGTTTGTGGATTGGCGAGACTAAAATACCCATTTTCAGTATAGAAAAAATATTATGTTTTACGAATTCAATAGATTCAAAGACCCTGCCTCAGACTTTTGCACATTCGAAAGATTATTCTTGAATCAAATGGTGTATTCAAAACTAAATCACAGTGAAATAGATGTGTATAACCAAACTACTAAGTGCGCGCCTGCGCGGTCATGTAATAATCGGATCTGCATGACTATAATATCAACTCCGACACAAACCTATCGTGAAGCAACGCCTTCGAATAGAAAACCATGCAATATGAGTAATGTCTGTCCTTTGTGCTGGCTGGCTTTCAAAAAGTTTTTAGAATCTTCGATCAATGTTGTATGCATCCATGGCACAAGATGTCTATTGCGGCCGAAAGGGTAATAGCCCCATGGCTAGGCAATAAATGAATGTATGGTGAAATATGTGGGTGTTTGCGCTTTCTTAGAGATCTCGGACCCTGCACTCCGAGGTAAATTGCAGGTATTTGCTAGGACATGGATCACTCCCCGGTAATATCGCCGGTGGGTTTGTACAAAATACTTGTGACATACTGCGAATAAGTCAGAAAGAAGTTCCAAAATCGCCCTTGAAAGATCATCTTACCTTGCGCTTGTATCTGGTCGTGACACTAGTGGCAAGAACACCATTCTTGATGCTACTCGTAGCCAGATGATTCAAAACAGTGTGGTTGGGGTAATTAAGAACACTGCTATCATCCTTTGTCGGGGTAAGGGTGTTGAGTATTGATTTACCCAAGAACAATGGAAGACTGGGCGGGGTTGGAGTGTCACCAATGACATTAGCAGCTTGCAAGTATGCCGGGCTGTCTTCTTCCTTGTCCAGATCAGCAAGGAATTGAGGAATAGCACTGCCGAAGTCCCCTGCAGGGACCTCCTCAGCTTCCCCGTTCTTCGGAGGGTCGGCCTCCGCATCCTCTGTTTGTCGGTCCTTGGCATTATCCTGGGGTGTTTGTGATGGCCGGACTCCGGACGAAACAGATGAGATGTCGTTAGCATCATCCGCACTAATTTCGATATAATTCACCAGGTGGTTAGTGAAGTCGACAGCCGTCGGTAGATCATCTGAAGCCCGCATTTCACCATCGATAAGGAACTTCAGATGATGGGTGCCGGGTCGCAGGTTCAATGTTGCGGTCATGACTCCAGCATTGGTCTCACTGTTTGGTATTAGCTCAAGTGTCATCGATTATTACTTTCTAGCATGTATAGACGAAAAGATCATCCTACCTTCTGTGTAACTTAAACTTCTTCTCCCAATTGACAAAGGTACCAGTAACGTAGACCTTCTCGCCAGGTCCATTCCACTCGATAACTGTGGGCACCGCCTTGCCGACACCAAACGGCCGTAGCTCGTCCACCATCTCATCACCATCCAGGGTAGCATTGCTATAATGAGACGCCTCCATATGTTCATCTAACAGCCGGTCCGCAGGCATCGACTGGATATGCGAGTCCTCGGGTCCGATGACCGGCGATCCAGGTGTAGTGGTAGCATCAGCAATGGGTAATGGCATGCGCGGGGGTCGTTGCAGGTGAGTCGAGGCACTATAGTAGGAGTTGAGCGGCGGAGCCGAAGGTGCCACAGGGTCTCGCCCCGCGGCATGGCGTGAAATCGGCACCTGTACCGGGTTTGAATGGTCTGGCGAGGCGACTTCTCTGCTATGCAGTGGTTCGACTCTCCTCTCTACTGGTCTCTCGGGTCTAGTTATGGGCCTGGGGGTACCGGGCGGCGGGTTTCGGGATTGGAGCCGATGTTGAACGGAGCCTTGGTATCCTGCGGAGTGACCGGCGGCGGTCTCTCGAGACGCTGACGGGTCGGCCGCAGTCGCCTTGGTGGTTGGGATTGTATTTTGTGACGCGCGGCGAACGACTTTTCGCTCAACGGCGGCATTGGGGATATGGCCCGATGGCACATCGCCGACGGGGCCTTTGGAAGGATTGTTGCCCATCGAAGGCGGGGTAGGGGAAAGACGGTGACGGGTGAGAAAATCGGGTGGGAGGAAAGTGGAGTGGCGGGGGAGATAAAGTTGTGATGAAGAAGTTGATCAGGCCAACAGCATCCAGGAGCTATCCTTAGAGTGTTGATAAATGCCGAGGAATCTAGACACAGCTCCCTCTTTCAACGTCGGTCAAGCTGATGACGCCGAAGATCGAATCGGGCTAGGGCTTAGGGCTTGCGGCAATAACTCGGCTTCCCCGGATTTCCCCCCCTTTAACCTTACTCAACCCATCCATAGCTCCCCGATCTACATAATGAATAGCTCGGTCTTTGGCGGCCTGCTATTCGTCCTTAACGCAATCTATGGCATACTGCTCAGCCTGTTATCTTGGTTATTCTGGCTTCTTTACTTGCTGGCATCCCCTTTACTCTACCTTTTGCATGGCCTCCTCACGATAGCTTTGTTTCCTCTGCAAATTCTGGTTAAATTCGAGGTATGTCTACATCATCACCAGTTTATTTTTCATTTTTTTGCTTCTCATAGAAACTTACATATAATAGGCGTTTCTGTATTTCGTGACAGGGGCCGTGATTACAGGAGTCACAGTGGGCCTGTTCCTACATCTTACTGGAGATGCTCTGTCCGAGCTCCTTCGGCTACGGTCAAGCCCATTTCCATCGCCGAAGGACGAACCAATCCTGAAAGATGAATCCATAGACTGGCAGTCTAAATGGGATCATCAACTATTGTCTACAACGATCCCGGAAGAGGAAGAGAATAGCTCGGCGTGATTGTTAAGGCGTACTGCCTATCTAACTCGGACATAAATATTCGTCCAGATATAATAGCATGACTTATAACATAAATCCAAAATCTGTCTTCTCATATCTAGCCGCCTCGGCATCTTGCTGTATCTTCAATCATCAAAATGTCTCCCCTAAAGCATCATTAGCAAGTTTGTAGTCTGCTTGTGTAACATCTTGGTCTGAGATCACTTCCTCATGCAAGTTTATAGAGTCAAAGCGTATTCCCAGACCAAATATGTCCTCCTCCTCCTCCTCCTCCTCCTCCTCCTCCTCCTCCTCTTCTTCTTCTTCTTCCTCTTCCTCTTCCTCTTCCTCTTCCTCTTCCTCTTCCTCTTCCTCTTCCTCTTCCTCTTCCTCTTCCTCTTCTTCCTCCTCTTCTTCCTCACCTCCACCCGGACCCCATTGGTCTGCGCTACGAAACCCCATCCTGAAAGGATCACTCGGGTCTAAAGCAACCTGCTTAAAGCCAGTGACCCAGGCTCTCCCCTGGATAGAAGGATATATCGCGTTATATCTTCCCACTCTCAACTCACCGCGGACACGACCAAAAAACCGAGTTCCAAGCAAGCTGTTACTCTGAAAGGTCTCACCCGCAATTTCACCACGGCAATGCTGAATCGCAAGCCAAGCACAAGTCGATGTACCCGAAGGACTGCGGACCAGTCGGCCAGGAGGCAGAACTGTGGCACTCAGACCTATCTTCCGTACCCCATCTTTTCTAGCCTGCTCAATGAACACTATGTTGCTGATACCCCGGATGGCATGGTCTTTAGGATGAAAAACCTCCAGACCACAATCCGCCAATGCACGTCTAATCCGCTCCCCAACTCGTACCAACTCCTCGCCTTGATCACTCTGAAGTATCAACCCCACCGACTCGGTATCCACAAACGCACAGAAAACACCCCCATAGGCAATATCAACTTTCACAGCCCCCAAATCCGGAACCCGAACAACAAAGCCAAGCTCCAATACAAACGAAGGCACACAATAAACAGTTACAGAACCACACCTATACCTCCGATCAAGAGTCCTGGTGAAATTAGCCTGAGCCATGACTTTCCCCGCCCCAGTCTCGAAAACGTATCTATGAAACGGCACCCGGGGCACTGGCCCACCAGCATGCGGAAGCTCAGCTAGCACATTAGTAGCACATATAATACTCGACACAGAGAAGGGGACGTATGCATCATTCTTCACCATAATCAGGCTGCGCTCTGAATCATGGGCAATGGGCTTGAGAAGGAAGATGGCATTCTTGCCATTCCAGCCACGGGGCTCATTTAGTAAGAGTTTGACGCGGTGGTCATGCTCGTTGCGGAAATCGAGAAGTTGTCCATACATTGAGCGGCCGCGGACGCTTTCAAATCCGCCGATTGCGACATCGCAGGCTTCCCCTTCGGCGTGGCTTTCCACTATGGACATAGTGCCTGGACCTAGGATTTTGTCGAAGCTTTTTGGGAGGGAAGGGGAGAAGGCAAGAGATGGTAGCTTAGTGGACTGGTGGGTTTCTGGAGGGCTCTCTTCATAGAAAGGACATTCGGGTTCATGGGGATGGACGCCATCGGGTCCACTTTCATGACCATGATGGTAACGGTATGGATTCTGGGAGCGAGGCATGGGTCTTTTATAGAAGTAGATGGTACTTTCCAAGGTTCACAACAGTGGACTGCGCTGACGGAATTTAGACGAACAGAATCATATATCTAGCCTAGCTTTATATAATGATACATTCGGAGATAAGCGTCACTGTCTTTGTCCTTTCAATTGAGGATAAGTACCTAGGTAGCTATAAAATTATTTACAAGTGTAGATACTCTTTCAATGCCTTCGAATGATAGTATGCTGGAAGTGGATAGAATAAAGAAGCAAGCCACCGAATAGAACAATGTTCAGATACAAAGCCAAGATGACTGAAAGACAAAAAACAAAGGGTATGTACAAAGCTCTCTCAAAGACTTAAGCAGGTTAGGATGAAAGAGCTCTAAGTATAGGAAGAGCCCATGAATTTCAGAGCTATATTATCCTTCTAAGGTTGGTAGGACATGCAAGGAGCTAATAAGGAGCTTTTTAATTGAACACCACAAAATTAGTTGAACACCCTCACTAACCGCATTCAAAGTAGCGCAGTATTCAAAATTCAGAGACTAATATTGAGTACATACCCAGGTACCTACTTGCTCACGTTACTCTGTAGACTACGCTGGAATTTGAAGGTGATGAAAGAGTGATACCCACTGAGCTAGCTTTTCGTACTTACATCATGGTTCTAATAAAGCGTTATCTCACATATTGACGCGGATTAAGCGAGATGATGCGGTATCCTTGGATACTTGAGATAACACATTTTCTGGATTATAATTACTGCGCTACTTCAAATGCGGTTATTGAGGGTGTTCAACTAATTTTGTGGTGTTGAAATAAAAAGCTCCGCTAATAATTCTTAATAATTCCTCGTTTAAATGTTACATTCTTCTCTCCTAGAATTCATCGGATTTATTTGTAGATGTACAGTTGAGGCCTAATAGATAAGAGTTACTGTCTCTGGCGCAATTTATTTAGCTATTGGGTTACTAGGGTCAATCGACTATTTACAAGCGCAGTGTACTTGCGTAGTACCCACAGACAAGTACAGTGTACACTAAAGATGCCTGCTTACATGGTCCGTGCACACCAGATGGCACCGGTGTTTCATTTGTTAGACCCTGCGAACCTTACCAATCTCCCCAAGAATGCTCCCTTCGAACACATTTCAATTAAACGAAAATCCCTGATTTCATGTCGAGGTGTCCAATTTATCCCTCATACTGTCCATCCTGAGGTAGATGATCAGATCGATCTCACCTGTCAAAATACTAGCGCCAGACCCACCGGCCTAACTTTGGCTCCATCGGGCCCCAGCGGAGGATTATCGGTCGTGAGCATTGCAGCAGAGCGCCCACCATGGGCGTCCCTCGAGGACTTTTCCGTGCACGCACGCTGGTCGGCGCTCTGGTTATCGTCTCATTTCTCATCTGGAATTACTCGCAATGGACCCCTAGCGCTAGCCGCTCCACCTCCGATTACAGTCTCGGCAGCTCCACACAGACCCCTCCCGACTTGACAGCAGCGCACCAAAGATTCTGGAGGACGTTCCATGGGTATTTGGAGAAATATGGGCCAGACGTTAATGCCGTGGTTGAGGATGAGAAAGCGCCGACCGAGGGTTTCAAAGTGAAGGATGCAGCCTCGCGCCCAGACTTCGTAAAGGTCGCTTCGGAGGATGTCACAACTATGAAGGAGGCACACACTGGATTTGTGTCAGCCATTTCAAGCTCGCCACCCCAGTTACAATACATTCCTGGTACCAGGGGTGTGGTATCAACCGCTGGCGGTTCTTACCTACCAGTCCTGGTTATATCATTACGCATGCTTCGCCGAACGGGATCAACGCTACCAATGGAGGTTTTCTTAGCAGACGAGAACGAATACGAGGACTACATCTGTGATACGGTCCTGCCATCGCTAAATGCGCGATGTATTGTGCTATCTCGAATTCTGGTAGCAGCGCCCGCCAAGATCGAAAAGTATCAGTTCAAGCCTTTTGCGATGCTCTTCTCCTCCTTCGAGGAGATTCTATTCCTGGACGCAGATGCTTTCCCTCTTGAGCAACCTGAAGCTCTGTTCAAGGGTGAACCCTTCCGTACCAAGAATATGGTCACCTGGCCCGACTTCTGGGCGTCTTCGGCTTCGCCTCTGTTCTATGAGATTACCGGTACACCGGTTCCAGACATGAACTTGCGGCAATCCACAGAGTCTGGCGAAGTTCTCATCTCCAAAAAGACGCACACGAACACCCTTTTGCTGTGCACATACTATAACTACTGGGGTCCCTCACACTACTACCCGCTCCTGTCGCAAGGAGCGGCCGGCGAGGGTGACAAGGAAACCTTTGTTGCAGCCGCGAATGCAATGAATGAGCCATTCTATCAAGTCAGCGAGTCTATCTGTGCGCTCGGCCACAGGAAGGAAGGAGGCATGGCAGGCTCCGCGATGGCTCAGTTCAATCCAATGCAGGACTATGCGCTTACAAGCAAAGGGAGTTGGCGCGTTCGTGGCGACGACGCACCTGCTCCAGATGTCTTCTTCATTCACGCCAACTTCCCCAAGTTCAACCCCGCGACAGTCTTTGAAAAGCATGAGGTCAACCCTGCATTCCTTGATGACGGTACTTACACTCGTGCCTGGACGATTCCTGAAGACGTTGTCGGTCGATTCAGTGCCAAAGTTGATATCGAGAAAGCATTCTGGCGAGAGATTCTCTGGACGGCTTGCGAGCTCGAACATAAGTTTGTCTCGTGGGATGACTACAAAGGCATATGTGCTGGTGTTAAGGATTACTGGCACAATGTTTATGAGTCTGATGGGCTTCCAACATGAAGATGGAGATTTGACTTCTGACTACTTCACGGCTTTCATTGGTTACTGGTGACTTGTTCCGATTAAGGCTCCATTGACGAAAATGGCTAAACAGGTCTATGATCGACACCGGCTGGGGGATTCATCATGTCAACCATGACTCTGCGTGCATTCCTATGCAGCCACCCCGCCATGGCTATGGGTGAATTACTCCCGGATAGCCACGGACATATCTCCTGCTTGGCGTCTATATCTTGCCCAATCTTCCAGCTGGCCTGGAGGGGAGCTATATCCTAGAAAGGATTTATTCATGAGACTTGAAAAATCTATGTGTTCAGCTACTTCCCCCCAAATTTGTACAATACTACAACCATTAATTGAGCTATGCAACGAAGAATGGCGATTCCCGTGTAGGCAAAGTGTACCAAAAGTAGGAGATTGATAATGAATGCCACAAAATCAGTTGAAAGCCATGCCACAACAGTGGACGCTAATATTGTACAAAGTTCTTTCTATGATACATAAAGTACAGACCGCAATGCAAAGATCCTTTCTATAATGCTCAGACCCCCTTGGCAAGGATCAGGTCTGCTTCTGCTCACCCACCGGTAAGCCCTTCAGCTCCGCGTTACGGATAGCCTCGGCAAACAGCTCCTTACAAGGAACGCGGCTACCGAGTCGCGCGCAGAGTAAGAAAGCACCACTCAGCTTGCGGTGCAGACTATACGTCTCCTCGGGAGGAGGAGCAAGCCGTTCACGAATCATCACAGGGATAAGCGCCCGGATACGATCAGTGATAGTCTGGTTCTGGAAGTCATACAGATCAGGCGAGGAGAGCATGAACGGCTCGGCGATGGTAACAATCGATGAGACGTGAGCGTCGACCATAGCCTGGGACTCGTGACCGGTTAAGTAGCCGAGTTCGACAGAGAGGTCGTGGCACGCTTTACGGTCATTGCTAGCGGCCGCGACAAGAGTGCGTACGTAAGTGGAGATGAACTCCTCAGGATACGCGCGCGAGGCACCGAAATCCAAGAGCTCGAGACGGTTTGTGCGAGCGTTGTAAAGGAAGTTAGTCCAGTTGGGATCTGTTTGCATGTAGTGGAATTCGGTGATCTCGCGCAGACACAGACGCATGATCTGGGTGCCGATCCAGTCGCGTTGGTCTTGAGTGAAATCTTGAATCTTGGTAACGGCGACCCCATCGAGCATTTCCATGGTCAGTACCTGTTTGCCTGAGGCTTCGGGCATGACTTCAGGTACCACGAAGACGGGGTCTCCGTGGAGGAGTTCGCGGAAGCGGGCGACACACTCCGCTTCGCGGATGTAGTCACATTCCCAGCCGAGTTCAACACGGGCGTTGGCGATGGTTTTGTCGAGGTAGAGGCCTCGAGGGAGGAGTCGGGAGGCAGTCAGAAGGATAGACAAATTGTTTAGGTCGGAATCGATCGAGCCTGCCACGCCGGGGTACTGAACCTTCACTGCGACGGGCTTGCCTGTTCGCTTGAGGACAGCGGAGTGGACTTGGCCGATAGAAGCTGCTGCCATAGGAATCTCGTCGAACGAGGAAAAAAGGTCCCGCCAGTTAGGGCCGAGATTATCAGCAAGCACTTTGTCACGCTGCGAAGCAGGCATGTAATCGGCGCGATCTTGAACACGCTGCAGGACAAGCTGGATTTGCGGGGGCAACATGTTTGAATCTTGAATGCTCAGCATTTGACCAAGCTTGAGAGCGGCACCTCGCATTTTCGATAGCTTTGCCACCATTCGTTCCATATTCGCTGCACTGAACATGATAGAGCCACTATTTTGGCTTCCAGTCGCTCGGCGAACAGTTTCACTAACGGCACCAAAGGCCATCGAAGTTGCCAACCCGCCATACTGCCACAATCTACCAATCCGGGAAGACGGAACGCGTGATTCCAACATCTGATACGGTACGGTCTTGTCCTCGGCCACTACCTCCGCTACTGGCGCGATAACGTCCTCGGCGACGCTGGCAGCCAAGTCTTGAGCTTCCTCTTGCTCAGGCTTCAACGAAGCCTCGGGTTCTGCGGCCGATTTCGCGCCCGGTGGAGTATACTGAGGGGCATATTTCTCTGCAAGCCAGTCTCTCTTCATCTTGGGTTTCCCTGCAAGCAAACGAGACACCCGTGGGCTTTGGAAAATATCCTGCATCATCTCCTCTGGAATCTCTTGCTCTACCTCGGGAGCAGCTTTGGTCTCCGGGCCAGTGGCCGCGTGAAACACGTCGGCGTTCAACCCCTCCACTCCACCAGCTTGGATATTTGCGGTGGCCTGTGGTATTGTCACGCGCGGCTGCGCGGGTGTGTCCGGCGCAGTCTGTCGCGAGGGCTCGTAGAAGACATCCTGCTGCTGGCTAACATTTAAGCCGGCAGGCTTCTCAGTGCCGGTATATTGCGCCGTTGCAGAGGGAATCTGTGATTCCACGTGACATTCCTCAACGCGGGCGTTGTCCGATGTGGGGGAGGTAGTTGTTTTTTCCGCAGCTTTCGGGGAGCTAGGAGCAGCATCGGCCGATGGGTCGGCGGAGACGGTGGTCGGCGACGGGGAGGTTGGGGGAGGTGGCGATGTATCATTGAACCGTCGCGCGAGAGCGGCAGCGGCTTGTGCGGTCAGGATCAGCCCTTCCGTCTGTTCCTTGATGCCCTTCGTGAGGGAGGAAGTCCGTGTGTAGACATCGAGCTGATGTTTGCGAATAGCCAGGTGTTTTCCAGCTACAGTTTTTGAGACATTGAGTAATTGAATGACATCCAGCAAGCGCCGGCCAGACATGATGTCTTCAAATATTCCAATGGAGTGGTGTGGTGGGTTAGTAAAGCATCGGGTAGTTCGGGGCGGAGCGGAATGGCCGAGTCATAGCAAATGTAATAAAAATGAATAACGGGTACAGTCATTGCAATTGATAGAGAATCCGCCGGGCGGTCTTCTCCGGTCCCCACTTTAATTTTGCCCTTATATCTCCTAATCGCGCTCATGCGACCTCTTTCTTCTTTTCTTCTATAATTTTACCCCACATTATACCCATACCCCATCATGTTCGCCGATACATTGAAATCCGAGGGCTTGGAGTTGGAGATCTCCCAGCTCGAGGCTCGTTTGCACGACTTGCGCTCACAGCTTGATGCGACAACCTACCCTTCCCCACCATCCTCTCACCCAGACACTAAGACACAATGGACAATTCCATCAGGTGAGCTTGCCCTTCACTCATAATACAAAAAAGAATTCATTTCTAACAATCAGTCAAAGACCTGTATAATAATAAATTCCAATCGGAGTCCGTCCGATCATCATCCCTCCACGCACTTCTCCTCCTCTCCGACTCCGCCCTCCCATTGGGCTCATTTGCATACTCCAGCGGGCTGGAGTCCTACCTCGCACATAATAAGCATCTCCGCGCAAACCCATCGGTCTCATTCCACCGCTTCCTCAAACTCTCTATTGCCTCCATCGCCAGCACATCCCTCCCATACGTCCTAGCAGGTTACCGCCACCCGGAAACCATAGAGACCCTCGATAATGACCTTGATGCCTCAACCCCCTGCATTGTAGCGCAGCGCGCCAGTGTAGCACAGGGACGCGCCTTGATCGGCGTGTGGGAGCGCGCCTTCCGGGGCAGCTTCGCCGCTCCCACCCGGAGCACCGATACCGGCGCGCAGGTCGCGGTGACGTCGATTGATGAATTCTCCGATACTTTGAAAACCACGCTCGGAGAAGTCGATGAATACGATATGGGACCGAAGGGTCACTTTGCTCCGCTTTGGGGTGTCGTTTGCCGTGCTATGGGACTGGATCTGCAGCAGACGGCTTACATTTATATCTTGAACCATGCCAAGGCGGTTTTAAGTGCCGCTGTGCGGGCTTCCGTTATGGGACCTTATCAGGCGCAGAACATTTTGGCGAGCCAGAGCTTGCAGGATACCATGATGGCTCGCATTAAGCGGGAGTGGAATACCCAAGTCGAAGAGGCTGGGCAAGTGGTCCCGGCACTGGATCTGTGGGTTGGTAGACACGAGCTTTTATATAGTCGGATTTTTAACTCATAAGAATATCCTGAATATAAATATATTAGACTTTCACTCTGCACTTCTCGTATCGGGCCTCATGACTTGTTTTCATATTTCATCTGCTCGGAACATAGTCTTACATGACAAAAGATAATCTAGAGGCAAAAGCCGAGAGAAAGTCACAATTGCGCCTCGAAACCAGGGTATCCAAGGGCGCACGATCGTTCGCTCAGCGCCCCGCCGCATTCAGAAGAAAACAAAACAAGACAAATACACCGTGACATTCAAAGGCCGTCGCATGAAAGGGAGAAACAAAACTGTCTCGAAGGACGCCACATAAAATCGTCAAACGCCCCCTAACCTGACCGAATAAACCAGCCACCCAACACCGCACCTAGGACCTGTCCGAGAGTGACCAATAAAAATGAATAGGTGGAAAGGGGCAACAAGAATAGAAAAAGAAGAAAGGGCTATTGTACATGAAGAATATTTTGGAATCAAGCGATGAGTCACATCACAGAGTAACGTGCATATAATCGTTGCTTCCGAATGATTTGTTGCAGTTGGGACACTTTCGAGACCGAGAGGACACTCGCTCTTCCACACACTCGTTGCAGAAGAGATGACCACAGGTCTTGATGGCGGTGTTTTTGAAGTTGCGGCGACAGACCGTGCACAGGGCAAGTGCCTAAGTAAATTAAGGTTAGTGAGTGGGACCAAAAGACGTTGGTGTTCAATTAACTTACCCGCAACATTTCATACTCGGATTCATTGTTGCCGAGAGTCTTGCCCTTCCAGCCCTCAAGGCTCTTCTTGGTATCTGCAAGACTCTGCTTCAGACCGAGAATCTCTGTTTCAGCCTTTCGTAAAGCAGAAGAGGTGGTTCCTAAAGTCGAGTCTTTCGAGGTCGAAAGGGCCTTTAGTTCAGAAATCTGGCGTTTCAACCCCTCAATCACGATAGCGCTCTCCGTCAGTTGTTGCTGAGTAGACCGGTGTTTCTCTTGGACAGAGTTGAGGGCTTCTTTGGTCTCGCTGGCTTGCTTTTCCATGTTGGATAGCAAAGATCGAGTAGTAGCTTCCGAATCCTTCAGCTGCGCGACAATATCCGAGGTCTTCGAGTTCTGTACTCGAAGTGTGCGGACTTCGATCTCACGAGCTTCCTTGCTCTTCATCGCTGCAAAGTACTTCTGGTCGGCCTTGGACTTCTCTGCCATCAATCGTGAAACCTTTTCTTCCAAAGCACCAAAGTCAATAACTTTCTGAGAAGCCAGAGTAGAAAACTTCTTGTATGCCATCTGCATCGAGCTCAGCTCGGTTTCCAGCATGGCATACTGGCGCTCCAGGCTAGTGTGTTTGGCCTTAAGATCTTCAAATGACATGTCCTCGACGCTTTCTGATGTCTTCGATCCTTCGATCTGTAATCGCAGTCTCTCTGTCTCCAATTCCAAAGCTGTAATCCGAGCCTCCCGAGCGTCTGCAAGCTCCTGTAATTTGGAACCGGTGGTTTTCTCTTGATCTTGGCTAGCCTTTCGCATCTGCAGGTCCGCCAAAATCTCATCACGGACATTGCGTATCCGCGCAAGGTCAGTCTCCGCTCGTACTAATTGATTGTCCTTCTCGGCCATTGCGCTGCGCGCCTCGTCCTCAACCTGTATTTTGTATGAAGTCCTTTCCGAATGTAACTTCTCGGCCTCCTCGCGTAATTGGATATTTGTCGCTTCGAGGTGATTGATGCGTTTCACCACATCATCATATTGGGAGCGAAGTTGCTTAAAAAGATCGGTTTGCGCATAATCATCGTCGGTCAACTTGGAATACTGCAAAGTCAAAGGTTAGTGATCCATACGCAATAATTTGTGCAAACACGACAAATCACCTTAATTTTGACCTCAGTAATCTGAGTAAGCAGATTGGCATTCTCAGTTTCCAGCTTCTGTAATTGTTCCTTCTGTTTTTCAGACACGACTGCAAGTTGATTATTGGATTCCTCTAGCTCAACACTTCGGTCTCCAGCAGGGGTTCCACCATTAGCTGGAGATGACTCCTCGCGCTTTGCTTGAACACCATCGGAGCCAGGTCGTTGACTGCCCATAATGTATCCCTTTTCCAGCTTGGCTGCGGTTAAACTCCTTGCACGGTCCAGTTTCTTTTCAGCCATCATATATCGGAGTGAGGCCGTTTCCAGACTTTCTTCGAGTTGCTGCTTGTCGGCCAAGGTCTTCTCATAGTCGGCAATTAAGACTTTCTCCTCCGCGAGCTTCTTGGCCAATTGGCTTTGGAGATCTGCGACTTCTGGAGACACCTTGGCCACCGTCGATTGGAATTGTGTAATGATTTCGCGAATGTCATGGGAGCGAGACTTCAAGTGTGTATCAAAGGCCTCATTATCTTCAAACTGCAAAGAGCTTTTGAATGCGTGGTCTGCCAGGAATGTCAACTATTGTTTCTGGACGTTAGGTGTGGGGTGGGGTGGCGAGACTGACCCTTGGCTGATTCATTTGAAGGTCCGATAAGCACTTTAATTTCATCAAGGAACTAATACCACGTTAGGCCTCCCCGAGTCCAGGGGTGGGGCAAAGACCGACAAGATCGGTCTTGATTTTGCTTACCTGACGAAACCAGGAGTCGATAATACGAAGGCGATCATTATGGTCTGCAGCTGCTTTTGACATCTGGCTCACTCGCGACTCCAAAGAAACCTTCTCCCGTTTGTATTCTTGCATTTGACGCAAAATCGCATCTTTTTGAAAGCGCTGTGAGGAGTTGTCAGTGACACGTCCCAGTGTTTGCGCGCGAAACGCAGTACGCAATACGCAATACGCTTCATAAAAAACGACCAAGTATCACATACCTCTAAGTCATCTTTCCAGGGCATATCAGCATCGGGGTGAGGCTTGCTCCCGCCATTCACAGCGGTGGCCTGCTTCTTTGATGGCGGGGCTGAATCATTGCTGTCCGCGGCGGGTCGCTTCCGGTCGTCCATTTTGACAAGACCGGATTCAGTAGACACAATAGGGGGTTCGGCGGCCGGCATCAGTGGCTAAACGGGCATATGAGGGGGGTTTCGATCACCACCGAACCTCACTCGGCCAGAGTTAGACACCGTGACCGAGCCCAAGATCTGGCTGGTGCAATTTCCAGCGTAACGAGAGCCGGATAAAATCAATTAGAGAGGGAAGGAGAGGTTGATAGGGGTGGTTTTTTGAAGGGGGTAGGGGCGTGATGGGATTAAATTGTCGAAAAGCATGCCAGGTGAAGGGATCAAATGGCTTATATAATATCAACGCTTGACCGCTTTGGATCCACCCAATCACCGTGAGATATCGGGCTGTAATTTCAGTATTATGACTCTGAATTATTCCACCTAGATCGGCCCATCTGTGGCCTGGACGTGCGTCCCAATGTTATTACCGTACGGAAATTTACTTACACGTGACGCGCCAGTTGACACCTTAGTAGTCGGCGTATAACGCCGTAATCGGCATCGGCATCATGCGCTAACTAATGGGCTAATCAAGAAAATACTCAAACTAAAAGGGTTGATGCTATCCCAGAGGCTGCCAATACCCTTTGAGGCAACTGTAGTTCCATTTCATCCACAATCTTGGCAAACTGGCCCTGAACGATATAATTGTAAAATGTGCCTAAAAAGACCATTGTATTCTTCTCATGTATTGTTTGTTCGGAAAGCCTAACCCTAACTAGCTCTGTGTGTAGCACCCTCTAACTTCTTGAATTGAATTGGCGGAGGTCAAATCGGTCTTCTATGAATGATGATATATTCTAGGACAAAGCTATATGCTCAGGTAAAGCGTAACATGACTAATGTGCATGTGCTGTGAAAATCACTACATTCCAAGGTTCAACTTGTACAATCTACCGGTATATTCAGTCTTTCTCGATGCTGCTAAAAGATGGCTTCTTTTTGGCTTAAGACAAAGCGACCGGCAAAACAGCAAGTCACCTTTTTATGCCTTTGTGTATGGACAGTACTGATATCTTGAACATTTGAAGTCCTCATTCTCATTGTACTTTCGAAATCTAGCCAATATGCATTGTCCCAAGGTCTAATTACAGTTTTTCTGATCTCTTTTGCCTCAAAATTGAAGATACCGCGCGGATGAATTCCTTGCTCACAGACTGTTTCTCTTCCAGACTCTTCGCTTGCCATTCAACCCGGCGTTTCTTTGGGCCATCATTCCAACGCTGAGACTCCGTCACCAACCAATCCCCGACATGGTCAGCCAAAGTTTTCAAGCTGCGATCAAACGGCATGGTGTGCTCCCCATCCTCAATAACAACCTGCTTAACAGCTCCCAGTCTCATGCCCCCATTACCACCCACGCCAGTTCCTGTGATCCTCGCCCTACGATCTCGAACAATAGGGTCACCAAAATGCGGTGAATTACCCCCATTCACATACAGGACCCAAGGCCTCATTTTGGGCAGCAGATCCCACCCCAACTGCATTTCCGGCCTGTAGAATGGCCCTCTGTGACGATCGGCGGGATCACTATCAGGGACGATCTCCCGCTGTGCCAATGTGACTTCCTCAAGCCCGCCGGGTCCAAACCCCACATTCCCCGGATTATGCCGGAATACCAAAGACACAATCTGGTTTTTGGGTGTGGTCAATGCCCAGCTGCTCGCTTTTGAGTTAATGCCTGTTTGAACAACACCATATGCCTTCAATCGAGCCAGCGCCTTCTCACTCCACGCATCAGCGCCCTGAGCCTTGACAATCCTGACCTCGGCCTCTTCTCGTGTACTCCACGATTCCTTACGCTGCAACGTCCGATAGACCATCTGAATGCCCATCTCCCGTCCATAATTCGGATCGATACCCGGCTCGATAAAAGCCAAAGAATGAAAAAGAGTCGGGTGCCAAGATGATAAACAAAGTATCTGATTACATCCAACAGAATGCCCAAGACCGATGATCGGCTTCGGCATTTGAGTGTGGAAATGGTTGATCATGCTCCACAGATCGCGGGAATGGTCGATCCAGGTTGCGTCACAGCCTAGATTTTCAAGGTTCGCGAGTGCACTTTCGCCCATGTTGAACATATCTGCCATCCAAATTGAGCGGATGCTGACATTGGACTCATTGGTTCGGGAAAGCAGTTCGGTGAAAAATGGTTCGTAAATCTCTTTGATGAATCCCACTCCTCCTGTTACGATAATAGTTATCGGGTCTTGAGTATTGAACGATGGAGTTATGGCGTTTAACGGAACGTATTGTTTTACTGAGAGGCGTATGCCTTTCTGTTCGTCGATTATGGCGTGGGGGTACTCGCGGAATGGAGTAATCGGGATTAAATGAGAGATGATCTCGAATGGGAAATCCTTTTCGAGAGGACGGATTCGAGTTGATTCTGCCATTGTGCTGAATAATTGTAGCTGTCAATGAAGGAAGTAGAATAATTATGTCGCAAAAGGCGTAAGTGGTGAAATAGCGTTATCGTGCGGGGTTTGGGATATCACGTTGGGGCGATGCTGACATGGTCTAAATGGGCTAATTATAGCGATCTTGCTAACCAAATTAATACACATTGGCTCAAATGGTTTCCTAAAAGGTTAGCACTTCTACATTACTAGTCCAAATTACGCAACTGTTGACAAAATATCTGTTCTACCATAAACTTTAAACTTTATTCTTTGTCAGGGTCCAGGCACCGGCATAAGGAACGTCATTATTCCAGACGGTACGTTCATGGGAAGGTACTTGGCATAAGGAATGGCTTAATATCAGACAGTACGTTCATGGAAAGGTACCAATAATTAAATCACATATAAAAATAAAATTGGGTAGTATATGTCTATGTTCAATATTATCGACAAATTGCAAGGTGAGAATCGAAGCCAAATTCACCAAATTAATTGAGTTCGTTCAAAATATTCTCCGCCGCCTTCTCCAAAACCATGTATGTTGACACGGCAGTGAAAGTTCCAGGGATACGAGCCGCCCGATTTGTTGGGATTTCGGTGGCGCGATCCTCCACGGTACGGGCAAAGAACAAACTAAAGCCATGGACATCGCCACTATCTCCAAATGCATTGATGTCGGCAGACAAAACTCGGCTCGACGACCGTCGGAGGAACATATCTAGCTTTGGGCTGACTGCCAAGTGGCATAGCTGCCTGAACGTGGCCCAGTTAATAGCCACTATGGTCTCATCTAGCCGCTGCTCCTCTGTGGCTCCCTCGTAGAGTTCATCGATCATTCGATGGAAGGTCTGATCATGGCTAACCTGAGTAGTGCATGTATAACAACTCAACTGTTGTAACAGCCAAGGGAGGGATATCACCTCCGATCTCAATGATGACCCCCTATGCACCTACCATAGTATGCCCAGACTCGCGACATAAGCACGTTAGACGTAAAATAATTGGTAGGCAGTCAAATCCAGCCTGACTCGTCAAGTGTCCATTCTGGCTAAGGGAAAGGAGGCCACCTGGGGACAGCAGGTGGTATGGGAGGTCAACCGTTGGAAGTTGAAGTTTTGCGGACCACATATGGTACTCCTCCCGGGCTCACGGCATAGGCAAATCAAGCGTAAGATGATTGGGAGACAGTCAAAGCCAACCTGACTAGTCAGGTGCCCATTCTGGCTCAGGGAAAGGAGGCCACCTGGGGACAGCAGGTGGTATGGGAGGTCAACTGTCGGAAGTTCAAGCTTCCCAGACCACATGCGGTAGTCGTTCACGTCAGCCAAGCACTGGTTCTGGCTGGTATCAATAGACTCCGTCTCTGTCATTTCTGCCCATAAGAGTGATAGATAGCCACAGAAGTCAAATGGTTTATTCCACATAGGGGTAGCTGTTCACGTCAGCCAAGCACTGGTTCTGGCTGGTATCAATAGACTCCGTCTCTATCATTCCTGCCCATAAGAGTGATAGATACCCACAGAAGTCAAGTGGTTTATTTTCCACATTAGGGTAGCCGTTAAAAACCACGTGGCATTCCTCGCGAGCTTTGACACGGACTGATGCTGTCTAGACGAGATGGTTTTGACCCGATGGCCCTCGTCACAAATGACCCGCTGAAATCGGGCTTGTAGGAGACTTGTAGGTTAGCTAGTTGATCTCTTATATAGACTTCCGCAAAGCCTAATTCAGGCCCTAGGTCTTCAGATTCATATTGATTGCAAAGTTAATTCTTAAGAAAGGGAATAATCTAAAATATAGAGATTCCTCTTCCTTGATATAGAGAAATTCAGAGCTCAGAGAGCTGCTCATTATGAGCTCACTTTAGATGAGTCTAGAGCTCACTCTTGATCTAGATGCTGAATCAGTTTTGATTCAGTATTGTTCTGAATACATATTCATTTTTGCCTTGGAAAATTGGTAACCATCTTTTCTTTCATAACAGTAGCTAACTAAGCGTATATTAGATTCTTTTTATAGATTGATTGTATCTAATAGTATAACACTTAAGAAGACATAGTTCACGAGCACTATTAAGGACTATTTTTAAAATAGCGGGTAGAATTAATCAGCATGCACGATTAACTAATAATAAACTATCTTAGTCCCAAAAGGACGTCACTTGAGAGATGGGTTGGGAGGTTCCACAATGTCTGGTCTTTGCACTATACGACGTTCAATTTGTATTAATCTACCATATCTGAGGGAAAAAACGATCTTTCAAATGGAAAGAATGCGACTCTTTATCGAAGATGTTGAGATAATCAGAAGCCGTTTAAGACTGGTAATCCGCCAAGACAGCCTCGGTAATCTTCAGGGCCATGCCATAGAAAACATTCATTACATGGGCAGAGACTTGAGTGGGAGGAATGGAGCCGTCAATCACGCGGAGACCCTGAGTGCCATACACCTTGGCAGTTGCATCAACAACTCCACCAAGCTCCCTAGTCATCATGGAGCATGTCCCAATGGCATGATAGTTTGGGCGGAAGTTATCCTGAATATAGGTAACCCACTGATCGAGGCTGGCATCTTGGTCCAGATTGTACCCAGGAACAGTCTCTCCATCAAAATATTCTTGCATTGCACCAGCCGAGGAAATATTCCGCGCAAGCTTGGTAGCAGCGGCTTGTCCCAGAAGATCTAGCTCGTTCAAGAAATATTGGGGGTCATTGGCGTACTGCAAGAGGTAGGGGTCTGCACTCAGAATGTGCGCGGATCCGCGGGTGAAAGGAATCAAATCCCAGATATCGAAGCTAATGTTTCCCTCAGTATCCATGAATAGCTCGGCAAAGGCGACATCCTCGTTAAGCAGCCAGTCACGGTAATTCTTGTATTGAATCAAAAGAGCAGTCGCATTGTGGAACCCGCCGCGTGCAACAGTCTCCTCGGCCCACTGTTCAAGCTTGGTGTTGAGCAGTTCAATGGCTTGTGTAGCATGGTCGCCGAAGGTCTCTGTAAAGTTGGCAAAGTAGACAGCCTGGCCCTGTCCCGAAACCTTGGCCCTGGATGTAACACTAGTAGTGGTCTGGTCTTGCATGTTGATACCCACTGGCAGCTCAAGGCGCTGGTCAATGCCGGCGCTGTCGAGAATTGACTTCATACCAATGCCGGAATATTCCAGGATAAGAGGGGAGATGGCAGAACCGGCAGCCAACAGAACTTCCTGCCCGGCGTAGGCATCAAAATTCACAGCCTTGTTTGTTCCAAAGTTCACGCCGATGGCCTTGAGACCAGAGTCATCAAATAGTACTCTCCCAACCATCTGACCAGTCAAGACGTGAAGGTTGTGACGCTTGTAGTTAGGAAGAAGCCATTCACGAGCAGCGTCGGCGCGAGTCTGATCGTCCAGGAGGTTGTTGTAAATCATTGAAACTCCACGGGGGTGGCCGCAAAGGAAGTCTTCTTGGGTTGGTACGCCAAGTGCAGAAGTGGTATTCATGAGGGCGCGCACAACTGGATTGTAACTTTCGCCATTATCACGGGGACCGGAATGGATAGTTCCGTTGAAGCCGTGACAAGATGCATTGAAGGCATGACCAGCAGCAATCTGAGCGGCAGTTGGAGGACGAGCACGCTCAGCGGCTTTCATGTATTTGACCAAGTTGTCCCAGTTCCAGCCCTCCATACCAAACACCTTCTCCCACGAGTCGACCTGGACTTTATCTGGTCTTGTCCAAGAGTTTCCGTTGATTAAAGTCGAGCCACCAAGACCCTTGCCGGACCGAATGATTAGGCTTTGGTTGTTGATCGCCAAATCGACGGTGGCATAATGTTGGTCAACGGAAGTGTCAAAAATGTCGCCATAGTTATTCGGATCCTCGATGATGGGGCCGTCATTGGACGCGTAGAATCCCTTCTCGATGACCAGAACAGAGATTTTGGGATTTTCTGTGAGCTTGGCCGCAACAGTGAGGCCGGTTAAGCCCCCGCCGGCGACGATATAGTCATATTTCTGTCCGGAAACTTTTCTGGGATCGGAGATCAGATGAGCCTGTACATCTACCTGCTCAGCCGGGGTATAGGACTGGGCTGTAGCGGTAGCAAGAAAGATGAAGAGCTTCCAAATGGCAGATTGCATACTGATGACGAGGCCCGGACGAGGCAGTATCAAAAAATGAGCAACGATGTTTTTGAATTTTAATGACAATCGATAGATATTATGATATCATATATATAGGTATGAGACAAGTCGCCTTTGGTCTGCCTGATCTGAATTTCAGGGTCTCCCAAGCTAGACCGAGCTGCCGATCAACGTTGTGCCACGCCACTGGGTACGCTTATGGCACTGATGGCTTACTGCATGTTGAGATGAACTCCAATAGATGGTGGAATTATTGACTTCTTTTCTGGTGTTCGGTGAACTCGTCTGCTCACCGACACCGTTGTGTAGCTGAAGATCATCGCCAATGGATGACATTTAGCCTTCAGATAGTTCAACTTCATCTTGGCGCCGAGTCCTCTATCTTACTGAGCCACTCTTGGGGCACACCGATGACCCGTGTTTGACGAAATGGGATATATCGGACACTCGTCGGGGACAAGCGAATTGTCCCTGCGATACCGCATCCTAGATGCCATGGAACTTTGTCAAGATCACTGAGGCCATCCTTGGGGACCATCAGTATGTTATTGAGCCTCACTACTTATGCAGTGTGTAAATCATATCTTCAATCTCACACCTTAACCTTTTGCTTTGTCCTATGTTCCTGCATTTAGAGAGATTGCGTCTCTGCAGAATCCCCACTAGACAGATCATGCAGGTTTCTATACTCTTCCTGGCAAACCTTGGTAGTCACGCCACAATGCTATTACAGGATAGCGATAGAGACTGCTATGGAGCCTCTGTTCGTATTTCTCCAGAGTGAAATAGAACATGCCTATACATGTGACAGTGAATCCACCCAATAGATTACTAGTACTTCCTCGTACCTCAATCTCCCCACTCCCGTTTCTTTCAGAAGTTGTATTTAGCTCCGCACAAACGATGGGCAAATAAGCATGGAAGAACCAAGCCTATCTTGACCGACTTTAGATAAGTTTATTCACAAAATCATGATAGGGGGCTTATTGCATTTACATGCATTGCAAGAAGTGATATCTAACATGGAGTGTTTAACAGGTTTTGGAACGCCGGCTTTCCTGGAATTTGAGGATTCGAGGATCTGCAGCGTCTCCATAACTGGTCTTGGCGAGATATTTACCAATGACGCCGATCATAGGAGCACGAGTCTTTGGTTCTTTGAGTGCCCGAAAGGTTGCCAAGGTCTGGGTCGCTCGGGTGGCAACCGACGCCAAGAGCGATCCCAATGCCGGTCTTCGGGATGCCGAAGTGAGTCGGACACGGCTGTCGGTGACGTGACATTTCATTGGCGCCAAGCCCGGAAGCCCGGTCTCCCAAGACCACGAACGGTGAGAAGAAGTAGCAAGAAACGTGCATTGACTGCTTGGTGATGAAGAACATGCGGATGGCTAGGCCTGAAGTAGAAAGTGCCGAGGCCGCAATCGCGGGAATGATACGAGTTACTGGAATTTATCTTCAAACCTTCGGTGAACGAATGAATTGTCTGGACAGAATCTCTTCTGAGCTCTCTAAAATCGCGCGAATCCTTTAGAATTAATTCATCCTGCACTTTCAATCCGACAAATCATTACAGCATGAAGACGATTTTCTTTGCCTGTGCGGCGATCCTCTTTGGGAAATTATCTTCTGCTTCAAAGCTCTACGCGGCGTCCTACGGAGGATCAGTTTATTCCCTGGACCTCATCAGCTCCAATGGATCTTATCAACTGTCCAAACTGGCTGAGTCAACTGAGTGCGGAGACAGTCCTTCATGGCTAATGCTGGATAGAGACAATAGTGTTCTTTATTGTCTGAATGAAGCTATTGAATCTTCCAATGGCAGTATAACCTCCTTCAAGACCCATCAGGATGGTTCACTACCAGTTATTGAGCGCCTGGTCACCCCTGGAGGTCTGGTCATGTCAGCAATGTACTCTGCACCCGCAGTCCGCGACCATGAATTCTTTGCAGTTGCTCACTAGTATGCTTACCACAGCCCCTCTAAACCTTCCTGAGCAGATAATGCTAATCTCGAAGTTCTATTTTAGCGAGACGTCGACTGTAACCACCTACTCGGTAGATCGGGTTCGCGGTCACTTTCAACATCTGCAAACCTTCACCTACACCATGAGTAGTCCTGGGCCTAATGCTGCCCGCCAGGACGCTCCTCACCCCCACGGTGTCATCATTGATCCCACTGGAAGGTTTGTCCTTATTCCGGACCTTGGTGCCGATCTTGTCCGGATCTTTCATATTCACCCGGAAACTGGTCATCTCGAGCCAATTGAGCCCTTTGTCGCAACTCCTGGCTCGGGTCCGCGACATGGCATTTTCTGGACCCCTAAGGCATCAGAAAAAACTACTTCGGAGGTCTACTTCTATCTTGTACACGAGCTGAGCAATAGCCTGAAAGGCTGGCGAGTATCTTACACGGACGACGGGATGTCTTTCTCTAGGGTGTTTGAGGGAAGCACGTTCGGCAACTACACTGCTCCTGCAGGTTCAAAAACCGCAGAGATAGCAATATCGGTTAGTATTCTGGCCTCCCTACAGTTACACTTCCGAACCATAGTTCTGACTGGCAACACGGGACAATACAGCCTGAAAATAATCATCTCGTAATCAGCAACCGTCTTGACAATACTTTCGGCCCAAACAACGATTCAATTGCCATCTTCTCTTGCGCGGATAAAAGTGGAAGATTCTTCAATGGCGTTCACTTTCTCGATCTCTTCCCAGCCTATGGCTCCTCTGTTCGAGGTTTTGACATTGGCGGCTCTCCGGAGATGCTTGCTCTGGCTTTGGAAGAAAGCCAGAAGGTGGGTGTTACCCAGTGGAATAAGAGGCTCGGTGCACCTGGCAAGCTACTGGCTGAAGTGGAACTGAACGGAGATGTTCCGGCGGTAGTCTGGGATCTTGGACCAGATTTTTAATCTAGTGGAATGGGAGGCAGCGATATCAATGTCGATGTTTGTGGATCTTGAAGACTGAAATCTTCCGCTACATAGAGCTCGCAATAGATATGACCTCTTAAAAAGATCAAGAACGAAATGCCATACTTCTTCCGATAGCACTGCATTTAAATTCAGCTCTCTCCTCAACAAGCCGTACATATGGATAGTTCGTATGCGGAGTAGTGTGCTGGCCATGTTATGGTAGAGAATCACAATGTCAAAAGTAATCAAATGATTTCATAAAAGATTAGCACTTCTAAATTACTAGATCAAATTACGCAACCTTGGAACTATTAACAATATTAACAAAGTTTCTGTGGTTCTACCACAAACTTTAAAACTTTAAAACTTTATTCTTTATCAGGGTCCAACCGGCATAAGGAACGTCGTTATTTTAGACGGTGAGTTCATGGGAAGGTACCGATAATTAAATCACATATAAATATAAAATAGGTAGTATATCCAACAACATCAACAAATTGTAAGGTGAGAATCGAAGCTAAAGTCACCAAATTAGTTGAGTTCGTTCAAAATATCCTCCGCCGCCTTCTCCGAAACCATATACGTCGACACTGCAGTGAAAGTTCCAGGTATACGAGGATACACAGAAGCATCAACAACCCGCAGCCCACTAACACCACGAACGCGGAACTTAGAGTCCAAGACAGCCATAGGATCATCATCCGTACCAATAGGACAAGTGCAAGAAGCATGGTGCCCCCACGCCGTGTCCATAATGTAGTCATGAATTTCAGAAGTAGAGGTGATATCCTTTCCAGGCAAAATTTCCTCAACATCAACAAGTTGACGCTTGAACGCATCCCGCGCAAGCCCAATAGCCTCAGTCATGGCAGTCAAATCCGCTTCATAGTCGCCACTGCCAGAGTCAAAGTAATTAAACACAACCTCTGGCATATCAAGCGGATCAGCGGAACGAAGCGTAACCGAGCCAGCAGTGTTGCGTGGATGAGCCTTGAGAATCGCCCACGACCACCAGTCATGGTGCTCGGTGATATTAACACTATATCCAGGGAAGTAACCACGGAAATTAATCGGGCCACCGAAGACGAATGCATCAAAGTCATCATCTACAGCCGCAGAGCTCTTATACAGCATTGTACTGGCGAACCCGTTCGAAGAATAGATACCCCTGTTACCAAGGATGGGGTTTTCCCACCGCTTAAGACACGGGTCTTCGGCACTATTTGCGCTAAACGTGCAGCCGTGCAACGCAGTGAAGTTATGCGGGACCTGGCCCTGCACGGAAGTCTCGTAGTGATCTTGCAGGTTGGTGCCGACACCGGGTAGATCGACGACAACGTCGATGCCGAACTGCCGGAGCTCGTCTGCCGGTCCGATACCGCTTAGCTTAAGGAGATGGGGTGAGTTATACACACCACCTGCGACGATTACTTCGCGTGAAGCGGTGACGTTGCCCGGAACACCCTTTGCAGCCGTGCCGGAGCGTGGGCTCGCGCGGAAGAGGTACTTGCCATCGAGGAACTCGACGCCGCTGGCTCGCGGTGTACCGGTAGAGTTGTCGAAGACGACCTTTGTAGCTTGGCAGTTTGTGCGGATGTCGAGGGGGTACTTCTTTGAGCCGTCGGTGTTTTTGGCATCTCGGACTGCGACAAGGAACTCGCGTGGACCATTGCGCTTTGCGCCATGGGTGGCAATTGGGACCTGGTAGTATCCATTTTCAGTGTCGCGGGCTCGGGAGTCAGCGTTGGCGTCGGCGGCTAGTAGAGTTGCGACGTTGAAGATAATGTCGGTGATATTGCCCAGAGCGAAGGCGCCACCGAGTAGCATGTCTAGGAGCAGAGGATCTTCGAGGACGATGCTAAGCGGTGCGGTTTGGTCGTGCAGCCAGCCGTCATATCCGTGGCCTGGGAGGAGAGGGAGGAGGTAGTTGTTGTTCTCCATCTTCACAAAGTACTTGCGCATGTTATCTGGGGCCCAGGATCCATCGCCGGTCAGTGTGGAGATGTAGTCAAAGTCAGATTCAAATGGGTAGACAGTGACCAGGGCATTGTGGGCTGTGCATCCACCGAGGGTTCCAGTACGCGGGTATAGGATTCCCTTCATTGTCGAACCCTCAGGCGGGTTGAGACCAACGTATTCGCCGCCATCGGGGGTATCGTAGGTCGTCTTGTAGTCGAGTGCCTGGCGGGTATCGTTTGTATAGTGACGCACAAAGTAGTTCCAAGCGATAGTTGGATCCTCAGATGCTTTGGCGGAATAGGCTGGGACGGTATAATTGGTGTTATCGCCTTGATCATCTCCGGCCTCGATCAGTAGAGTCTTGTGGCCAGCCAGAGCAAGACGAGCAGCCAATGGGCCACCACCAGCTCCAGATCCCACAATGACATATTCATAGCCAGTGAGCTCGACGGCGGCCCCCAGGCTTGCCAATGAAAGGGCAGCCAGGCCAAAAAGGCGTGGGAGAAGCATAACGATGTATAAACACAAAGAATGAGAAATGAGTGACTTGGGTTGGATGTGAATGGAATAAAGGAGCTAAATAAGTCAGTAGAATTTACGGGGCTAATTTACTTAAATTCATTTCCATGACGAAGGGATCGCCATTATGTTCCGGGGCAAACGGGGCAAAAGACGGAATCATGTATAGCATAACCAGTATAGGGGTCACTTGACAGCAGTCGCAAGCGAGATGATATTGGTGATCAGCGAAAAATGAAAAGCCACTATGGAGCATGTAGTACAAAAGAGTTACGCTCACGTTTTCCTTCAATACTGGGCAACCAACCAAGAGCACCGGAATAGCTCCATAGACGACGATCTGACCTGTTTCAAGCAGGTCGACGTGCTAGTGATTTAGCTGTGGGGCGGTACGAGGAAGTAATGTCCAAGCGCACATCATTCCAATATCAACCGAATCAACCGAGGTGTCAAGTTCTTGGCATCTGTATGGTCAATATGTAGAATAAACTACTGCAAAAAGTGCATATTTAACATGCATTAATCCCTTGTCATGCCTGCTGATTGAGTTTGCCTCCGATCAGATTGGCTAAGTGGATCTGACCCACCTGCAGGGAATGGATCGGGATCCTGATCTCAGCTGGGTAACGCAATCTACTCCACTAGAAGAGATTTATTCCGTTTCTTGTTTGCTGCGAGGATCAGGTTCATTAGATCGGAAATCTTGTGGAAACCTTGGAATAAAGTGGATCATATGTTTAGCAGATCGGGTGAGAATCACGGTTGTGGGACATCACAATGTTGTCATTGATTTCCCTGCAGGTACAGGTACAAGTGGTTCTGTTTACAAGATCAACTGTAGTGAAGTGCATGAGGATTACATAGGATCAGAGTACCTTGGTGCCCAAGCCATATCAATTCGGTAATATGCATATTTAGCAATGGAGGAAGTCTATAATATTTGCTGTTCACAGACATTACTAAAGAATAAGTCTAGTCTTTGCCCCTCTTGAGCCCTGGGTGCAAGGGTGTTGGCAATAAAAACAATCTAATAGAATGTACACCTTTATCCCACTCATAGCTCGTCCTTAAGGTCCTCCGCCGGCGGAGGCATCGGTCGGCCGCTATCCGTGGCCAGATCGACGCCATTCTTCTTGCGCCACTTCTCCCACAAAGCATGGAAGTCCTTCTCCATACCACTCTCCATCTGATCGGGCAGAACAACGGTATATTCAACCATGAGGTTACCGGGGTGATCCTCCTCGTGACCATGATCATGCAGATGGCCCTCAGAATAATGAGGCATACCCTCGCCATGGACCGTCTCAACAGACAAAGGCTGCACAACTTCGCCACGCTTACGACCAAGACGAACGATATGTCCATCAAGATGCGTCAAGTTGCGCGACCACCCACCCATCCAAGCCTCCCTTAATGAAAGCGTCTCCTTCCAGAAAAGATCCTTGCCCTTTCTCCGGAAAAAGGTACCATCAGTCCGCTCCTCATCATTGGCCCCAAGTTCCGGTTCCTTCTCATCCAGAATAACAATCAGGTCGCCAGCAACCCAGTCCGGGCTCTCGTCAGCCTCATTCTCAAAGACCAACCGCGTCCCCCGACCCATTCCAGGCTCTATACTAGCCGATGTTTCAACCTGCTTCCGCACAACACGGTTGCCCTGACAAATAGGGCAAGGATTCTTAATCTTCTTCCCCTGTCCCGCGCATTTATCACAGGGCATCTGCACCTGCTGGTACATGCCCGGTGCGAGCATATGCTTCTTGATCACGCGACCATGTCCTCCACACTGATCACAAGTTGTCACCTCCCGATCCTTAGATCCTGTTCCCTCGCAATCATCACAGATTTGCTGCTTCTCAACTAGGAAGTTGATCTCGCGCCCATTGTAAAAATCGCGGAGCGGCAGCGCGGCCTTAACTTCCATATCGGGTCCGCGGCGGTGTCCAGATCCATGTCCGAAATGGCCACCTCCGCCGAAGAAGCGGGAGAACAGGTCAAATGGATCATTGCCACGTCCGCCTGCCGAACCACCTTGACGCTGTTGCTCGACGCCTTCATGCCCGTATTGATCGTAGACCTTGCGTAATGAGGAGGTGGACAGGACATCGTAAGCATCTGCGATTTCGACGAATTTCTCACGAGCGGACTCGTCGTTACTAGAAAACAGAGCAAATCAGCATAATTACTTCGATTATGGATATGGAAAACAAAAGATCAAAGCCCCGGTTGGGGTGGTCGACATTATGGTTTCACTCACGGATTCTTATCAGGATGGTATTTTTTGCTCAAATTCCGGTATGCGCGCTTGATATCCTTCTCCGAAGCAGACTTATCAACCCCAAGCACCTTGTAGTAGTCCTCGGCAGCCAAAACAACCACCGAGAACAACACTACCGCCAATGTGACCAGGAAACGAGTGAGATGCATTTTGAAAAATTAGGTTTGTCCGACAGGCTCTGGCGCTAGCTTGTAGACTTTGTAATGTCCGGGGGTGCTGCGCAGTATGCGGGTTGAACCTCGGCGGTTTGCGCAACACTGCTAGCTCTAGCTGTGCGGGAGCTTTGTTGGAGCTGCGGTCTGGGGGGTGGGGGTTTGTCGGTTAGTTGATGGTCATGAGGAATGATCGGGCGTCCCGGTGATGTTTCTAAGAAACAAGGGAGTCAATGGGGTTGATCACGTATAGTACAGTTTACGTTTAACCCGCGTCGAACGGGACAAGTAATCCTTATCGCGATGAGGAACAATGTTCGGCCGGGTCACGTGTGCTATACATTGATGAAGCAATATTGAACTGTAAAGGGGAAAAAAGCATAATATTTGAGGTAGAGTCAACAAGATCTTTTTTTTTTGTGTCCATCTGTCCCGAGTTTCCTTTGAACGCGCATTGGTGGCTTGTCTTCTATTTTTGTTGTGTTTTTTTGTGTTCTTTGTTTTGGGACCAGTGCCACTTGGCCCTATGCCACTACTAGTATACTAGTTTCGACCAGTGGGCCATGTCCCACTCAAGAGCCTTGTGCACTTAGAAGGCCACTGCTTCTTCACAGCATGCCTGTCGTTGTAAACCAGTGCCCATCATTTCGGGGCTCACTTTTTCGAGGTGGGGGACAAATTCAAGGAGTATGTGCCGAGATATATGAAGCTCTAGAGATAAGAGTGGCTTTTCAGCAGACTCAATTGGTGGAGTAGCAAAATGGGAGGAAGACTTGCATTTCAGACTAGCCAGGCACAGGGATTGAACTTTGTAAACATACCTTGAACTCGTCGAGGCAGGTTGGGAAACATTCTTGATCAGTGTGATCAGGTTGATTTCAAGTGTGTCAAGGAGGAACATGGACATTGATTGATGGATGTATAGTGCATGCATGATGAAGATTTCGTGGAAGCATGAAGCATGAATGGAAGCTTTTGAAGAAAAAGAGGAATGAAGTGGAAACTCAAGAGAAGATGGCAGTCGGAAGTTGGAAATCGGAACTTGAAGGAATGGTAGGTGGATGAGGAAGGAAGAAAGAGGGAGAGAAGGGAAAAAATGGAGCTATGTATGCCTTTGTTAGAGAGGGTACATGTTGTAGGTGATAAAAGTGGAAATGTATGGGAATATTTCATTGTAATGTTCATACTATAAGACCAAGATACTGAAGGTGTTTGTTGGCGAAAATTGAAAATCACGAGTGCCATATGCGCCGTCAAATAATCATAAAAGATCCGAATCGTGAGTCATAAACTACGTATCACCTTCAAACAAGACATAATAGAGATCACCAGCCATGTCCAGCCACGTCGAAAATATCATTCCGCCAGGTGCGGCCCAGTCCATGGGTCTCATCACCGTCCTCAATTGCTTCCTGGGCACCGATAGCCTCTTCATGCCAAGTCTTGACAATACTACCTGGAGCATAGATTCCCTTGAAAACACCGCTTTTCGGAGGTTCCAGACCAATACGAGTCTCAACATCATCATTGGCAGGTACCAGTCGCGCTAGAACGGCACGCACAAAGGTCGTCAGGTCTTGAGGGTTGGCGATGCGTGTAGCACGCAAACGCTCTCGAGCGAATACCAGCTCTCGGTTCAAAGTAGAAGCCGCATTCACGATTTCTTCCGCAATCTTCCTTTCTAGAACACGACGCACAAGGTGCTTGAGGAAGGGCTTGGTCAACCACAGCAAGAACTTCCATCTGCTCTTCTGTACCTTGTAGTCGAGCTTGTGAATGCGCACGCGGACTCCGCGGAGAGTAAAAATGTGTTCCAGTCGGTCACGGCCAACCTCAATATCGAGAGAAATGTCGATGCCGCGACGGTCAAGGTAAAAGCTAGCAATCCCTTCGTCTTTCAAGCGGAAGAAGAGGTGATGAGTCCTAAACCAGTAGCCAAACTCCTGAGCACTAATATTCAAACCGTTAAGGGACACACGGAACATGGTCTTGATAGTTGTGTCTGTTCGCTTTGAATGCTTTTTGACGATTTCAATGTCATTTTGTGTGAGCAGGTGCATGCGGTAGGGCAGGAATGACGAAAAGTTGACCGTGTGGCCGGGCTCCAGAACAAGATTTTCCAACAATAGGTCCATCTCAGGAGCAGAGACCTCCAGGCGAGGAATTGGCACATACTGGATCATCCGTAGGACAACGGGGAGGGCGACATTTGCCAGTTCCGCTGGGAAATTAGCTTTGTTGCTGTTGTACGCATTCCCCGCATCGGCATAGATCTTCTTGATCCCATTGACCAGCTTGACAACAGCCGGGTCATCAGGTATAGTGCGCAACGTCCGTTTGGCCTGGAGAAGAAAGCCATCTACGTCGTGACGAAGACGAGTCTCCGACCCGACCTTCTCCGACTGTTGCTGCAGCTCCTCCAGCTTTTGTGGGGCTGAATCGAAAAACTCCGGGTCGGTTAGCATGTTCTTCAGCGAGCTGCCTACTTCTCCGATCAGTCGTTCAAATTCGGGATCTTTATTCGCGTGACGTAGGACATCGTGGAACTTTTGCTGAAGTCGGTCCCATTCCTCGGTTTGACCGAAAGATCGCAGCAATCCCCAAAATTGATCCACCGCTTGTTTCAGGTCGGAATTGAGTTCAACATCTTCATGTGCAGCCTCGGCAGTGTCTTCAGCTGCATTAGCGTAGATAATGGCGTAGCGCTGAATCAACTGGGTGATGGTGGAGACGGAATCCGAATAGTCAGTTCGCTCGCGGAGTGTCAGGACGACTTGTTTAATTCGATGCAACAATGTCTCTTTCTCTTGGCCTGCAAAGTGCTCACGGGCGCTTTGCACTGCCGCCTCGCCAGTTTGCGCAACACCCTTGCCAGCTACTCTGGCCGTCTCAGCCAGTTCTTTCTGCACTTCCTCTCGTGAGATGCGGTGCTCCTCATCAGCACCGGCACCAGCCAATGCCTGCTCTTCTTCCTCGGAGGGTTGAATTTGCTCAGCGACCTGTTTCGAGGCCTCGGAGAGAGAGGTGGCAGTGTCAGCAAAGATCTGGCGACCAACAGTGGCGACGTCATCGACAAAAAGTCGGAAGTCCGCGTTGGTCAGGAGCAAGCTTCCAATGGTGCGGAAGCTATCGTACGCTAATCATGCAAGGACCCACGTTAGCAGATCATTATACCCGACGGTAAAGCCCATTTAGCTCAGCTTCCATCAGACCAGGGAGGGGCAACGGAACGACCCACCTGCTTTAGTATCAGCGCGCGCTTTCACGTGGGCCGCGGTGTGGGAGACGCGGGAGCTATCGAGGTACACCCGAGATCGTGACAGGTGCCAAAGGAAATCCTGCAGTTTATCCTGGGTATTTTTGGTGCGCAGGAATTCAATGCAGGCCTCGACCAGGAGACGTGCATCACGTACCAGCTGGCGACCGTGGCTGCCGATCTCTTGATTTCGTAGGTTCAGTACGTCGGAGGCGAGCAGAGTACGTAGATTGGCGATCGCCTGTTCCGTGGATGGCATGTACCCCTCGGACAAGGCGCGGAACATCTGATAGGAATGCAGCTTCTGGTGGAGTTGACGCTGGCGGGCAGTGTCATCCTCATAGCGAGGGAGGAGGGGCTCCGTCTCGTTCGGCATAGTTGATGAGCCCTTTCTGGGCCAGGGGCAGATGCGTATGGTTGATGGATCGAGCGCGTTGATGAATGAGGTGTAAGCTAAAAAGATCTGAATTGAGATCTACAATGTAGGATTCCAAGGGTGTTGTGGCCAGGATGTCAAGGGGGAGCTCAACCTGTTTTGGTACGGCATGATGACGACACGGGTTGTGCCACTGTATGCTACGGTAATCGCATGATCCCAACTTTTGAAGTGATTCTGTACTCAAATTGTTCTATGACACTTTGAGAGAAGACACAATATACTCAATTGTTATCATCATTGGCTAAAAGGGTCGGAGCCGATCGGGGCGATCTGGGGAAAGCTATAGCTTTTGCATGTGGGAATAGTCTAGGCCAGTTGCCCTAAGGGCGGATCTGCATGTGTGCGAGTCAAAGTTTGTGTTTTATGCTTTTTATGCTGGATCTTTCCAGGGTTCAAGTTCACCAACTGAGTCATATGGGGTTTCCGTTGTAAAAGAATGGTTGACCAGTTCGCATGTGACCAAAATGCATCTATATATCTGGTTTAACCTTAGTCAGAAACAGGAGATATACTGAACATTCAACATTCTACTTCTTTTAAGTAATTCAGAACATTCAAACGGATACTTCGGATCAATAACTGTTTAAGAACCGGTCTACAGTGCTCCGGTTGATAATTGAAAATTTGTTCCATGACGGATTCCACGCGTATTTCTCAGCAGGCTAAGCGTTTATCCTGCAGATTCGAAAACCGTTGGGAAGCTCTCGGCGAGACCACAATCTTGCCATGCATGGTTACCCGGCAAGGGGTCCAATCAGCGATCCGATAACTCATTCATAACTCCGAACAACTGTGGGTATGTGTTTCCTAAAAAAGAGTCACGCAAGGCCGTGCTGGGGGGCGATAGATATAATCCAATGTCGCTGTCGGCGGAGAAGGCCATTCAGAGCTCAGATATCTTAGTTACTAACACAGCCAGATGAAACCGCTCACCGGTCAGCGATTTCCCTCTCCGTCGTTTCCGGCCGATGACATCCTTCCCTATCACTACAATTACACGGCGGCCTCCGCCTACCGACCACTGCCCCCACCGCTCCCATCTCCGATGAAGATCAACTCCGTTGGGGGCTAGAGTATTCGGTGAGCAAAGGGCCAATGATCAGTGGGCAAGTTCTCCGGTTTCTAGAACATCGCAAAAGTACCATGACCCTTTTTTGGGATTTTTGGTTGGTTACTTTTTAGTAGTTAATTAAGTCTGGCACCGAGCCAGCTCCACTTCGGCACTATCTGCGGCTCTGGAAGCTCGCTGAAGTGGATGCGGATGGCTGGGCGGGATCCATCACTGGGCTCTCCCCGGCCTCTTAAACCAATGAGATCAGTTGCGGATTTGTCCACGCGAGTACATTCGGAATTCGGTTTGAGGACTACCGTGTACATTTCTTTCTCGGAATGTTATGCATGCACGTCAAATAAATCCCGCAATATTGGCATCCAGGACGCGGTCTACCGTGTAGCATGTATTCTTGTGGGCAAATACATGGGTACAGTAGGATATAGATCGTCGTGCAGAACACAGCACGGCGGTGTATCATACGCCCTGGAACCAATGAACGTCGTAGTTGCCACTGTAGCGTAGCAACCATGTTTTGTCTCCAACAAGAAAATGAATTCAATTTCCTGCAATTACTCCAAAACTTGATAATCCGACTCCTTGCTGGATCTGCTTCCCGAAAAAGAAAAGAAGCTTTGTGAGGGATCCTGGCTCCACCGAGAAATTCCAAGCACAACGGTTCGCTGCCATCACCGAAATATCCACATCTGAACCTCCTGGGACCCCCCCCATCCCTTTGTACCATCCCCGACTCTTCCCGACCCCCAAATCATGTCTCTGCTTTTACTGAGTGGCCTTGTCCTCGACACGCGGTCATGGCTCCGGCAAGTTCCTTCTTTACCTCTGTCGGAATGTCCTGGATGATGTGCGCCCAAATGACCCAGGGGAAGGCTAGCCTGTTCGCCCGTGTACATAAAATCACACGGAGCTCGCCCCATCTCCAACACTCTTCTTTCTATCATTCTCCTCCTACCTCGACGACTAAGCTACTTCGCTCTTCGTCTGACACAATGGCTCGATTTTCTCCTCAACAAAGCCGTCCGGTCCACGCGACCCCTTTCATGAACCACTCGACTGCCCCTTCGTACGTACTAGCTACCTTTATGAGAGAAACAAAGAACAAGAAAAAAAAATGAAGCCTTGTACTGGTTCAACATTGTTCAACCATGTAGCATTGGTCTATTCAATGATCCTCTTTCATCTGCATATCCACTAACGCCGTGTTTTTTCTGCTTCATATAGAGATGCCAACTATGACACTGCCAACCCTTCCTACATTCGCAAGTACCTGCGCACATATGGCCTCACACCTCCTCGCTCCGAGAGCTACGAAACCCAGAAGACTCGCTGCCTTGCCCAGTTGGGATTGAAGAACACTCCCATTGACAAGTTCCTCTACTTGCAAAACCTGCGCAAGAACAATGTTCACCTCTTCTACCGCATGGTCACCGACCACCTTCGGGTATGTAGACGAACACATACAATGGCTATGTTAAAAAAAAAAAAAGAAACCGAGGCTAATAATCCCTGCAGGAGCTTACTCCCCTCATTTACACCCCTGTCGTTGGCGAGGCCTGCCAAAGGTGGTCCGAGATCTACCAGGCACCGGAAGGTAAGAATCCCTATGAGTCATGACGAAATGAACGAAATAGAACCGGGGAACTAATTTGACCAAAATTAGGTATGTACCTGAGTTGGGAGGATCGCGGGAACCTCGCCTCTGTGATCGCCAATTGGCCCCAGCCGAATGTGGAGATCACATGTATCACCGATGGTTCTCGTATTCTCGGACTTGGTGATCTGGGCATTAACGGTATGGGTATCCCCATTGGCAAGTTGGCTCTGTACACTGCCTGTGCGGGTATCCGTCCCGAGGCCACCCTCCCCTTGACCCTCGATCTTGGCACCGGTAACAAGACCCTCCGGGAAGACCCGCTGTACATGGGTAGCCGCCGTGATAAGATCAGCGCTGAGGAGGAGCGGGAGTTTTTGGATGAGTTGATGGCGGCTCTCACCGAGCGCTGGCCTGGGTAAGTTCTCCCCTTTCGCGTCATCCCGGCGGATCTCCCGAATCCTTTGACTCCGGAATTCCCCGTGGAGAAACATGGCTAACGAAGCTTAATTTGTAGTATCGTTATCCAATTCGAGGACTTCAAGAACCCCTTCCCCGCACTTGAGCGATACCGGGATACCTACACCTGCTTCAACGACGACATCCAGGGTACCGGTGCTGTCATTCTTGGCGGTGTTATCAACGCTGTCAAGCGCTCCGGTCTGCCTAGCAAGGACCATCGAGCCGTCTTCTTCGGTGCTGGCTCCGCCGGTGTCGGTGTCGCCAAGCAGATTGTCGACTTCTTCGTCCGTGAGGGCATGACTGAGGATGAGGCCCGCGCTTGCTTCTACCTCGTTGACACCAAGGGTCTGGTCACTGCTGACCGTGGTGACAAGCTCGCTGACCACAAGGTCTACTTCGCTCGCGAAGACAACAATGGCGCTCAGTTCAAGACTCTCGAGGATGTCGTTGACCACGTCAAGCCCACCATCCTGATGGGTCTCTCCACCATGGGCGGTGTCTTCACCCCCGAGCTTCTCCGCAAGATGGCTGACTGGAACACTGCCCCCATCATCTTCCCCCTGTCCAACCCCTCCTCCAAGTCCGAGTGTGACTTTGAGACCGCCATTGTCAACACCGACGGCCGCTGCCTCTTCGCCTCCGGCTCGCCCTTCCCTAACTCCACCTTCACCAACGCTGCCGGTGAGACCCGCACCTACTACCCCGGCCAGGGTAACAATATGTACGTCTTCCCCGGTATCGGTCTCGGCAGCATTCTGTCCAAGGCCGTTCGTGTCACCGACGGCATGATCTACGCCTCCGGCGAGGCCCTCTCCAAGGCCCTCACCGCCGAGGAGCTCGAGCGTGGTCTGCTCTACCCTGACATCACCCGCATCCGCGAGGTCAGCGTTGTTGTCACCCGCAACGTCATCCGCGCCGCCCAGGCCGACGACGTCGACCGTGAGACTGGTCTCCGCAAGATGTCCGACTCCGACCTGGACCTGTGGATCAAGTCCCGCATGTACGACCCCCACACCGAGGTCCGCTCCCTCGAGCGTGAGGTTGGCCACCTGCTTTCCAGCCTTGGCTCCCTCTCGCCTCTGATGAACGGTTCCCCCACCGAGGAGAAGCCCGCTAAGCTGTAAGATTCTCACCACCTTACCACACGACCACTTCTTCCCCGATGACTGTCATCATGACGCCATGTTCAATCAACTATCCCATCTTGCAATCCCGCCCAAAACAAAAATAAGCAATCTGTTCTAATCGCAAGACTTGCTTAGGACCACTGCATGATGTGCCTTGGCATGCTTCATTCTCATCGTTTATATTTCGTCATTTTCTGGTTTTGAGCGCGTTTCTCTTTTTTCAGCTTTATTATTTTTTAAGGGATGGATACACGGACACTTGGTTTTCTTCTCATTTGGAATACCCTTTTTACTTAGTTTTTGGCTCTCGCATATGAGTGTCCTGTGCATTGGGTTTAGGATCGAAATCATCTTGAATGATCAAAAATTGAACATATATTTATCTCAAATGACTTCCTCTTGTTTCTGTAATGTACGGACTTGATCTCAACTTTCCTCAAGTATGAATCTTCTTGAACCTTGGAAATGTCCGGGGGGCGCCACTTAGACCCCGCCGGTTCATAGAGCCTCCACAAACCTCGGAATGAATGGGGACCTTCCAAGGTTGGAACTAATCATTGCAGAACACCTATCACATGTAGAGTTCGGAGTACACCCGTGGACTGTAACATTTATGCTACCCTCATCCGTCCTGATTAGAAACATGAAGACAGAAACGAATCCTGAACAATGTCAGTTGAAAGTCGGTGTTTTGAATTCCTCCGCTCCACATCTGATCACGGATATCACTGCTGAATGTGGTAAAAAGCCCTCGCAGAAGGGAGGCATAAATCTAGGTTTATGAAATCTCCATAGACGGATCCTCTGGGAGCATAGCTACTGTAGATCCACTCTGCAGAAATGATTTCTAAGAACTTTACTCAGCATCCGGCCCAATCAGACTCGATCGAGTATAGCTCCACTATAGAGACGGAGCATCAATCTCTCCGCGTGGCCATGACTAAGAGGGACCGAGGTTGGGCCAGCGCCACATTTTAATCAAGGTTTGATGGACATACAGAAAAATGTTCTTATTTTTCTTCTGGCTTTCGCTGATTGATTAACATTGTTCACTGCACATAGTTCTATCTCAAGTTTTTGCGAAAGTTGAAATAGAGGGTTAGTGATAAAGAGGGTCACCTTTAAAACCTTCAAAACCGCTAATCCCTTTGCTACTAGAATCTGCACGTACATTTGCGCTTGTGCATATCAACCAATCACAACCCTTTGAAACACAAAAACCTCGTTTCTTTATATTGAATAAAGGATCCCGGCAAGAAACACAATATGCCTTCTCCATTGGCAGACCCTGTCAAGCTCCCTTGTGGGCTTGTTCTACCCAACCGTCTTGCCAAGGTACAGTACAAATAAAAACACTTCAAAAATTGAAAACGCGAATTTTATACTAATGATTCCAGGCGGCAATGGCTGAGATGATTGCCAAAACCAATGAGCCAAACCAAACCCTCTCCGATGCCTATGATCAATGGTCGCAAGGCGGATGGGGCAGCATCCTCACAGGTGCGACAATCAACCCCAAATTCAAAACCAGCTAAACTAACCCTATACCAAAAGGCAATGTCCAAGTCGATGTGAACCACCTAGGAGGTCCCTTCGACCCGGCCTTGCACGCCGAATACAAAGGCGAAGAAAACCTGGTTGCACAATGGAAACAGTACGCCGATGCATGCCAAAAGCACGGCACACCGGCCATCGTGCAGGTCTGCCACCCAGGTCGCCAGTCGTTCCGGGTTGCAGGCCACCGCGGTATCTGGGCGAATACCATCGCGCCTAGTGCCGTCCCTATTAATCTGGGTAGTGGTCTGCTGGCGCGCTTTATTGCGGCTTTGGCCTGGTCGGCACCGAGGGAGATGACCCGTGCTGAGGTCGAGAGGGTCATTTCGCAGTTTGTGGATACTGCGCGCCTTATGGCCGATGCGGGATTCTCCGGTATTGAGTTGCATGGTGCGCATGGATATTTGATTGGTATGTTCCTAGGCTGGTTTCAAGCAGGGAGAGTTGGTTGCTAATGCGATTTCCTATAGATCAATTCCTGAGTGGAAAGGTAAAGCTTCTCTTCTCTTTCTTACCTCCAACAAGAAATATCCACTCAACTCAAAGGGGAAAAAAATACTAACCACACAACAGACAAACCTCCGCACAGACGAATATGGCGGCACACCCGAAAAACGTGCCCGTTTCGTCCTGGAAATTCTATCCCAAATCCGCAAAGTAGTACCAAGCACCTTCTGCATCGGTATAAAACTCAACTCAGCAGACCACAGCTCCGATACCTTCGAAGAAACAATGACACAAATCAAACTCCTCGTTGAAGCCGGCATCGACTTCATGGAGATCAGCGGCGGAACCTACGAGGACCCCAAGATGATGGGATATTCCACAAAAGCCGAGGCCGGGTCAACAACAGCACCAGCCAAGTCCGAGCGCACAGCTGCGCGGGAGGCGTTCTTCCTTGAATTCGCCAAGGAGGTGCGCATGCGTCACCCTGGATTGGTGCTGATGTTGACAGGCGGTTTCAGGAGTCGGGCTGGTGCTGAGTCGGCGATTCGGGACGGGGCTTGCGATCTTGTGGGTATTGGCCGACCTGCTGCTATTGATCCTAAGTTTCCTCTGTTGCTGCTTGATGAGAGTGTTGAGGATGAGAAGGCTGCGCTGCGTTTGAATAAGGTACCTCCGCCGTTTTATGCGCGGTGGTTGCCGAGGAACTTGATTGGGGCTGGAGCTGAGAGTGTAGGTTTTACCTCTGATTTCTTCGGTACTTTGACTAACACTTTGTCTAGACTTATTACTCTGGTCAGATTCAGCGGTTGGCGAAGGGCTTGGCTACTGTTGCACCGGCCTTGTAAACAACATTGGAAATCGGCGTTTAATGTTAATATTCTGCGTGGCAAAGACGAACGTGTTAGAGTTTGTTTCTTATTTATTAATTATCAATTCATTCTATTAGTCCTTCGAATAGTGGTATATCCTTCACTTCCTCCTGCCTGAGAGATTCCAATTGTCGATACAACTCTTCGTTGCCCTTCACCAAGGACTCCACATATCTTGCTGCTTCATCTAGGATATACTTTCTTGTGAAATTATTCCTCTCAAGCCCAGGTACAGTCCGACAAAGACTCCGGTATCCTTCTCCAATTGCATCCCTCCTCTTCTTCTCCGAGCGACAATGACAAAGAGTCTGCCCAGGTGTCTGTGTGCACTTTCGTTTCTTCTTATTCGGCGGCGCCACATCTTTCCTCTCATCTGGGGAAGCCGATGAGGTCGGTGATGAAGGCGTTAAGGCCGGCAGGGACATGGGCACCGCGTTCGATCGTCCGGTGTCGAAATTTAATGAAGCATTCTCATTCTTGAAAATGGTCGGACCCCAGTCCCCAATATTATGACTGGTGGGGTACTTCGAAGTCTTGAAGTCCATACTGCCGAGGATGTCGATGTCGATGTCGCTGCACATGTAGGTCATATCGCGCATTAAGTTCTGGACTAGGCGGTCTTCTGTCCACGTTCCGATCGGGCAAGAGAAACCGTGGAAGCAGAAACTAGGATCGGATCCCCATTGTAAGCCGTCTTCGATGGACCAGCGCTTTTTTGTGTAGTGGCGTATGCCGCTCTGTCCCGGACAGCATCCTTTCGCTGGATCGTGGGGTTGTGTGGTTGAATGGGTTGACATTTTATTGCGTTGCTTATGCTGTGGCAGGGGGAGGAGGGGAGGGGCTCAGTTGGTTGAAATATAGACTGTAAGCAAGATTGATGTATGAAAGTAGGAGATGTGAGAGCGAAACTTTTGTGGTTCTTGTCTCGGTCACAATGTGTTCCGATCCCGAAGATCCGCAGTGATTTAGATCAGAGACAGCGATAATAATGTTGGGACCTAAACTGCTAGTCAATCTCATTTAATTTTGCTGATCTTTTGCATGGCTTGCGAGGTTAGCGATATAATAGGCCCCTGACGGTGCTGGAAAGACGTAACACCGGGATGCACCCGGTTTTCTGTCTAGGCCCGGGTGCATTCCGGGAATCCACCGTATCGATCATTTACCTTGCAATAGCACATTATCATATCATATTGGGTAATATGGTTACCAATATACTGTAATCTAATAATTCAGAATGAACAAGTCTACTTCTGAGAGTCTAAAATTCACATGCTCGAGTTTTCACTTCATTACTGCTTCAAGTATAGCTCCACGTGATGACTCGGGTTGGTCCCGGGACCCGCGACACTTGTTTCCTCCCCCACACCGTCTTGGGTGACATCAATATCCACCATCATTTCATTAAGGTTCATATTATCAGACCATATAGGGCCTGGTGGACACAAAACCCCAGAGCAAGGCATGTGATTTGCGCCAGATACCCCAGGATCTCATCCGTGCGACCCGAATCTGGAGAATGCGGAATCCTAAAATCAGGTGATCTATTGGTTGATCTGCACCGGAGAGATGTCTTCAAAAGAAAGCGCAAGAGTGAATAAGCGAGGCACTCCACGTCGTCGCAAGGTTGCACTAGCCTGTGAGACATGTCGGGAAAAGAAAGTGCGGTGCGACGGGGAGAAGCCGATCTGTGGACCATGCTCCCAGCGATCATACTCGATTGACCGATGCATCTACAAAATCGAAAATGCTCGTTCTGCCAGTAACGATGCCTACTTGAAAGTACTTCATGATCGAATTCGAGAACTCGAAGAAATATGCGCACAAAATGGTGTCCCAGCACCTGCCCCCGCTCCATCTGCGTCACAAATTGTTGGAGAAAATCAAACTAGCGATATTCATGAACAACGGCCAAACAGCAGCGACTTGGATGCGGAGTCTAGAGCTTCTGTTGCTGCGGAGGGTTTGCTCGGATTGGGATCGCGTGTCCCCCTTTCACGGCCTTCTTCGACACCTGCCGCACCAGGAACGACCCCACAAACATACCAATCCCCTGTGCATTCGTCTCATTTGGTGGCAAGGGACTCTGAATCATATGTTTCACCGCACGAGAATTCACGGCGTCATGGATCTATACAATTTCTACCTGCACACATGTATTCTTCTCCTTTAAATTCCCACGGCAGTGTGACGGCAATGGGCTCAATATCCGTTGCAGACGATGGGGAACGTGGTGATTCACCACGAGAACAATACTATGGGAACTCCTCCGCGGCGTCTTTCATGCGTCTTGCAAGAGACTCCGTGCCAATTCGGTCTTATTTGCAAGCATTGAGGCGAGCAGACCATGATACTCCAACGGCCTTGAATCGAGACACGGGGCTTTGGCAAGATATGAACACCACAGCCACCCCCTCAGGGTTTCAAATCAGTGACTTTTCACTCCCACCTCGACCATTGGCAGACCATCTTCTTGACTGCTATTGGGAAAGAATACATTGCCTCTATCCATTTTTCCACCGGCCGAGCTTTGAGCAGGCATACGAAAACCTCTGGGGCTCAGCTAAGTGGCCGAAGCCTGATTTGCCGGATCTGAACATTGGGCTTGGAGGGTCATTTGATTCTGGGGCCCAATCAATTGTCTTCCACACTGCATTGAATGCCATCTTTGCCCTGAGCTGTCACTTCTCTGATATTCCTGCTGGGGAACGCGAGACTGCAGCATACTCATTCTTCCTTCGGGCCAAACGCTTTGTTGGTCTAGACCTGCTAGATACAGGCACAATTGGCGTAGTTCAGACTTTTCTTATTGTTGCGCTTCTTCTCCAGAGTACCCCTTATACAGACAGATGCTGGAATGCAATTGGGCTCGCGTGTCGAGTCGGCCAGGGGCTTGGCTTGCACGAAAGCACAACACAAAAATCAATTACACCTTTGGAAAAAGAGATTCGACGCCGGACGTGGCATGGCTGTGTCATGATGGACATGTATGTTTCTCTCATCTTAGGCTGGCTTTAACAGTCCACTGACACTGCATATAGGATTTTGAGTATGACCTACGGCAGACCAAGCATGACATCTCACATATCGCCTGTATACCCTGTTCCTCTTCCTGCGATGAGACCTCAGTCTGAAGCTGAAGATCCATGTGCGCTCAGTGGACAGCCTTGTGATCATAAGCAAGGCCATGTCGCGTTTTATGCCTCTACGATTGAACTTTACAACATCCTTGAATCCATCCTGGCCGACGTTTACAATGCATGGCAGGGCCAACCCCATCATCACCGCACCATTTCCGTTCAAGGCACCCGGCAAAGTAGCCTAGACGTCATCATGGAACTAGATGATCGGCTCTCTGCTTACGAGGCCAATATTTCCCCCGAGCTTAACTGGACTACCCGACGGCAAATTTTCAGCCCTGAAGCCCACCCACAACCGGTACTTCAGCGCCAGCGAAATGTGCTACGAGCAAGGTCAGGTCGAATTTCTCATAATCAGCACTCTTGCTAATTTTATTCAGGTTCATACATCTCCGATTACTCTTATATCGCCCCATGTTTACCCAGCTGTGCTCTGAGGAGCGCACGGATATTACGCGGCAGACCGGTGCGGACAGAAACCCAAGTACAACCCGGCTAGAGAAGAATGTGATTTATACCTCCATGTCCGTGAACTGCGCCACAGCATGCGTGACGGCCGCCATTGACCTGGTTTCACTCGTATATGAGACATATATGACATCCCTGACGGATGCTTGGTGGTATAATGGTTTTTGTATGTGATCATTGACAAAAGAGAAGAACCAGGCTAACATTTCAATAGATACATCCACCGCAGGATTTGTCCTGATCATGTCATATTCCTGCTCTTCGATTTTGAAAAAGATCGATTCACGCACTATCGCCGATACATGGCGTAAATGCGAGAAAATCCTTACTCACATGGCATCGTTCAGCCTTTCCGCACGTAACTCGCTGCAGTTTCTCCAAGTAACACATCACCACATTGTGCAAAACTACACCGGTATGTGCTTTACCTTTATTTTAAACAATAACTACTAACTGTTATTACAGCAGCTTCTCCTTACGAGGAACATGGGCACTTCCCTATGGGCCATTTGCAGCATAGAAGGAATACTCGGACGGCAATCTCTCCTCTGACCACAGAGATCTTGGCGGAGGAAACCGCTCCCCGTGATATTGATCATAGTGGCTTGGGTATCAACCCTTTGGCAAGCTGGGATGAGATTGGCCTGGGGCAAGAGGAATTTGGGTTCCTTGGAAGATTTGATGTGCCTGATATTGCTAGCTGGTTTCCTGATTTATCTGATCCTACTTTGCCAACCTAAATGGCAATATAAACTCACATATTATTCTTCCCAACTTGACTTATTACCTCCTTTTCATCAATTTAAGCAAGGATCGTCACTTGAAACCAAATTAGATCACCTGTATGATTTAGGAATGGAAGAATCTGTTTATGTACTCCTTCACTTCTACGTACAAGGGCAGATAGAACTCGGCCTGCTTCATAAGCGAACACATCTATAAAGCATCAAAAAGTGTCATATCGGCATGGCTCCAAAAAGTCCCTGACAAATTCTCCAACGTCTCAAAATCCGGCATCCACATAGGATCGCTCTCATCCTGATCGATCCAAGGCGCAAGCTGCAGCGCCATCCTAACAGCATGGCCCGAATCATCAGCCGGATAAGTCCCAACGCCCCCAGTTTCAGGCGCCAAGCCGGAAGGGTTCGACACCGGGAACTTCTCTCCACTGGGCATATCGGAGGCAGGATTATTATTCATAGAGACACTGCCATGCTGGGCGGTCATCAGCTCCGCAATACCAGTATTGCGGGCCGTCTCGTTTCCTTGTAACTTCTCCATAGCCGCATTCACGAGTAACTCGAAGGCGTCTCTGTACTTTTTGACCCAGGCTGCTCGCTCGCCCATTACGAATAACACGGTCGAGCAGGCGCGGATGTCGTTGCTCATGCTTACGGACCAGACTTGTTCGGTGTGAGTCCAAAGGGCGTAGAGGAGGGTTATACCGGCCATGAAGACGGTTTGGACAGCTAGGAATGAATGGCCGTATTCGAGAGATTGGTGGAGGCGTTTTTGGGATTGGCAGATTTGCCCGGCGGCGCGGAGACAGATATGGTAGTATGGGTCTGTTATTGGGAGAAGAGGTAAGAAGGGTTGAATGAGAAGTCGGACGGCCCTGTGGTAGTGAAGCATTGGGTAGTCGAGGTCTGGGCCGCTGAAACGTAGTAAGGCTGATTCTTTCCATTGTTCGAGTTCGAGGTATAGGGGGTCCATTTTGGGCCGTAGGGAGGATATAAGGCGGTCGGCACGGTAGATCTTGTGTAGGATTCGGGAATCGATCCGGCGAAGTTTGAAGAGATAGATTGCGAATGTGAGATTGGTTGTCTTGGTGGGGTCCAAGTTTTGTGTTGATGCTGTGAGTAATGCGGGATCCTCGACGTCGTCGTCGACGTCCCATGGCAGATCGAGGTCAATGTGGCGATCGGACACACTGAAGGGTCGGCCCAGCGACATCGCTACGACTCTCTCGAGATAATAAACCGTCCAGAAGAGTCTTCGTCGCATCTGTGCTGCGAATGGGTCCATATTGCTTTCGTTTGCTTTTCGATGAAGGCCAAGGTCAATTGCTGTACGCATGGCAAGTCCAATCATGTACCACATTCCATGACTTGATGCAGTACGCAGATGATAGACAACGAGAAGAACCATCGCTTCGATGTTCTCGACAGAACGCGTGTCACAGATTGTTGGCACGTATTGTAACGCAGTGGCATAATATCGCTGACAGAAGACATTAGCAGGCCGGAGGAGTCAAAATTAAGAAGTTTCAACTTACCTCAGGTTGTGTATACACATATGGTTTATTGCTTGTTATTTGAAGCAGCATTGTGGAACCAATCGCATAGATCAAATTAAGCTTAAATATCCCATATCGGTCAGTCTGTGTGAGGTCTTCACGCTTTATTTTCGCCAGTCGTCCTCTATCCTCATGAAGCTGCCATGTTCGTTTCCGATCCAAAAATGGGTATCGGGAGTGCAGTCTCGTGAAGTATGTCTCGAGAATCCGTGATCCAAGTTCGTCGCTTGGAAATTCAACATTAGCCGGATCTCGAGTACGGGCACAGCCCCGTCCCGGCTGAGGCTGCGGCTGGCTTGTATCAGGCGCCGCTGTACTCTGGGGGGCATTGGAAATGCCCGGATTCGGGCTTTGATGCATCCTCGAGATAAACTGGTTCCAGACACTGGTTTGAACCATCTCTCCGAGGTTGGCAGCCAATGAAAGGCCCGAGCTGGCTCCCACGTATGCAGGTGCTTCAGACGAGGTTAGTGCAAGGAGGCCCACAATCTCGCCGACGGGATTGTTATCTAAACCAGACGTCGTGGTTTGTGGAGTAAGCGAGGGTGTAGCATTTGCAACAGAGGCATTTTGGGTCGGTGATGGTTCAGGGTGACCCAGTTTGCCTTCAAGAAACGCCACTCGCTCTTCCAGCGCACGTGTATATCTAAAGCGAAGTTAGATGCCTGATTTCAGGGAACTACATGTATTTTGCAGATGCTCACTCATCTTGGCGACCTGCGTCTTCTCGTACGCTGGTCTTGTCGCACGTGACTCCAGCCTTCTGGCAGTTGGAGCATCTTGGATATTCATTGTCGCACTGCATCGATACCGCATGAGTATGATACTCAAAGATCTGGCGAATTCAACCAACCCTTTGTTTTCTTGTTTTGCAGCGAGTGCACGCAGTCCTCCCGCGCTTTCGAGGATTGTAGTCGTGAGATGTAGGACTGGCCAGCCTCGATGACGTAGGGCTTTGTTCAGGCGCATACATTCTGGTTCATCCCGCAATTTGAAATAAAATATTCCTCAACTCCTATTGTGAGAACCTCTAGTGCTGAGGCATTTTCGGAGGATGCGAAATAAGTCAGACGTCGGAGGGAGAACCGAAATGAGCGGAAGATGCCGATGGTGCCAAGACATCAGTTAAATGCGATGCTACGCTACCTTGGTGAGTCAAAGCAAACCAGATTTTGGACTACTCAGGTCAATGCAGCTGAGGCGATGCTTCGGAAAATTATCCTTTTCAAGAAGGCACGTTTACATACTATAACGCTTTAATTCGATCTAGCTTAAAGAATTCATTGAGGAGTATTGGATCACTATAGCTATCGTAGCTACTTGAGTATATAGATATTCAGGATAATTATCATATTAAATATATCAAGGCAGCTAATGGTATCTAGGCTATGCAAGCGTCATAAGTGTCTAATGCAATATGTTCTTCTGGTATCCAACGCCATGCACTTTGCGATGTAAATCAAATGCAACAAAAAAACGAACAAACCGAACCTTTTTCCTCCTCTATTTTTGTTCAACGCTTTGCTTTTTTTCCAGATTAGCAAGCTCTGGCTCAGCACGAGACGGAGGCATGGATGATCCTGCAAGGGTCGATGAAATCGAATGACGCTTCTCGACATTTTCTTCGACCTCATGATTCTCAGACTCATCAACTTCATGAAGAGCCGCCTCGGCATCTCTAGCAGCTTCCTCGGCCTTTCGCTTCTCTTCCTCAATCTCCTCGGGATCCTTGACTCGCTCAAGGCCCCGATCACGGACGAGAGCGCATGCGAGGAAACATAAGCCAATCAGGGGAACCTGGAGGATGAAAACGGAATGCGATGCTTTTGAGTACGAAGACAGAATCTCATTCCACTCCTCCGCGCTGACGCTTGACTGGGAAGGAATCGAATAGGTCGAGTCTGCGAGGTAGGAGAGTTGGCTAGGCAGATTCGAGCGGAGGGTTGCCTGTAAAAGTGCGGCCGAAACAGCAAGGCCGACGGATCCGCCCATACAACGGAAGAAGTTGCGGTTGGAGATAGAGACGGCACGTTGAGATTTGGTGCAGTGGGCTTGTAGGGCGACAAGAGTTGGCTGGAAGGTGAAGCCAATTCCGATGCCGGTGATGCCGACGATGACGGCGATGACGGCTGGGTGAGTGTGGCGACCGAAGAGTAGCATCAGACCAGCGCCCCTGAGATGAATAATTAGACATGATTGAAGAACGGGACCGTCGAAAGTTTACTTACAGTGTCCAGAGTCCAAATCCAACCCAGATAATCTCGCCATAGCGCTTGATTCGAGAAATGTATTGTCCCGAGCAGACGGATGCAATCGACTGGCAGGTAACCATAGGAGCTGTCAATGCAGCTGAGACAATAGGATCCCAACCACGTCCGTTTTGGTAGTAAAGAGGCAAGTAGTAGAGATACGCCTGGTAAACCGCTCCTAGTAAGAAACTCTGCAAGAAGAGAGCAGTAATGACTCGGTTCTTGAAGAAAACCACTAGATAATAGTTAGTATAACTCCTTTGATATAGGTACTTGAGGGTTGAGACATACTCGGCAACATAGGCAGCGCAGCCACCTTCCATTCAATAAAGACGAAAGCGATAAAAGACAATCCTCCAATAACAAGCATGCTGATAACCATCGCAGAGTCCCACTGAAAGTAAGAACCACCACCAGAGATAGGAATTAACAAAAAGATAATACCGACTGAAGAGGCGAGCACGCCCCACCAGTCAATGCGCTTAATGTTTTCCCAGAAGTCACTCTTCTTGGCATTATTCGGAATGAGAAAGTATCCAACCACAGCGGAGCAAGCAGCTAATGGAGAAATGAGCCAGAAAAAGCCGCGCCATGTTGAATCCATGATAAATGCAGCCGCAATAAACGGTCCGATCACATTTCCAATACCAAGTGCAGCACCTAAAATACCCTGATACTTTCCGCGCTGTTCGAGAGTAACAACATCGGAGACAATGATCATAGTCAGAGATGTGACACCACCACCAGCAACACCGGCCAGACCTCGGAAAACATAGAACATGGCCGGGCTTACTGATAGACCGCAGCACAAATCCGCAAGACATAATAACACCAAGGCGGAGATATAGATAGCCTTGCGGCCAAAAATATCAGATAGTCGACCATACAGCACAGTGAACATAGTGTTGGCGATCAACGATGAAGTACCAGCCCAGGAAATAGTGTCTTCGGCTCCCAGGTCGCGTGCAATAGTCGGCAATGTCACACTAATACCATTCTGGTCTGACATCGTAATTAGCAACGACGTAGCCAACCCTGTGAACACAACCATGAGCTTTTTGAACGGAAGAATATTGGTTTGATCGTGCAAAGCCTTCTCGGCCGCACGTTGTCGATTTGAGGCCATATTATGGCTAGAATACAATGATTGTATCCAATTCGATATCTTTAATTGTCGATTGTGTTGACAGGATCCATTCAAGCCAAAGTGGAGTTACAGATTGGAGTTTGGAATGCTTGGCTGAAGTTTATTGTCGAAAAAGTGAATTCAGTCCCAATGGATTGAATCTTTAAAATGACCGTGAATAGTGGCGTAGATCGTTCCTATAAAGGATGCAGGATTTTTTCCCATGGCAAAAATTTAGTGTTATCCGGGCTGTCGGCAAATGATTTCTTGATTGGAGACTTCCGCCGCAGAGCAGGATTAACCCTCGGATATGAGTCCGACAACGTCTTTCCCCCCATCATTTTCTGCGCCGGTGGACAAAGCGATCCAAAATCGTCGGCTATTTTCTGCGTCATCTGTACTGTGGTTGGTGAAGAGATGTGGACCCGCCACTTCGGATGTCCGATCGGTCGGACTGCCGACGGAATTAGTCATCCGGAGTAAATCTCATGCGCATTAATTCCATACCTTGTACTCCGTACACCGCCCTGGTCCAAGCTTCAAGCTAGAATATAACTAATACTTCAATCCTAGGTAAGAAAAGGCGCTAGCTTAGGTATAGCTCCTTGATTACTCTCATTTTAGATACCGAGCCCCAGTGTGAGCAAGTAGGCACCTGAGTATGTACTCGATAACATTACCACTCTGGATTTCGCATAACTAGTTACTGCGCCTTATCTAATATCGTAAATGCGGTGTTCAAAACTCACACTTCCCTAATCATAATACTTGCAAGTATTCTACGTTTGATGGGGTACGTGTTCTAAATCAGTACAAAAATAGTAAAGCTAACATAGTTCATAGTTAAGAAAGACCCTGATGGCTTGCATTGGTGACATCTCATATATCGGATCTCCGATAAAGTCAACACAGTGATATCACAGCGGAAACTGCATCCCCACTAACTCCTCACTCAAGCGGAACAATCTCTCGGCTACTTCTAGACTCACAGCGTGGGGTACCGCAGTGGCAAATTGACAATCGCTGAGATAAACAGCCGATGGATCGGAGACAACTATAATTTGTGAGTAATTACTGTCACGCGACCACCCCTTGCATGAATCATACCTTTCAAGCTCGGATCGAACGCCGCCACGAGCATAGTGGCCGCGCCTTGATCAGCCGTTTTCCAGAAATTACTAGTCTTCGACATGATCTCATTACCACTGTCATCAAGATTTCGGCTCAGACCAGTCCAGATAGCTGTGTTTATCTCAGTCACGCCGCAATGTTTTTCTATCGGGTCAATTCAAACTTACAGCCAGGGTGAACACTGTATGACACGATGCCTGCAGACGCAAGATGCTGGGTTAGGTAAACTGTGAACAGGATATTGGCAGTCTTGGACTGTCCATATGCCAACCATCCGTTATACCCGCTCGCAGTGGGACTGAACATCGGTGGCAGTCCATCAGGGGGTCTCTCATCTGGGGGAATTTCCTTTCCCTCGAAGTTATAGTCATGGAACCGGATAGGCGACAATCGGTGGCCGGCACTAGTGACATTGATTATTCGAGTCGACCCAGGCCCCGAGGCTTTGGCAGCATTCTTAAGTTGGGCCATGAGCAAGTTTGTGAACAGAAAATGGCCGATGTGGTTTGTTCCAAACTGTATCTCGATCCCTTCTTTAGTGGTCTCTCGGTCTAGAACCATCATTCCGGCATTGTTGATTATGATGTCGATGTGGTCGACCAGCCCTTGAATCTTGGATGCTGCAGCATGAACGGATTGTTGAGATGCAAGGTTCAGTACCACAGTTTCAATTGTTGTTTCTGGAGCCAGTGCCTGCACTTTGCCGGCGACTTCCTGGACTTTGGTCTCGGTGCGAGAAGCCAGAAACAAGTTCGCTGGTTTCTGACTAGCTATCGACAGCGCAAGGGCCTCACCTAAGCTGTTGGGACCAACGCCAGTGATGACCACTTGTATGGATGTTAACCCTTCTTCTAGTCGACTTGAATATAGATCAATGACTTACCATTCTTGCCTTGTATCTGACTGGCAAATGCGCTAGCAACTTCCGTCGCCGTGGTTTTCTCATTAAACTCTGGATGCGATATCGTCATTTTCCTTTTTTTCACTTCTCGTATAACCTTTTCCTGTTTACCCGGCCGGTTCTTCCTATATCACATTCTCCTCATCCGCATTCCCTCTTGTGGCAGCCCCGCAAACCCAGAGACATCCCCAGGCCCCACACACAGAGTTTCACCATACAAGCAACATGGCCGAGCAAATAGTGAGCATTGGCTTATCCTCGCTTAGAAAATGAGATCAATGCACTTTGATGAGCGGCACCTGCAAATGCGGGGTTGCGGGATATCACAGACTAGATCATCAGTCTACCCCGGCGATTCTGCGGCCCCGCAAGAGCATTCTCCACATCGAGTCCTTTTGAAGGTTCAATGCTGTTCATTGGCTTGGTGAACCGGAAAGATTTGGCCGAGCCCTGATTTCCAAATCAATGCAGCATGGTCGTCGGCAGTTGAAAGTGCTTGACATAGCCGCCGTCTTGGGGTTATTCCAGAGGTGGGGATAAACCCCGATGATAGCAATAATTGCAGAAGTCTACCACAAATTTTATCCTCGGTCAATTCTTTTCTCTGTCCTGTACGCACCTTTCAAAGCATAGATATACGTTTCTCTCAGAAATAGCGAAATATGATGACCTCCCAGACTCCCAGCGGAGAAGCGGCTACGTCGACGGGAATCAAAGTGGTGATTGTTGGCGCAGGTATGCATCACTGCAACACTTTCGGATGAACCTCCTAACGAGTTCAGGATTTGGTGGATTAACGGCTGCAATCGAATGTCATCGACAAGGACACACCGTGGAGATATACGAATCCTTCCCAGGTGATTCCATAAACGTAGCTGAATGGAAGAAGAATTCTAATTTTCACACCATATTCCTTTAGAACTGAAATCACTCGGCGATATCATCTCCTTCGGTCCGAATGCAGGCCGAATCTTCCGTCGTTGGTCCGACGGTGCCATCGCAGAGCGACTGAGGCCTCTGAGTATCAACCTAGAAAACCACGGCTTCAAGATCCACAAGTGGACGGGTGAACTTATGCATACACAGCTGCCACATAAATATGATCCAGAAGCCCCAGTCTTCAATGGTCATCGCGGTGAATTGCACACAGTTATTTTCAAATATGCCAAAGATGACTTGGGAATTCCTATTCACCTTGGTCACAAGGCGGTAGAGTATTTTGAGAATGAGAACCAAGCTGGTATCATTCTTGAAAATGGAACTAAGGTTAGCAGTTGCTGGTCTTGGCATATGAGTTTTTGACATTAAACCTTCTCCAGGTTACTGCAGATCTCGTCATTGGGGCAGATGGTGTACGCTCCAAAGCGCGCGAGCTAGTCCTGGGCTATGTTGACAAGCCAAAATCAAGTGGTTATGCAGTTTTCAGGGCTTGGTAAGTAGGGCAAACCGATAATGTCTTGGCTGGAGGAATATACTGATCGAAATAGGTTCTCAAATGAGGACATGATTCGCGATCCGCGCACCAAACACTTCTGCGAAAACGGCGATACCTTTAATGGATGGATTGGGCCTGATGTGCACTTTCTCTTCTCCACCATCAAGAACGGACAAGACTGCTGTTGGGTTCTGACACACAAGGTAAGTTAACTATTCAGCCATAGGTCGAGTAGCTTTAACAATCCCAATCAGGATGAAGCCGATATTGCAGAATCCTGGTCACTTCCCGGTAAATTGGAGGATGTGTACAAGGTCATTGACGGCTGGGATCCGATTGTCAAAGCTATTGTCGAGAAGACACCCTCACTCGTCGATTGGAAACTGGTGTACCGGGATCCGCTGCCTCGGTGGGTGAGTGACCATGGGCGTATCGCGTTGCTCGGAGACTCGGCGCATCCTTTCCTACCTACGTCCGCACAGGGAGCGACGCAAGCGATGGAAGATGGGGTTGTACTTGCAGTGTGCTTGAAAGAAGGCGGGAAGGACAATGTGCCTGATGCTGTGCGAGCTTATCAAGATATCCGGTACGTAATTTTTGCTTTGATGCATGCGACACGGTGCTCACCCACTTTAGGTACGAACGTGTGAAGGCTGTTCAGAAGACTGGAGAGACCACCCGTGATATGTGGCATAAGGCAGACTGGGATCAGGTCAAGAAGAACCCCTCATCAATTCAGCTTCCCCGTGAAGATTGGATCTTTCGATTTGATGCGGAAAGTAATGCGAGGGAATCATTTGAGTCGGCATTGCAGAGGGTGCAGGAGGTTAATTAGGTAGCATAGGAGAGATCTTTGTTCAGTAAATCCGGTCACTGCTCAGTCTTAATAAATGCCATAAGAGGGATAATATTCATACAACACCATCCAACGCTGATTCATGTTAGAATAGACCGTATATCTCAATGGTAAACGAGTAGAAATAATCATTCAGATATTGAGCTCAGATTGAACTAGCAGATCCTCCGACAATTCAACAATCTCACCGAGACCTCAGAACTACCCCAAGAGTAACTAAATAGACATATCCTGACAGTTTGTATCAAGCTTTGTTCTCAATAGTCTCCACTGCAGCCTTTTCGGAATCTCCAGAATTCCTCGCCTTCTTTTCATCCTCGGTCGTGCTGGCCGAGTCCTTGCGTCTTGCTTCGAGAGCCACGGAACCAACGCACTTGTAGGACGCGAATTTCCGAGCCGGAACTCGTTGCTCAAACTGCTCAAAGGTCAGTATATGAGCTCCGGGATTATAACCATCCAAAGAAACTTACCATCTCATCGATCTCTTCCAAAGTACGTCCCTTAACTTCGGGGAGGAAGAAGTAAATGAACGCAGCAGCGATGAGGCAAGACGGGAACCAAATGTAACCGTATTTTGGGCTACAATGCCGTTAAAATTAGTATTGTGGAAACTAGCTTATGAGAGAACATTCTGATAACTTACCCCCAGTCCAACGACGCGACGTTAATGAAATAAGGAGCAGTGAAGGTGGTAAGCCACTAAGGAGCTGTTAGTAGGGCGTTTCATGTATGCAAACAGGGGTATGCTGACTGCTCCGAGGAAACCAATAGCTGCCGCAAGACCGAATGTATAAGATCGAAGACGCTGTGATGGTAGTTCTCCGCCCGAAACCCAAGCATATGTAGACACCATGCCCTGAATACCGAGTTAGTCTCGTTGGAGATCTTACAACTTGGCTTGCTTCCTTACATTGTAACCGAAGATGAAAATGACAGAAAGCCCTACAATCGCCTTGCCTGTGGCTGTTGTTCCTGGTTTGACCGTGTATACGATAGCAACAATGAGTTGGCTAACTCCGCATAGTATGAGGCCAGCCGTCAGGAAGAGTCGTCGACGACCGATATGAGTGACGACAGCAATGTTGAGTAAAATGGCCACAACGCCCACTGCAGTAAGAATGCAGCTATTCTCGAAGGCATCTCCAACCCCAGCCATTTCAAAAAAATAGGTTCCATAAGCTGCAGTATGACATTTAGCATCAATAATCGAGTGAAATGAGATTAGTGAATATTTCACTCACCGATCATAAACATAGCTCCAGAAGCAGCCTGGGTGGTGACAGCACCGACAGCCAGAATCGTTCGACGGCGATCAACGGGATTAGTGAACATATCCCATACTGAGGTGCCACTAACCAAGCTACGCTCTAGCTCAATAGCATGTTGAATCTCTCCCATCTCCTTATCCGCAGTCTCCTGGTCTGGCCTCAGCCAAGCTAATGCCTTTCGAGCCTTTTCAACTTCGTCGTGCTGGAGCAGCCATCTTGGCGATTCTGGAATGAAAAGCATGCCGGTGACCAAGATGGCGGGGACGATGAATATTAGGCCAAGCGGAACAATATAGCTATCCTTGCCGACAGACTTTGACGTGAAGTTGTCGACGATCGTCCCGATGAGAGAGCCAAATGATGTCCAGAATTGGAACCAGCCTAACATGAGACCTCGGTAACGTGCTGGTGAACATTCCTAGTTAGAAAAGATAGTCAGTATACATGATGCGAAATCCTTATTGCTATGCGGAGTGTGTACCTGAATGTATAGTTGGGAAAAGGTCATAAGAAATCCATTCCCGACTCCGATGATCAAACGACCAGCGTAAAGACCTCCTATGGTGTCTGTAGTCATCATCACAATGTTGGAGACGTAAATAAGAACAACTGCAATGTAGAGACTCGTCTTTCTTCCAATAAAGCTTGCCATGGGCCCTTTGGAGTGTCAGTCATCTCAATTTCAAGGTTATCAGAGACTGTTCACCTGCAGAGCATGATCCAATAAAGGCACCCAGCACCATCAGAGAAGAAATCAGTTGCTGGCGCTCGGAGGTAATGTTCCAACCTGTAGAGCTAGCGGAGTCTCTATATCCGAAAATCTAAGTTTTAAAAAACGAACCCATTAGCTTTTTCCATCTGAAGATGTGACTAGGCAGGGGATTTGTTGTTACCTTCAAAAACCCTACCATAGCCTGGAAACCTCCGATCAAGGTATAATCGACCCCATACTGAAAGGGCGACATTGAGATCAATGAGCATGCCGCCAGCGACTTCCAATGAAGCCGGAGCCCATTCTTCTGTTGATCACTCATGGTGATAGTATGTCTTGCCGGGTAGCTATATTTCAATAAAAGATTCGACGTCAAACTTACGCTCAAACCTGAGCGCAGTAATTTAGCACGCACAGCTAACCATTGAGGCAGACCAGGGCTTTTAGCAGAAGCCGAATCCCAGCTATGACCATTCACAATCTAGTATTATTTACTAACGACCTCCCCATGTTCTCTGTGGGGCCATGCGGAGTCTTAGTTAGTGTCTACAAGTTTGGATCAGTCTAGCTCTACAAGCGACGTGATTGACTCTTGGACCACCGCGGGGGGAAGAGCCATGCATTGCCCATGGACGGGCTCATTGGTCGCCGAGAAGGGGGTGGGTACAAGCATATCGGCGATTTCTCTTCGCGCTCTGTTCGGGGCGCAAAGTAATCTTGGTCGGGAATAAAATGGTCCTGACCACTGCCGAAGTGCCTCGTTGCGTGCCAGCTGGGTCTGCGAATACGGAGAGGCTTTCGTCATATTGCCGCTGGGTCCCATGCCACGCTGCTGCATGTCCTGCTGCCCGGGTAACTGGAATTCTTGACCATCGTGCGCCACTAGCTGGGCATAGGACACCTGACATTCCGAGCCAAGGAATTTAGCAGACTTGTTGTGGGGAAGATCAACGATAGCGGAGTAGCAGAATGTGGAGAAGCGGGCCCGCAGGACGCTTTGGCTTTTTGGTTGGATAGTCCGAGGGGTGGAGGCCAATTCAGGTTTGAACGCACTATTTCTAAACTAGCTAGTGGTGGTTAAATGCCTGATTTTGTTGCAGCAGAGATGGGCTGCATGTATAATGAACGATTATGCACATGCATGGTTGAAACCCAGGATTGAGCTCGTAGCAAGTTTATCTCTTGGAGACTGCAGACAATCAAACAACGAGGCTGTAGCATAGCAAAGAAAAAATATAATCAGTCCCGTTGATTGGCGAGTAGTCCTAGTACCAGCACTATGGACATAACATGGTATCGAGCAAAAAGGAAACAAACATTCGTGGATCCATTGTATCTCATCATCGTCGTGATAATTCCCACCTTCGTTCCCAGTATTCGACCTGCTATTGGGATGTAATCGTGTGCATGTGCATAGATGACTGCAAGTCTGGCGGATGACTTTACCGTTAATTAATCAAAAATCACCAGTAAGACGCCTAACGATCGTATACCGAAAAAACTCCCAACTCCGAAAAAAGCAACAATCATCATATAAGTTGTGTCCTCAGAAGCATCAAAGTCAGGAGATATCAGCAGCTTCTAGAGACAGAGAAAAACATAGGTAGGTATTTGGGGTTTCGATGGTGTCCTAAGTATTCGTCGGACCTATAGAGACTCCCAAATCACCAGTTGCCCACGGGTTTTGCATCACGCGGGCGTTCAGAGCGTTGACGTTATAGCCATCATCCTCAGCAACATCACCGGGATTGCCATCTGGACCATGTTGGGAAGGGTCACCATGTCGCGTGACAGTCCCCGGGTTTGGTACGCCGTGGTGTGTCATATACGGGCTACCGGAAACATTGCCCTGGTTTGGGAAGAAGCTTTGATTCAGAGCTCCACAGGTCGTGCAGGTAAACTCGATCTTGAAATCCGAAATCACCATTTGAGGCATTCCAGGATGATCATTGCGTGGTTGATAGTCGGAAGGTTTGAAATGCGAGGTACCTGCTATTGGTAGAGCGGCAGCAGTCGAATATCCGATCCCAGGCTGCGATACGGTCATAGGACGTGGGTCATTACCGATCGCAGATTGGCCTGGGTTTCCAATCGGAGGTGGTATCTGAGGCACCCGTACAGATTGAGTTGGTGTTGGCACCACAGAATTGTCTGGGGGTTCATTAGCATTTACGGCGTCATCCTCCATCAACGTAGGCTGAAGAGGGTCTGATATCCAGCGAGTCTCTGACATGTCCCGGTACGCGGGCCCTGCATCGCCCTGCGATTCAGTCTGGGACTGGGTCGGCGAGTGCTGGTCACCTGTGCTCAGATCTAGACTCAAAGATTGGTCGTTCTGGTTGGTATAATCTTGTGACTGCAGTCTGATCAATGCACGCTGCGCTTGCCTCGTGGAGATGTCATATCCATGATAACGCTTGACAGCGTCCACGACATCTTGGCTCCTTATTTTTGCCTTCATATCAAAGAGTCTCGGAATCTCGCTGAGTAAGAACCGTACATGTGAGGCTTCGGAGCGTACTGGTGTCCGGGTCGGGGAATCCCCAGTCCCTCGGCAGCTATGACTGTCTTGCAGACTAGTGATGTAGGTCGTGTTCTTGTTCGAGCGACACACCACACGAAAGGAACAATTGGCCCCAGATCGACAGCCAATGACCACACTCTTCTTGTTGCTTCGTATCACGCGAAGCTCCCAATGCTGTCGAACAGAGATGCTCCGGATCACCGATTTGAATTCCTCCAGGGAAGGAAATCGTTGGTCCACGTGGAGCCCCGAGTACATTTCCGTCATATTGGCCAGGACAAGGGGCTCAGCGGGGTAGAAACGACCGAACAGATAAGACGTTGGTCGCAGATGTTTTGGTGGCAGCTTCCATCGGGGGGTGTGCGTTGTCCACGGCCCTGAAGAGCACTTTGTAATGATGAGAGTTACGCGGTGGTCAATGAATCGCACCTTGAGAATTTCTCTCGCTCAGCCTGGCATCATCTAAAATTGTTTGCATCGACTTGCGTCGAGAAATCCTCGTGGAGCAAGCTCAAGAGTATGTGCAGGAGTAGCGGGACCCGGTGGAGAGAGTGAATGATTCTCTGGGGAAAGCAGCCGCATTGAACCTTGGGACCGCCAGACCGCTCGGCTTCAATTCTTTCTTATTCACGCTCCACCTACCTGACTCTTCGGATTTCTCCCCGTCGATCTCCCCTCTTCCTTTGATTAATTAGTCAGTTAAAACCTGGAACACTCTTTGTTTAACTGTCTAATTGGAACCCCCCAAATGGCTTCATACGGGCTGCTGGGTCAGCCAGAAGAAGGTCGAGTCTCGGTCACCCCAAATGCTTCTGTGCCTGTAGCTAACCTCCCCGCCTACAGATGCGCTTCATAAGTCGCGCCTTCTGAACGTCGAAGAAAAGCCATTCAAGCGCATTTCTAAACGCCTTCTTAACCCCGAGTCCCTTGTCGTCGCCAACTCTTCTCTCCCTCCCACCCCTCCTCCCGAGGACGACATCGATGCGACCGCAGCCGCAGAATCCCAGAAGCAAAAACGCTTAGAAGAATGGCGCCACTTCCGTGAAGATGTTACGCTCGACTTTGCCGCGTTCGAGGGCAGCATCGCTCGCATCCAGTTTCTGTTGACAAGTAACGAAGAGGAGCGCCAGCGGTACGCGACAGAGAAACTTCGCATCCTATCAACGATGCACGCCGTTCGCGAAAACACCACCGATTTACGTGCCCAACTTGAGGAGGCTCAGCGATTACTCGCCTTACGAAAGAGCTACGACGATCTAGCCGACAAGATCACCAGCAACCGGTTGCTGAAGCCGCGCGAGGACCAGCAGGCAAATCTGCAAAAGCTGCAACTGGAGATCACGGAGCTGGAGAAGGAAAGCAAGGATTATGCGAAAACTTGGGCGGAACGACGCGAACAATTTGGTCGCATTGTGGAAGAAGGCATGCAGTTGCGCCGCCTGATTCGCGATGAAAAGGAAGAAGTCGAGCGGAGAGAAGGCATGCAAGAGGGCGAGGATGGCGATGAGGGCGATGTCTCTTCAAAAGGCAAGCTGAGCGCTGCTACCAGCCCTCGTCCGGATAACGAGAGTATGACACCGTCTCAAAGCCAAGATGAAGGCCGATTGCGGGTTGAGAATGGAGCTGGGTCTGCCAGGCCTGCATCGCCTTTACGGCAAGTCATAAGTGCGGATGGTACCAAGGATCAGGACGATACCAACATGATGGATGAGGGTGAGATCACCGTCGAGGATGCTGGAGAACAGTCAGATGAGCTCGAAGAAGGTGAAGAACTTCCGGACGAGAAGATGGATATGATTTGAGATATTTCGACTATGTACATTACGAGCATGGAGTTATGGGTCTTGAGGCGTTATTCATTTCAAAGGTTTAGATTAAATGCATTTTGTGGATAAGAGTCTATAACTGGACATCACATGGGTATCTTCCTTTCCTGGTGTTTGAATAAGATATCCATGGCTGCTTTTAGCGCTCGGCTGTCTTGGCCTTAGCAATGGCCTCCTGGGCAGCGGTGATGTGTGCCGCATTGCCTTCAGCACCCTTCTGGCTCTCCTCGGCCTATAGATGTATCAGCATAACGATCGTAATCTAGGGAAGGACATAATGAGCACTTACAATCAGGGCCTCCAGCTCCTTCACGGAGTCAACGATCTTCTGGTTGAGAGAAGGCAGGACCTTCTTTGTCTCTTCCATAGCCAAATTCTAACAAAAGTTACCACCATAGACCTAGAGACTAAGGATGGAACAGAATCCAGTGAAAACTTACCTCTTGTTTGGCGAGAAACTCCTTGTTCTCGTCATCACCGTCCTGGCTAGACTCGAGCTTCTTGATCCGCTCGATCTGCTGCTCCAGCTCACGGTGGTAGGAAGCCTCCTCCTTCACCAAGCGGGTGACCGAAGAGGTAACAATCTCAAGCTGGGAGCGGGGAGCCATTGTGATTCAATCTGTTGAGCGGTCAGATGCAAGATTCGAGTGTTGCAGTCTCTCATGCATGGAGTTGCCATCTAGAAGCAAGGGACAAAGTATGATGTCTGTAGATCTCCAATGCATGATATCTAATGCCCCCCAGATCACCAGCAATGGAGATCATCTGCATGAACCACTGCACATGGGGATTTGATCCGTTTTCAAGGTCCCAGGTAAAAGGAAAGACTGAGCTGGTTTGATTCGAGACAAAACACACCTTTTTGTTTGTTTAATTGAGGAACAGTAGTGTTATTCAATGTAGCCACCAAGAATTCATGAGCCCCTCCTGATGCTATCGAGAATGGTGGGTTTGCAATGTTTGCATGAGGGGCTCACGTGCTATCAATAGCGATGAGATCGGACGAAATGCCCAAGCTTCTACACTTTCAACTGAATTTATACTTGGATATTCGAGTATGTAATTTGGTTGTATATTCAAGTGATCTATGCAGGCGGCCATTCAAACCACTAGTACACTTTATCACCACTCCATCATGGCCGATGATATCATCCGCCTCATGAATTCATCATTCACCTCACCTTTGCGCTACGAAGGACACTATCTAGAGTAGAGAATGAACACCATCTCATACATTCCAATCCCAAAGACAGTCTCACTTTGTCTGACAATGTGAAAGCAGCGCTTTTGTAAATGTAAAAGTAACCATCCGTATACATGGTCCAGCTGCCTTATTCGCCACTAGCCAATAAGCGCCCGAGTAGAGCTTGATGATCTCCGGGGCCGCCTCGACCAACACGACCTCTTAACAACCCTTACCACCGGGCTTCACAACCCGACGAGCGATTTCAAGTCTGATATATCATATAGGTCGCTTCTGACCTATATCCTGCTATCCGAGGTCCCTTAAGCCCTCCGAAGTGAATCTGGCACGTTCAATGCCATCCCTTTCTCGCACCCTTATCCGGTCGAGTCCTCCGTCTTAGCCCGACATGCCAGCCCCGTCACTATTGCAGTTGGCTATGGCTACTGCGGTCAAACACGTCAAGTGTAAGTTATGTCACTTCAGATCAAAGGATCTCTCATTTGGCTTTGTACAAAGAAAAAAACTAACGACTTGCGATGAATAGCACTAAACGATATCGGAAACCTGCCTTATAACCTTGTTCGCCCCATTCTGCTGAAAGTGGATAACCCAGAGAAGCTGGTGAGTGACAAGAACCATATATCATGCTAGACAACCATGAAAAGTACGGATGAGAAAAGTGAAGTTACTTACAATTACTATTTTCTCCTATAGCATGCGATGGAATTACTATCCCCACACCTCACCGAAGAAGACAAAGAACTATGGCTCAACTTCATCAGACGTGACATACCAAAATGGGAACAATATGAACTCCCCGAAAAGACACACCAATGGTATGAAATATACTGCGATCTCCGCGAAGACGTCCAACGAGCCCTAGACGCCGACGCCGAAAAGATGAAGATGGCTCTAGACGGAATCAAGTCAGAACGAACACGATTGACGCCGAAAATCATCCCGGGGCACAAAGGTCGCGGATCGCGAGTTTCGAGATCAACTTTCACCCGGCGGCCCTTCTCTGGTATATCTAGCGCACCCGCGGACAAGAAGAAATCGACTATTTTCAGCGCACCACGGAGGAATAATGCCCTAGCCGTACCGACAAAGCATCTCAGCACTCGCGCGTCGCAGGTTAAGAAAGCCCCGATTTCACTCATTGAAGAGCACCGGCAGCCTACGGAGCAACCAGTCAAACAACCCGTTCCTAATCTCAGACGCGACCAAGACGCCCGGGGACCGGTTGCACCGGCGCTGCCGAGACGACAGAACTCATATACCCCGTCGCGTCCTGTGCACGACGCAAAAAGTCCGGCCCTGGCCGAGCGAGAGGCCCGGCTTCGGGCAATCGCTTCTGGAAAACCACTGCCTTCCAGCTCGGAGGGTACAAAGAAGATTCCAAGTTATACCCGGGATGCGACTTCGACGAGGCCGACCAGTCTTAAGCGCGAGGCTGTTTCCCCGCCGCCGGGTGCTCGTCTTCCTTCTCATTCTTCACATCATGGACCGAGTCAGACTGATGGACCGGCAAGCCCTCCGGCTTCCGCGCGCCCGGTCATGCCCGTTCGCAAGCGACCGGACAGTGTCTTCATTCAACCAAAACGTCGTCGTGTTGTCTGATGGCTCTCTCCTTCTTTCTCCGTGATTTTTCCTTCGTGATTTAGCGTTTTCTTCTTGTCATTTATGGCATTTTCATTTGCGTACGAGAATATTGCATCTGGGAGGAGTTCTGGGATCAAATGGTATCTAAGGTAAGGCCGGTGGGCTGGTGCACATGAAGGTTTTTGGATAGGTTTCGATTGAGATTTTTATATTGAACATCATACATATGAGCACATTCGAGTGATCTGGATGGTATATCCGGTTGCTTACTATATCAATTTTGCATTTGTTGCGAGGGCATGTAGGCGTTTCATTTGGTCGCGTCAATGAACCAAGGTATCGCTGGACAGGAAAATAAAACATTTTAACACGTCGACCGAGACGTAAGCGAGAGCAACAATAAATCCAAGCGCTTTCGCTCGTCGCTCACTGAGCGCTTAGTGACGCCCGAATGCATCCACCCCATAAAGTATGCAACACGTCAAGTTTAAGCCATATCTCAAATGCATAGTGCTCACTGCCGGGGTAGTTCTCAACTCGATCGTATTGCTGGAATGGAAATGTGGTATCTAAAAGGGCAGAACGGTTTACATCGCATCGCATCCTCCACGCAGGGCGAGCACGAGATGAAGTGTGGCACCACCCTCGAGGTTATATTCTGAGGCTGTCTTGTCATCCGCCCTATAAGATAAACACGTTAGCACACCGATCCAGATAATACAATAGGCGTGCGTGTAGGTCAAATACATACATCTGCTTGCCACCGAAAATAAGACGCTGCTGGACGGGTGGGATACCCTCCTTTTCTTCAACGCGCTCCTTTATCCGGGAGACCTGTGATAATCATATTTCAGCAAGTGTATCTCGACCAGTGTTGTTGAATCTTATTCCAGCCTATGCGCAAACGGCGAAGGTGACTCGAGGTAGGTGGTGGCGGGCGGCGGTGTAGTCTCACCTTGTAGTCCGGCTCGATGTCCAGCTCGATCTCCTTTCCGGTGAGTGTTCGGACCCTGGAACACGATCAAATGTCAGTGAGATGATTTGGTGGTTTTGCGGGAGCAGTGGTCAATTGATGATGCAATTGGGGTTAACGCGGGTTTGGACATACTTGATCAACATTTTGGCGGAGGGGGTGGGTTTTCTGGTGTTTGAATATGGTTTGAAAGGGGCGAGGGGCGCGCTTTTGTGGCGTAAAGACCTTGGACGTGTGCTGTATTTCAAATGAGTGTCTGGAGAAAGAAGTGAGAGAGCCGCCTTAGCGGGGGTTTTGGGTGGGGTTGTGGCCTTATCGCCTGATTGTCAATGAGGCGAAACACCATGATACTTGCTAGTTTCAACCTATAGACTTAAAAGTCCTTTTTCTCTATCAATATCATGAAAGGAACTGTTTTTTTCTTCTACATGAGGTCCTCAGGGATCATAGCTCAACTATGGGGTGGCTAGATAACACATTTATTTTGACAAATCTGCAGCTACATTTGACTTGGGTCCACGGGTGCTCTTTATGTTGTTCAATAGAAAGGCCAGGTATTCTTCGATTATTGAACAACCTTGTGGCGTTCAACCAAAAATTCAACCCCAGTCTCAAATATTCAATCTTGATGGTCTATAGGTGTGCGACGCTCAGGCCTTGCAAGGTTGGATGTAATCGCAGTAACTTCCCATGTTCATTATATATTTTGGTACTGTACCCCATACCCCACCATCTGCACCGCCTCGGTTCACCTCAAGGGGTGATTTTCAACCGACTGGAATTTCTCAGCAGGGAATTGGGACCAAGTTTTTCGAGTATACCAAGATATCCACCATGACAATCACAGCGCTCCAGCAATCTACCCCCAATCAATTCCAACAAATTATCTCCACGTGCGGGAACGATCCGGTAACTCCTGTTTAACCCGCTGGAGTCATGGATGATTGCTAAAGCTAAGCCAATCAGAAAAAAATTCAGAATATTTATGAGGAACACCGGTTTAGTCGCAATGCCAAGTTTAAGGAATTATTGCTGAGCCCCAGCTTCCGTGAATGGCAGTTTGACGAGATCCTGGGGAATATACTGAAAGCAGAAGCAGAGAAAGGCTTAATCCAATACGAAGACCCAAGGAACAATATGTCCTTATTGGCACGGCCACCGAAGCATGTCTGCGAGCTAATCCACGATATTCAGCAGGAAATCGCAGATGTAGCTGGCCCATGTATGTGTCATTCAGATATTTGCCATGACTACACTCTGACTTGGTTTATAGGCCTTTGGCTTGCGCCTCAAGACTATCTTCATATAACCACATCCGAGCTGATGAACGCCAAGACAAGGACTGAGGTGGATGATATGATGGCAATTTTCCAGCAGAAACTTTCTCTTGAGGAAATCGTGAACTACACGCTCACTCACAGTCCCAGGCTTGTTCGGCCAATTGTCAGTTACGATGCTACGGCTGTTGCACTGAGCTTTGTCCCGGCCGCCGAGACAGACAAAGACCGGTATACTTATCACCACTTGCGACGGGATCTTTGGGATATTGTGTCCAAGTCCGGATGTCAGTTCGGGGCTAGATACATTGTTCCTTCGGCCCATGTGACTATTGGAAGATATGCTATGCCTCCAGGGGCAGATCAATCGAAAGAATTGAAAAATTTATGTACCAGAGCAGCTGCGTTAATTGAGAAAATTGAGGATATCAACCAGGAGTTGATGTCCGGGGATTGGAAACGATTTGGAAACCCCTCGAGGGGAGTGTGGGTTGTGGGACAGGAACAAGGAATGCAGTTAAACCAAGGTCGATCATGGTATGGGAATGGAGAAGTGGTATTGACCGGTCAAGGCATATAGTATTTTGCTTGGATATTAGTCTAGAAGATATAAAAACCATCGAATTCATGGTGTATTAGATGAAAATGTCAAAAGAGGGCCCAGTTGACTTCCTAATCGGGAACGATGGATTGATGACTCATCCACTTGGTGGAGCACCCAACGTGGTTTAGCGCGTACCCGAATAGGGCCTAAGCGAAACGAAATCCCACAACCCAACCATCCGGCTTGATCTCTCCGACAAGTGAACACTCAACGACCACCCACCTCGCTACCCGGCAAGACAGTCAAAATGGTAAGATTTATACCGTCCATTATTCGAGCTGCTGTGCCCTCAAGTCCCCGTTCGAAATCCGTTGCGAAGTTCAATTCGGCATTGTGCGATGGAGGTTGAATTTGTGTGGGCGAACTCGAGATTGTGAATGACGACCAACCCGACCGACACCAACACCAAAATATTCTCCGCCTGCGTCGATGTCCATGTCCCACGTTATGCGATATTCGATATGCAAAACGACAACCTCGAAAGCACAAAACTGGAGTTTGGTGGCAAGAATCAAGCTTTGCATCTTGGAGGCACGACTGAGTGAGCGGATGAGGTGAAGATGCAGAGCCACCATTCCTGGGACCGATGCTTCCGCTAGCTATTTTGGACACACATCCGATCGATCTTGAGCCTCACACCGAACTCACCGACATGCGCAATTGAACAACTCGAATTCGGACTTGAGAAGCACGCAGCTTGGATTAATCTTTTTTTACCAAGCACAGCAGAAGCTTATCAAATTTTCTCCGCGCACAGGTCAACATTCCCAAAACCCGCCGGACCTACTGCAAGGGCCGGGAGTGCCACAAGCACACCCAGCACAAGGTTACCCAGTACAAGGCTGGCAAGGTGAGATTCCACTTCGACTCGACAATCGAAACCGAACATAAACTGATCTCGAATTTTTCAATGAATCTAGGCCTCGCTGTTCGCCCAGGGTAAGCGTCGTTACGACCGAAAGCAGAGTGGTTACGGTGGTCAGACCAAGCCTGTCTTCCACAAGAAGGCTAAGACCACCAAGAAGGTTGTCCTCCGTCTTGAGTGCACCGCTTGCAAGGCCAAGAAGCAGCTTGCCCTGAAGCGCTGCAAGCACTTCGAGTTGGGGTATGTTTTAATCCTCTATCACTTGACTTTTCATCAGTACTAACCATTTTTTCTCTACAGTGGTGACAAGAAGACCAAGGGTGCCGCCCTTGTTTTCTAAGCGTTCGATTTCCTTGTTCGGCTTCTGGGTTTCCTGCATTGCACAATCCGCCTCGCTGTTGCTGCGGAGGATATATGACATGGGCAATGGAAAAATGAAATAGGAATTCATACCTTCAAAAAACAAACTATGACTACCTGACGACGAGCCTCTGTTTCTGGACGTAGATCCACCGAGTACTAGACCTAGGCTGAACTCGCTACCTAGGTACATCAGCCTAGTCATAAGTGGATACTATGACACTTGACATTTTGTCGAATCCTGATAGATTATGCGTCTCAGGCTGTAGAACGGGCTACATGGTCAACGTTGTCATTAGTGTCTTAACCTGTCATGTCCACAAATAATGTGCCTCTCAGAGTTGACCACTGCCTGACCTCTTTGAATTATTTCAAGGCTCTAAGGCCTTGCTGCCAAATACACGAAGCTTCTGTCATCTATACCAGTAGAAAGAAAAATTTGGAACTGGTATCCTCAAACGCTATGATACTGAAGTTCCAAAGTTCAAGTGCTCGAGTAGATCAATCTACGAACCTCAGGTCCGATGATATCCTAAATGTACCAGTTGACAGTCCCCGCCCACGAATTGCCAAAATGACTCTGAAGCCGGTCTTGTAATCGACTTTTCATCATTTTTCTCACTCATGATGTCTTATGAAATGGAAACATACTTACAGTACATACATATATAGCTTGCCCACCTTGTGGAAGTCACCTATCTGCTTCCAAGGTTAAATATAAATGGACAGACAGGGTTGCCGGCTACCGGAGAGGTTCACCACCACAAGCATTGCCAAATGTAGTTCAACCCAGACCAGAGCAACTCCTAGGTAGAAGCAGAATCCGAGACAAGAAAGCAAGGCCAAGTCCTGTTGCGCATATATCATCTCACTCTCGGAGCTGTTAACAAAAGGAAAAAGGCGCCGATGACGACCTCCACCCCCGCATCCCCCACGCCGAGAGAAAAAGCCCAAAACCAAACCATCCAATAAACATCCACATCTCACCAAAGAGACCTAGTGGCACGATATCACTTCCTTTCAGCAAACTGTCTAATTGGATCATCGACTCAGTAGCTGCACGGAACCCCCGTATTCAGCATTCCTCCCCCGCATTATCGCGAAGATCATTGCCATCTCGGCCGTCCTCCGAGTGCGATGGCTGGCCATGTTATCTTGGGACCGTGTGACAGTCCCTCGGCCATCGGACGAAAGCCGTATTGATATTCGTTGCTAATTCCTGCATGCTGCGAGATAAATCTTGTTTCATTCGTTGTCTTTGCCTGTCTTGACTTGGGTGTATACCATTACCCACTGACCTACTCTTTTGTGTTTGGTACTAGATCTTCCTGTACAGTACAGGCTTGATCATCATGGCGCTGTGGTACTCGCTAGGAATTGCGTTCTTTGCCGCTATAGGCACGTTCTTGTTTGTAGGTTCCGATTGTTTGCCTGGGGAGTTGTTTTTGGTTGTGGTTTGCTGAATGCTGAATCTAGGGGTTTGACACTGGAATCGCGACAACAAGTGAGTCTTTGGATCCGTATGCTAAACATATCCCATAATCTAATCAATTGGCTGTGTATAGCTATCGCACATGAAAGCTGGATTGATTATATGAACCATCCCTCAGATGGATTAACAGGAGCAGTACGTGGGGTTGGGTCTGTTGATCTACCTCTGAACCAAATCGTTAATGAGTAATAGGTGGTCGCAGTCTATATTGCTGGTGAGGCATTGGGCGCACTAACACAAACATTTATTGGTGATAAACTCGGGCGTATTCGTTTCATGCAGCTGATGTGTGTGATTGTGACAATTGGCACTGTCATCCAGACTGCCTCCGTGAATATCGGTATGTTTCTTGCCGGCCGCGTGCTAGCCGGATATGCTGTTGGGTGAGTGCAGTCGATCATTAGTTTGATACTGTGAACCGAGAAGCAATTTCTCTGACATTTACCAGAGGGTTGGTCGCTACAGTCCCAATCTACCTTAGTGAGATCTCCGACCCCCGTTTCCGTGGCCTGATCGGCGGTATTTCAGGTTGCGGTATCTCCTTCGGAACGATGGCGTCCAATTGGGTCGGATTCGCTTGTGGCTATGCTCCCTATGGCGCGATACAATGGCGATTGCCGCTGGGAATCCAGATTCCATGGGGCATCATCATGTTCATTGGTCTGTCGACCTTCATGCCCAATTCGCCGCGTCAGTTGATCCGAGTGGGGAAGATCGAATTAGCCCTTAGCGAATTTACTCGGATTCGACGTGGAGCTGCCTCTCTTGAAGTGGAGGAGGAGTTTTCGCTCATGAAGGCCCAGATTGAGTATGAGATGGAGCGCGAGATTACCTCTTATCGGGAGATCTTCCGTCTGTTCCGATCTCGGGTATTAGTGTAAGCTATGCTGCTGGGCATGCATAGGATTAAGCTGACCGCTTTTCTTCAGATCTATTGCTGTGCAGACGATGACGAGTTTGACCGGTGTCAATGTGATTCAGGTATGTGCATGGTTATGAGATCCAATCACAGGAGAGGGTGCTGACTGTGGCAGTATTACCAAAGTGAGCTCTGATTTAGAGGTGCAGATCATATGCCGCATAAGATACTAACTTCCGGTCGCTAGCTATTCTGTACAAGTCACTCGGCATTGGGTCGCACACTATCTTGGCCCTTGCTGGGGTCTACGGTACCGTAGCTTTCTTGTCCAATGCTATCACGACCAAATATATGACGGACCAGTGGGGCCGCCGCAAGTACGAGAGCCATTGGGCATGGCCTCTGCACCTAATTTGATGTTTGTCGCTGACCCTGCATAGAATGTTGATCACAGGTCTGGCTGGCATCGTGCTGATTGAGATCTATGCCGCCGTGATGCAGATGGAGTTCCAAAATACCGACAACAAAGTCGGCAAGGGATTCGCAATCTTGGGCATTTATCTGTTTGTGGTTTGCTACTGTGAGTTGTTTCCCCTACGGGTGAGAGATAAACTGCTTATATATCATCTTTCCTCCAGATGGATTCCTCAACAGCACAACGTGGCTGTACGGCGCTGAAGTCCTTCCTATCGCTCTGCGTAGCAAGGTGATGGGCATCGCAGCCGCCTCTCACTTCATTGTTAATGTTGCCAGTAAGTTGGACAATGTAGTTGGACATGGGTTCGATAGCTAAATTTACCTTTCAGTCACCGAGGCCGGCCCCAGTGCATTCGCCAACATCAAGCAGAACTACTATTATGTCTTCGTAGCGTGCACCCTTTTCTTCCTGGGCGTAGCGTACTTCTTTTTCCCGTACGTGATCACCCGTTATATTGCAGCTAAAATGACCGTTATTAACATTCGAAAACCCCAGTGAGACAAAGCAGAAGACGCTAGAGGAAGTTGCAGCGGCCTTCGGAGACAGGGTGATTCAGGCAGACGACAACCCAAAGGGAGCATCGGTAGTTGGCGGAGCGGACCACGTCGAGCTTGCTGCACAGCAGGCCTAATTCTTCCCAGTTAGGCGACCGCATGCAACTATATGACGTGGGAGGAGACAGGAATGAAAACAATCTTTAGGTCTTAGAATCCGTACATCCGGGGGCTGAACACACCTTCCCCAAGTAGAAGGTACCCCTGCCATGTGGCATCCGACCGGTACTTTAGTGTATCTTAGCCTTGTTTTTATTTCTGTAAATTTTCTCTAGCGGCCAAAAGGGCAAGAGCCGCGTGTGTCAGGAAGCGAGGAATGGGGCGTCAGCCACATTGACTCCACATGCTACCAGACTAGACGTCAATGGATTGTCTCAAGACCTCTGGTTAACCTTCATTAAACCATTCAAACCTTCCCCTTTTCCTCAGCCGCCCCAGATTAGAGATCTGAACTACGATTTGTCGTCAATATGGGTCACCACTTATCCGATGCATCGTGCGCACTTCCGATAAACCCTATCGCCACGAGTCTGATCCCTGTCAATGACGATCTTTTGGACAGGACACATGGGCCCGTGGAGATACGTTGCCTATAAGCATCTGGACGCGTACATTGCTTGGAAGATCATTTCTATCGGTGAAGATCTGGGGATGTCGGCATCTTTTCGGCTTAATTCTGGAATCCCGACTTTTAGGAACACGAGGCCCGAGCCCTACCTTCGCTAAAGAAGTACAATATGCGGAATCCCCATTCCACACATTTCCGCCATTCCTAGGGGTCCGACCGTACACTGGGGTCCTTCCCCTTGCATTGTGTTTCTGTACTCCGTCAACTCCACCAATATGGTTTACTTTTATTGAAAGTTTGGAGATCATTTCCTTGATCCTGGGCCAATAATCAGATCGTGGAACAAGGCATGGAAGAACCGTGGAAAAGCCGGCAGAACAATAGCCCAATATCACCCACGGATTGAGGTGGATCTGCGACGTGGTTCCGTATCAGGAATCGCCGGATCGAGTAAACTGTGTACAGCACGGAGTATGGCGCTTGTTAACCTTTCTTAACTCCTGAAGTTATCTGGTAGACTGGGGCTGAAGGTTCATTTAACCAACTTCCAGGTTTCTTGCACAATATGTTCTAGTTACTACCTAGGTATATCTCAGCTTCCTAGAATAGTCGAGACACGACGAAAATGACAGCCTAACTGTGGCGCATCGTGGCTGACAGGTGAAAATTTCATAATTGACCACGTAGCGTCATCGGCGATTTGGCGGCAGATCTGCTGCCCTACGAAGATCACCGCTCGGACCCCCTGGGTGGCAAGGGACTGAAAATTTTCATCGGATACAAGTCTTGGCAAGAATAAGAATTAAGAAATATGCATGGATTAGCACACCTTTAGTGTCCCTTGATACTTTCTACATGGTTTCGGCTGTCCCCCCTCGGAGCCGAATTCCGCCATAAAGGGCCCATGCGAATGCAACTGCATCAAGATCGACAGATGAATCGGAAAGGTCTTAAAAAATCTGCCGGGAGGAATGCCGGCATCAAGAGGTGCCATAGTGAACAAGAGTGCATACCATCGGATGTCTGACCCGCTCTAGAAAAACCTTGTGCGGACCCATCCGATGAGACCCGGTAAAAGATCTTTTCTAGAAGCCTGTCGGGATCCACATATGCACCATAAACGCCCCGGACTAGCATGGCGTTGTTGACTAGTTCGGAATGCTGCCAATTTGTCGTCCTTGACTAAACAACTTGATGAATAAAGGGGCAAATGGCAAGTCGTTCAGCTCCGGCTAAAAGATCTCTGGGTCTCAGGGCTGTCAGGTCGCCTCCTTTTTAATTGCATGATTACAGATATTTTTGAATTATTATTTTTTTCTTAATCCGGGGGAGATATACAATGACGCATCGTGCTTGTCTTTTCTACCGTCCTCCCCCAACTTTTAAAGCATCGTCCTTTCCCCCCCACCCTGTCAAAAGCTCCAGCTTCAGTGGATATTCTTTTTACGATCCATTTTTATTTGAACTGGAGACGCCACTGGTCCACTAGGTCCATCATCAAGTATCCATATTTCGGACTGTCATTTGACTTTATGTCCGCTTGACAGAGTTTGCCTTCCACCGCAACCTTGGATTCACACAACACCATATTCAATTTATCTCTGGTTTTGGTCAGTGCACCTTGTCGCCGCCCATGTCTTCCCGATCAACCGGGAAGCGCCTGCCTATCAGTTGTCAGGCATGTCGAACAAGAAAGATCCGGTGCTCTCGGGATGGACGCCCATGCCAGACCTGTGTGCGCCGGGGATTGGGCGCAGAGGATTGTATCTATCTTGGTCAACCCCGTCTGTCAACTGAGCAGTCACAGTCTGGAGACCCAAATGTTCAGAACGAACTATTAGCACGGATCCGCAATTTAGAAGCCCTCCTCCAGAAGCAGGTACATTCACAAGCGGGAACACCTGTTGCTGGCTCTCAGTCTCCACTTGGTGCGCTCAGTGCTACTGGCAGCTTGTCAGATTCTGATGTTGGGGTAGTGGATTGGGATCTGCGCAGTACTATGCTCGGTAACGTCGGCACTCTCCATACGTCCCCATCAGGGCATGTTCGTTATGTGCCACTTGCTTCACAGTGGGAATCTGTTGTTGCTAAGAGCCCCGCTGCCGGGTGTTTGCGGGATTCCGACTCTGATATTATAGATGATGATGACCTGCAGATCCCATTAGCTCGAAATGGGAGTGTCTCCCGTGCTGAGCTTTTGGCTTTGTTACCACCAGGCCGGTATTGTGATACTTTAAAAGAGGTTTACTTCCGTGTCTTTTCTCCGGTATGTCTCTCTAGATATCTTTGGGTGGATATCAAATAGCTAATCCAATTCTTATCCTCCAGGTCTTTCATATTCTTCATGATTTGACTTTTGAAGCCGAGTATCAACAGTTTTGTCATGATCCTGGTAGTGTGTCAACATCATGGCTCGCTCTTTTGTTCGCCATGCTTGCCATCGCAGTCAGTGCACTAGAGGACGATGATCCTTTACTATCCGACCTTGGCCGGGAGAGGACGGTCAGTCGAAACATTAAAGTGCTTTCAGCGCGCTACCGGTCTGCCGCACTGCGATGTCTGGCTGCAGATGGTGTCATGACTCGGCATTCTATCAACTCGCTGCAATCATTAGTCCTTATCAACTATGCGCGACTCCATCGTGGGTTGTCTTTCTGGACATTATTGGGATTCACCCATCACGTTGCCATCTCTATGGGCTGTCATTTAGACCCAGAGAGATTCGTTCTCGGTCCCATCGAGCGTGAAGAGCGACGACGAGTATGGACAGGATTGATGATGCTTTATACCATCCACAACACATCTTTCGGCAGTTTGGCTCAACAATTGATCAACCAGGATGTGAAGATGCCAGCCGATGTTGACGACATTGACCTTCTTACCGCCCCGAATGCCCCTACCTCCGATCCATCATCGTCCCCCTCCGCTAGCCGGCCCACACAAATGACCTACCTCCTTTTGAGCTTCCGACTATACAAAATCTCCACCAGGATCTGCGAAACAATTTTCACCTACCCCCAAGCGTCTCGGTTTACCATCGCCCAGCTTGAAGCTGAGCTATTGACCGTTCGCGACCTATGCGATGCTCGATATCAATCCGATAACCAAGATCCATTGCCCGTCCACCACCAAGCCAACCTCAACATCCTATACAGTCAAATCCACCAGCTCCTCCTCCTTCTCCTCCGTCCAAATCTTTGCCGATTCATCCAAGGCGAAATCACACCCGAAACCTGCGAATCACGATCCAAATGCATGACATCCGCCAAAGCATCTCTATCGATCTTCCAGACTCTACTTGAGTCTTCACAGTTCGCCCCTTACAAGTGGTACACCAGCGGACTAGGCAGTTTCAACGCCTTCCACGCCGCAGTCGTCCTAGCCGTTGGTCTCCTAAACCCGGAGAACGAGGCAGAGTTCGACGAGATCAAGGAAGCCTTGACAAAAGCCCTGGACATGTTCGCTTCACTTTCTGTCCGAAGTATCTTCTGCAGTAAAGCAGTTCCAGTCGTTCGACAGATCATGTACGTTCTTCACCCCATTGCCTTATTTAATAGCAAAACTACAGAACTAACCCTATTCTCAGCGAAATTACATCTGCACAATACCACCAAGCAAAAATGCAATCCCAAAATCAACAAACCCAAACCCAGATGTTCGCGACCTTGGCACCTTCCATCTCAGCAGTCACATTGCCTGATAGTTACACGCTGTCACACAATCCGTCGCTATCACCTGTTCCAACTGTTGCGTCTTCGGCGAGTGAGCCGTCGATGCACTCTAGTTTTGGCATCAATTTGCATCCTCAGCACTGGATGGGTCCTACTTCTGTGCCGTGGGAGACGTTGGGTTCGTCAATGCAGTATGCCTTTGAGTCCGACGTGGCGTAGTTGTTACTGGATTCTCTTATCTATTCTGATCTTACTTTCTTTTCTCAAAAATTGGGGGAAAAATTGTGATAGGTGTTTGTGGGTGTTTGGGTCAGGGATGTTACTTTATTGATGAGATCATGAAGAATGAATGATACCTATAATGATACTCTTTTGTTTCCAATTTGAATTATATTGTAATGGAATTTTTCCTACTATCAGTATCTACCCTAAAAATAGGGAGAAGAGAGTGAGAGAAACAGAAGACTATGGCTCGATCAGGAGCTCCGTTTAGTGGCTTACTCTGACAATCTTGCCTACGACAAGGATCTCTCACTCTGCCTTTGTTTACACTTTAACTCTCCCGCCAATCCCAACTGTCTAAGTTCTCCGCTGCACCTCACCTGATCATAGCATCAATGACGACTTCCTTGATTTCCACCCAGATAGCCATTAGCAGCGATCTCTTTTTCGGCAGTCGTCAGTGTGTGGGATGACCTACGTGCTGGCCATAATGAAGCGAGACCTTGTTTATCCGCAGCTTTGGTGAGACTGGTCCCATCGCTGCTACCCCATCAAAACGGTCTGGCCTACATCAAGACGGCACCAGATGCTGAGAAGTCTAGATTTCATCTTTTCGTTTCGTTGGTGACTATATTTCCAGCCTATCTCCCCTGTATAGTCCAAGGGGAAGGCAATTTATGCTTTCTCTTTCTAAAAATTCCCAAAAGCGCTCGAATACCCGACCAGGTGACTCAAAGGCTAGAGTCTAAAGCAACTGGTGTGTTACACAGCTAATTATATGGTGGACTTCTTGACTCATTTAGTGACCAGGACAGTATGCCTTCGAGATTTTCACGGAATTTGTGACACGGCTGCAGTGCACGCTCCTGCTTGTCAGATATGCAAGGCAAAAACGTCATGCTGCACAGTCCAGGCCGCATTGCCATGGCGCTGTCATTTGTCATCACCTGTATAACGCTGCAGGGACAAGCCCCTCGTAGGAGTCAAACCCCAACAATGTATGCCTGAAGCCACCAACCATTTATTTTTGATTTCCTTGGAAAAGAAGCAAATATCCGGCACTCAGGCTTCGATGTGCCGGTTTCAGCCCTTTGTCACGCCCTGCCGGACTAGTCCCCACATCGCGCAAATCGATAGGACCCTGCCCACTGAAAGAAAAAGCGCCTGACGTCATTGGAAAAACGGCACAGTCCCGATATCCGCGCGTGGACATTTCAAACCGGACTGGCGATGAAGCAGACGGTCGCATTTGAGTGGTTGTCAAGACTCTTATCTTCTAGGATGTTTAGGACGGAGTATCATCTTGTCTTGCCAAACTAAAGTGCTTGGTGCTGGCGATCTGGGGGATTCTGGAATCTGGCCGGGCGCGCCATGTGTGGATGTCGGGCATCCAAGTGGGGACTTCCCGCGTTCTTCATGATGCACACGCACAAAATCTTCCCATTTTTGCGGCATAGTAACTTAGGATGACGAGTCTGCCTTGTTGCATGTAGCGCCCGATATATGGATCCACACCAGGCGAAACCGTGGATTGGATAACGGGAAGAGAAGTGAGAACCTTGGAACTGCGGATTGTTTTTCAGTTCTTGTCAAGACGTCTAAGCCACAGAGTCAGTAGTACACACCGATGGGTTTGCCACAATTTAAAGTGTCGATTGGATTGTAATCAACTTGTAGTGACTTGTAGTCGGTGAAAAACAACAGAATCAATCTTTCACGTGGTATTTGACGTTGTCCACCTTTGCATCTACAAAGAAACTCGATTCTGTCGCCTTCATCTCTTTCTTCTTCACCCTCTCGTCTTATCCTCAACCTCTTATCATCTCGCCTGGCTGCTCTTGTGGTATCTCTTTCATTCGATCCCTAACCTTCCACATCTGATTTCCTCAGGCATCACACTCCTCACCCTCCAACAACCCCCACATTATTGGGCGTTGCCTGCCGAACAAGATCAACCATTCAGAAAACGACACAATAAACGCCAGAAAACTTCAGAGCCTCAGAGCCTAAGAGGCTCCGCTGTTCTGCCCTACGTGCTTTTGTCTTGAATCATTGCCTTCGATTGCCTTCTGGAAGAAAGGTGCCAATCGGATCCCTCGACTGTGTCCGCCCCGTATTTCTACCGACATCATACGCTAGTCGATCACTGTCCTGCCCACCCCACTTATCTGCGCCCCCTCCAATTCCCTGCATTGCATCTTTCCTCCCGCGCCTGCCCCTCATCATTTTTAGAGTCACTCCTGAAGTTTCATCTCTCCCTCATCAACCAAACACATACAGCCCTTCATTTCCTCACATCTCTTTTACTTCCCATGTCGTACGTTTACAGAGAGCGTGAGCGCGATCGCGACTACGATGACCGCAACGTCACCATCAAGCGTTACGTCATTCCATCTGATGAAAGAGAAGATCGACGAGATTTCATGATGAGTCGAGACGATTCCTACGGAGACCGTGAGTTGGTCATTCGGCGCAAGACAGAACGCGAAGAGCCGGTGTCCATTCAGCGCTACGAGAGAGATATCGAGTATGAACCACCTGTTCGTCGCTACGAGCGGGAGTATTATGAACGTGAGTCTTTTCAACCTACAGTCTTCAGCCATCACCCCAGGCCCTTCCAACATCCCGGGATTCCGGACAGACGGCTTTTGCGCCCTCCTAGTCATGCTCAGCAACTCACTATTCATGACCATGCAGCCCGCTACGTTAGCCCCCGCCAATCTGAGTACGAAGTAGACGACTACCGCCGCCGCCGAGATCTCAGCCCTGGCGACTCGGTCTCGCAGGTCAGCCGTCGCCGTGGTCGGACAGACTATAGCAGCGATGACGAGTATTACTATCACGAAGAGACCCGCACTTACGATGATGAGCACCCCCATCATCGCCGCCACCTGGCTGAAGGTGCCTTGGTTGGTGCTGGTGCAGCAGAACTGTTCCGCAGCCACCGCAAGCGTGAAGGTGAGGAAGTTAGCCATGGTATGGGCCACGCTGTAAAAACGGCTGGCGCCGGCGCATTGGGCGCAGTGGCTGTCAATGCTGCCTCGCATGTCCGCGATTACTACCGCAGCAAGAGCCGCAGTCGACACCGTGCCCGCTCATTCGACGATGACCGTTCTTCTCATCGTCACAGCCATGGACGTCGCAGTCGTAGCCGCAGCCGCTCTCACTCTCACTCCCGCGCAAAGACCCTCTTGGAGGTTGGCTTGGGTGCTGCGGCAATTGCCGCCGGTGTTGCGGCCATGCGAAACAAGAAGAACACGGATGAGCGTCGCGCCCGCTCTCGTACCCGTTCTCGTTCTCGAGCCCGGAGCAGCACTCGTACTGACAAGGATGATGCGAGCAGCGTGTCTCAACGCAACAAGCACATTGCGGGCGCTGGTCTGGCTGGTGCGGCTGTTGCAGGGCTTGTGGAACATCACCGAAGCAAATCTCGTTCTCGCAAGGGTGAGCGCTCGCACAGCCGACTGAGACAGGCGCTTCCTGTGGTTGCCGCCGGCCTGGGTACCGCAGCTGCTACTAGCCTCTGGGAGAAGAAGAAAGCTGAGAAAGAAGGGAAAGAGTCAGGAAGTCGTGGAACAAGCCGATCAGGCAGATCTCGCAGCCGTGGAGCTCCGGACGGCGCATACCCCGATCCAAGCCGTGACTCTGCAGGCCTGATTGAGTATGGCAAAGACCCTGTTACCGGAAGCATCCCTGCTGAGCACTACTATGGTGCCCCGGCCAGTTCGGATACCCCCTACTACTCGGATGGTGGAGAGTACAGCCGTCGTCGAAGCCGCAGCCGTAGCCGCAGCCGTGGTGGCCGGTACAATGACAGCTCCTCTGGCTCAGAACGGGGGTCACGTCGTCGGGACAGAAAGCACCGCAGCCGTTCACGAGATATAGCTGGAGCAGCACTTGGTGCTACAGGCTTGGGATACGCTGCTCACAAGTACTCTCAGTCTCGGGAGCGAAAGAAGGCCGAGCGGGAACAAGATAGGGCTCGTAAGTTCGTTTTAAAATCCTGCCAATCAGACTTGGAAGGCATACTGACAAACAAGCAGGGTATGATAACACTGACCACCACGATCCGTACGAGGAGTCCTATGATCCGGAGCCCTACCCTGCTTCTCCTCATGCCACTCCCAACTACCAGGAGCCTCCAGCCAACTACTACCCCAACACCAATAACTTTCCCCCACCTCCAGGATCCACTACAAACCTGCACGGGGCACCTTCGCCAATGGCCTACAACCCTGCGGACTACCCACCTCCTCCCGGCGCAGCACCCCAGCCCCAGCCATACAATTATGGAGCACCAGGCCCAGGAACCGAGCAGTATGCTCCGCGGCCACGGAGGGTTGATGAGAATGTGAGTGCCCAGCAGCGCTCTACCCTACCCACTGATCTCCACACGCACGATGGTGGGTTCAACAAAGCGGGTCTGGACCGCAAAGCTCAGTAAAGCTGACATGTTGCCTTGTAGAATTAGCCAATGAGTCCCAACTAGCCAAAGCAGATTCCGTATCGCGATCCAGCAGCCAAAGTGAACCGCCTGCATCCAAGACCGTCTCATTCAACCTGAATTCAGAGGATGAGCAGGTCACGGATCGCGGGTACGAGACGGATGACAGTGGCTCTACTATCGAAGATGGACATAATTCACATCACCACCGCCGCCGACGCTCGTCTTCCGTGCCTTATCCGCCTACGTCCCATTTCCGTTCCCCTGGTCACTATCCCAGTCATGCACACCCCCAGCACCATTCATCAACCAACTTAACATCACATAAAACCCCAGAGCTAGACTCCGACTCGACGATTGATCTCCCTGAGCGGTTCGATAGAAAAGGTCGTCTCAAGGAAAAAGAAGATGATCCAACCGTTGCAAAGATCGAGGAACTTATCAATCGGTTCACAAAGGTATTATTCTAGACGATTTTGATATTTCCATGTCCTTGGGAAGTTCGAGGTCTGGTTCTGGATACAAAAAAAGACTTCTGGACCTGGTGCTATGGTTAATCTTGCGTTTGGGCGGTCTTGCACTTATCCTTTGTCCCTGTGATGCCCCTTAATCGTCGTTCCCTTGGTCAGCTTGCAATGTTTGATATCTTTTACACTTGCTTTTATTTCTTTGGTACATTTTCTTTGATCATGACCTCATGCTTCGCTCAACGATTACGAATTATGACTACAAGGCTCAATGCTCTTCAGTTAGCTCAATGATCTTACGTGTTTTTTTTTCCTGTGTAGTTTTATTTCAAGGCTTCCAAGGCAAGGTCCTTGCATTCGAATGATCATAAGCAGTTTAATTTCATACATATATCAAGCTCTCCGCTTCCGAAGTCTGCACCTAACCTTAAGAGCCGATTGCTTCTCACCTGTAGATTAAGGGTCTTTTTGAATATCTCGGTAGATCAGATTCATTGAAGCCCAAAGAGTTGAAAGGTTCCAAGGTTGCCAATAACATTGGAAACCTCCTGCCACCTGAGCACCTAAGCAAACATTTGGCTAATATATTGCTCCGGAGCTCTATATCTCTATACGATGAATATCTTCCTAGATATAAAATGATCCGGAATCTTGGCTGGTTCTTAGGTAGCTCCTATAATATCTAAATGAAACATATGCATTATATATATGGGGTGTAGCGCCGTCAGATGATCCTAAATCAACCAGGGTAGTTGAATTAAAGAACCAGTTTTAGACTCGGGTTGCATTGGAATGTAGTACAAGAAGCCAAGTTTATCTCCCAGGGCTAATTTGCTAAATGAAACAACATGAAACCATCTTGGCATGTCAGTATTTGAACAGGGTCTATTAACCACCAGGGCTCTGTCTTGGATGACGTAGATGGACACCTAAGGTGTATCTGCATAGATGAGACTAGCTAGGGCTTCTACCAAAATATAATCTGGGTTCACTATATGTTCTAGAATAAATCTTCAATATTATATCCATATATAACGTAGACTCCTCTATAGACGATTATACTCCAGACAAATGACTTTCAACTAAGTCCTCACCAGAAGGTTACAGTGTAGATGCATGTCTCATGCGAATCAAAGCCTCACTCACCGACTTTATCCAACCTGTTTCACATAACCAGAAAAGGCGTGTAAAAGTCCAACCTACCTTGCAAACCATCTCACTCACCAATCTTATACGAATACATACATACAAACATACAGTATCTGAAAAACGCAAGACCAGCACCGACCCCGTTTCCAAACAAAAGTACCTAGTGACACGTTCCATCACCTCCAACTCACCCCAAAGTGTAGTACATCATACTCCCACCACCTACCGCGATCTCCCAATAAGCATACCAACCATACAAGACAAAAAGTCAGATTCAATCGGCTCTGCATGCGATACCAAAATCTCCGTGAAGAAGTATCTGTAACAGCGGCACGGGTAGAAAACCCTACAGTATCTAAATGGATACTGTACATGTAAGAAGTACGCACCCGGATTTATTCGGTCAACAAGCGGGCAAGATCGCAGATCTCACGAGGAAAATGTGATGAATCGAGTTGGTGCTCGAACTGGCGAGTCGGTGGGGTGAAGTGGGTGATGAGGGGGGCTGGTCGCGCCCAGACCTCTGGAAATTATTTCCGATGACATCCTGGGTTCTGGGCTATGCACCGGGATTCCTGAATGGGGAATGTTTTCGTACGTTATGTCTAGGCAGTCAATAGTGCCAGTGTGAGATAGGGGGTCCCTGGGAGAATACGAATTCAAGAGAGCAAATGTACAAAAAGTACAGTGTGATGTGGGGCACGTGGATGGCTTCCCCCCGTAACCTTCCATTGTACGGGGTTCGCTTATCGCGACCGGCGGTCTGTTCTAATTCCCCCCGTACGGTTCCTTATACTCGGGTCTGTTGCTTATGCTTAGGTGTGATATCAATATGCTAGATGCTTGGAAGCAGGATTTTCTGTGAGATCACTGAGGGGTTGATGCATTGAGTACAGTTTTGAACTGATGCATAGAAAGGTAAGCTCCAAAGTACCGGTCAGTTTATTCTGCTTTCGGGAAAGCCTAATTGTCGACAGAGATTTGCTGCATCATTTTAGTATTCTCGATGATCAGGTCTTCCCTGTTAGAGTTGAAGCATCGGGGGCTGAATCAAGGCCACGCATGCAGCATGCACTAAAAGATAATTTGCCTTTCTTGGCGATCCTCAGTGTTGGGTCTGGGATTACCGAGAAAAGTCCGCAAACAATGCACCAGCACAGAGACTAAGTTTGCTCGGAATCGTGATTTACCCGAGCTTACCGATGCCAACGGATATCACAGCCTGAACCCTGTAATTAAGCCACTGCACGAACTACCGACTTATAACAGGACTTTTGATAGTCAGCTTGGTCCTGTTTGAAATTGATACGAGGGGGAAAGGGGGCGATGCTACAGGAACAATCCGCCTCATTATGGAAAATTGAGGATCATAATCTCTTCTTGTACTTTTGTTAGACTCCAATGTCTGAGCACACAAAGCACAAAGCTCGAACCCTAGTCACGAAGGGCGGCCCGCCATGTGGGACAATGACGAGGTCATGCTCGGCCAAGGATCGAAATGGGAATAGTTCGTACTTTTGTAAGCGCCATGTGCGGTCCAGACGAGGGGAAGGAAATGAAGGGGAAAGCTGCAACATTATTCACAGTAACTTAAGCGCTGGATTTACATCAGTATCACATATAGCGCTGGACAGAGATGGAGTGAATTCCAGCTAATCCAAGCCTATGATGACTTGCGTGAAACATGTACCCGCGTGTTTGGATACCTCGGGAGGCGGTCCTTAGTGTGCCCTTGAGCCGGGTTTGTGTTTGAACTTGAACTTCTCCCCACTCTGCACTTCGGCAAGGCACCGTACAAAACCAAGGAGGGGCGGCTCATGGAGAAATTCTCTTCGAAAGTATAAGTTGTGGCCGGACCAATGATCAACTCCAAGCAAGTAGCGGATTTCCAACCCAGTGGATCTTTGTTTCTTTGAATATGCAACTCCAGTTGAAATCTTGATATCGCACAGGCTCTCCGCTAGGGCGCCTGCAAGATCCCCGATTCAGTTTCCCCATTGCGGCCCAAGTTTTGTTATGGTTCCCCTTGCAGGAAAGTGAACAGACCAGCCGTTCTTGTGAGCCTAATCTTGACCCTGTTTGCTGGTTCTTCACGGCTCAAGGGGCTGCAGTGTAAGGAGGCTGATTGATATGCAAAAAGCCTAATTCAAGGCTCCAGGGTTTAGTTAGGTGATTCAGGTACGAGAACTGGTTATGTACTTAGTAGGTTGCCTCAGAGCCTACTCTCCCGTATACACCTCAACCGAGGTGCTGATCCGGTAAACAAAAGTGACTTTAATTGATGTCTTCAGCCACATGGATTATGGACCACGTGGGGACGATACACCCCAGAGATCTCATTGGATGAACCTGAAACTTAGGACTGTGCTGGTCATATCGGCCCCGTACGACATGTCAATTTCCTGTCTGTGCTCAACAAGGCAACGGTAGAAAAAGAAAAGTGTCAAGTGCGTTAGAACCAACCAGATGTCGACAGTTCCTGCGCTGTACCATCTGTACATATCACATTTTCGGTGAAATCGTATTTCAAAAATACAGTACACGACCGTGTTCGCTGCAAGAAATCAAGGAGCAAAAGTGGCACCAAGCACGATCAAGAACGACATTAAAATCAATGTCTTGTATTAATTTCGGTTAAATCTGCTCCTTGATATGTTATGCACCCTGCCGTAACGAAGCACATTTCATTTCATCAATCACAAGGCTCGGGATGAACACACGGCCGATCCCGCTGTCACGACTCACGATCGGCAGAGGGAAAAAACAGAAAACTACACGTCGCCCAAGGGTCCTTAGTTCTCAGCTTGAGCCGACGTCCGATCTATTCGAAATGAGCGAATCAGAGGCCCGAATCGCCGATGAAGATGCTGATGCTCATGTCCGATGGACGGTCGCATGGCTCTATCTCTCACTACACATTGGTCAGTCATTTGACGCGTAGCTCTCCACTCTCCAACATGCCAGAATGAGTCCGAATCTCCATGCCACACGGAAATACAGTTCCATGTGTGGGTTGGATTCAGAAATTCCTCCGAACCATTTTGGGACGATCGTCGTGACTGGCATGGCCCCCTTGAGTCTAAAATATGGGGTCTGGGGGAGCAATCCTTATACACCATGATCAGTAGGAAAGCCGAGGTGAGAATTCCAACCTCTGCGACTTGCAATTACACGGATGTTTGGAAAGATTTGTCACGACCGCCACTGCCGCAGTATTGTAGATCCAGCAGCATATCTCCTGTCTTGGTTTGACGCTAGGACTTGAGACTTGCTTTGGGCATCGCGCACCCAGCCCCTTCCGCCATCAAGATCTAATGCGACGTCCCGCGGTTATCGACTTGTGCAGTGTAGCATACCTATCGTAGACCTGGGGAAATGCCTGCGCGGACGATGATCATCTGCTACATTAGGACACATTCCACCAGTCTTGTGAGCCCCATGCTTATAACTCATTGGATATGCAGTGGAGACTTCACCTGCATATAAGTGAGTCTGAGGGTCTACGAATGATAGAATGCCAGAATCCATAGATCATACAACACATACATGCACCAGGACGTGACTCACAATGGCATAGGAATGAGCCCAAACAGGATAAACAACACTCGGGTAAACATACCCAAGTGTCCGGCTCTAGCCGCGAGCATGCTGGCCAACTGCCTTGTGTTTCTTCTTCCATGTTGTTTCAAGTGGACTGTGCATCTACCTGTATCTGCGGAATGAATACATCTCCAGGCTTTTCCTACGTAGCAGGCTTATCCCTTGCATTGCCGAAATTGGTTCCCTACTAAACTCTATCATCGCTAGCTACGTAGATACTGTATCCTGCATGGCGCGCAGAGCACAGAATAGCGTACGTTGTGATCTCTAGTTTCACTTACCCGACCGCGTGAGGCGGCAGACTGGATGGATTTGCAAGCTTCAATATTGCACATTGGATAAGTTCCTTTTTGGTCTCGATTTTGCCGCTGGTACCTGGGTGTATTTCAAACAGAGCATATGTGATAGTAAACGAATATACAGTACCCCGGTCTGGTCTGGAGTGGTCTGAGGTTGGGGCCCAACACTAAATATCGGGCAGGATGCGCCCAACCGGACCCAGGGAAGAGGAACATGGAGATATGAAAAATCTGAGGGAAAGATAAGGCCAGTGCCGGTGTTTGTTGCCTTATTTCAGTAGTATTTGGAGATTGGAGAGTTTAGAGGATTGGAGATGTCTTAGTGTACACGTTGGGCTCTGTACTCTGTATAGCCCCTTAACATAAAAGTGACGTATTGTGAGAATCCAAGATTTACCAATAACAAACCCACCTCACATCTTATCTTGCACGTACAGTAATAAGCCCCAAACTAAAGTTGATTGATAGTTTGTTTTGGCTTGGATTTTTCTTTTTCTCCCAAGGAACAGTACGGAGTTCTCCACAAAGACGGGCCGAGTCAGAACTATTGTACTGTAACCAGCCGCGAATGCGGGTATCATGTCCATCATCGACCCCACTTCGCAATCCTGCTTTCTAACTGGATGACCGACACAGTCTATTAAATTCAGACATGATGACAGCGCGCGGTAACGGTTGAAAGAAGCAAAGAATGAAATTTCACCTTGTGACTGCCCCGCGTTGGACTCGTTCCAACGGGCCGAGAAAAAGAAAAGAATAATTTAATATCCAATCAAGGGTCTGTGTTACTGTTGTCCTTCCACTGCGGGTTATTTTTATTTCGAATTTTCGGTCGTTGGGCCTTTAATGTTGCGGTCTGATATCATTCGGGGTTTGTATACCGGTGATTGGTATGAGGGAGGTATGGATACCCACATCGCTAATGAAGTCATGTTGAGTCGGTGTATTCTTTCCCGGGCAGCTTGTCCCAATTTTCGAGCTCTTTTTTCGGAATTTCAGGTATTGACTAGGGTCTATAGACCCTAGACCCTACTTCAAGACCATAGTTAAAATTCCCTGTAATTTTATGAAAAACAGTAAGTCCGGATCATAATGACCCAAAATCACATTCCGTGTGGTACACCTGTCAGAATGTCACCTTGGTCAATTCCCATGGATGAGTGCGGGTGTGCCTGGTAATTACAATACGCTTCCATTCATTACACGCGTTTCAGCTCATGTTGACGCTGGATCTACGCTATTCTCCCGCTGTTCTAAATTTCGAATCAACATTGTTTTCGAGAACGCCGATCTGAGTGGATCTTGATGGTTCCAACCAGCGGTCCAATAGAGTTTGCCACGCAGGACATTGTTTGGCGCCCCTTGCAAGTGAATTAAACCTACAGTGCTTGGGTCGATGCGCGCTACCGGTATAAAGTTCTCTCTCTCTGATCGCGGACGATCGGAGGCGATAGACTCCAGTGGCGCGGACACATTTGACAGGATGGACGAGTGTTAAGATTTACCGAGAACTAGGCTCCTGGGAAATGATCCCTGTCTTGTTAAGCGTCATCGGGAAAGGGCCCCTTTACGCTGCTAGCAATCCAGCTGATATTACCCTGTGGTCCCCACATCCGGGGATCCTTCGGACGAACTTCCTAAAATTTCTAACAGTGTTAGAATACCGGGAGAACGGAGGACGGAGAACGGAGCAGATAAAGATCCTAGCCTGCAAATATTGTCAGGCTTAATACGGAGTACTCTTTAATTTAAAAGAATCCATGGGGCTGTATCAACGTGGCTTAGGAAGATGTGTTAGAATCATAATATTTTGCTTCCGAATTAGTTTTTCTCTCCTAATGCATTTCCCCAGCTGAAAGTGACCCAGTGAGACCCACTTGTTCTCTGTCATTCGGGAGGCAAATTAAAATTAAGAAAAAAATAAATGGGGAAATATGGAAAAAATGAAAAACAAACGTGAGAACTGGGAAGCAGACCTGTCAATTTCCAAGCTCACAGTCGACTTTATAGCCATAGAGCTGTACTGATCCCGATCTGGACGAGATTCTTATGCCAAAACTTTCTGCGAGGATCCTACATGAAGGGAGAGCAATCCAGGGAGGGGCAAACAGCTCACAAGATGTGTCGATCTTCGTAATTATACGAATAATTATCCATCCCCTCCCCAGTGATGTTCCCGCTTTCTTTTTATTTTTTCTTCCTTCGAGTCCCGAGTAACTGGAACCTCGTTTCCGGATTCCCTAGCCTTGAATACTGGATCGACCCGACAGCTTGGCTTAGCTTCCAACAGCAAAGGCCCCTATTAATTTAACTGGAGATCACAGGTACGTCACCGCGTTACCATACCAGTCGCGTATCCACTTTGGAGTCCATGGTACGGATACGATACACCCCTCCTTCTGGTCTTGACCCAAACTCTTTTCTTCTGTACTTTGTACTTTCTGTACTTTCGACCTCTGCGATCTATCTGATACGGTGGATACCTGGTTTTATTTGATTTCTTTTTCTGTACGATCTTAAGAAAAAGCGCCCCTGGTCCGATCTCGACGATATCTGATTCTTTCTTTGTCTCTAGCCGCGCCACCCCCGGTTACTCCGTACAAAGAGAGCTCTCCAACACCAAATCCACTTCGACGCATGCCCATTTTTGCGACCTAAATCTTCCGAAGAACAAAGAAAAAGAAAAAAGCCTTCCGGTTTTTAATCGACATACCCGCAAACCTGCCACTGGTCAACGCAGAGCTTCCAAGCTTCCTCTTGCGCGCGACATCGAAAGCTTCCCCACCACACTTCCTCCGATACCTCTCCCCCTCGTCCACCAGGCTTCAGTCGCAACTCCGTCATGTGTGTCTAAGCGGTGGGTCATCAAGCTATATTGCTTTTGAATAACGGTACAAAGACACCCCAAAAGGCGCCAGTTTTATTGGTGCTTGGAGATGAATGCGCCTGACACCCGGTTTCAGATCCTATTTGACAACGACTGGGACGTGAATTTGGAACATTTCCCCCATGAATCGTTTACAGGCCGAGGGCCACCATGCACCGGGCCCGCATGGGGGCTATGAGGGCGCATATCGCGCGCCATACCCTCCGCCTCCACCTTACGACCACCAGGAACCGCGTCGTTTATCCAACCAAGCCCACCCGCACCCCCTACCAGGATTTACCGTGAATCCAAACCGCCAGTTGCCCCAGCTCCCGGAAGATGGACCTTATGGCCGCCCAAATAGCATCCCAAATGGAATTCCCAATGGTCTGCCAGCACCTTCACCGCACCAAGGTCTTCCGGAGCCTAGTCCCATACATACCGGATATCGCCCACCAATCAATGGATCCCCGCATGAGGCTTCGCCCCAGTCTGCTCCACCGGACTATCGCGCGCGCATGAGTTATCAATCGAACGAAGGATCCATACCTAGTGAATCGACCCCGCCCATCTCTGTGCCGCCCCATGCACCACACTACGTTTCACCGGCTGCACAGGTTCCTGTTGGTCCACCATATCCCTATGACCCAGGTTATGCGCAGAACCCTGCGTATGGAGCCCGCCAGCAACAGCAACGTAAGGCGGCTCGAGCGACACAAGTTAGTTCCTTTTATCATATTCAAGGATAGAATTAGCATTTGCTGACAGACTGAAGGCGTGTGATCAATGTCGCGCAAGGAAAGCCAAGTGTGATGAAGGACGACCGGCTTGTAGCCACTGCAAGGAGAATAATCTCTCTTGCGTGTACAAGGAGGTGCCACCGCACAAGTCTGTGTCCCTGGAAACGTTGATGTAATCAAATATTGACTTCTCTACAGGCAGGATAAGGGAGCTCAAGTACTCCTCGACAGGATCGACAAATTCCAGGACAGTGCCCAGGACAGCTTTGATCACCAGATCGAGAGAATGGACATATCGACCGGAAAAGTGGAAAACCGGGTAGAATCGTTGCGAGATGAGCTCAGCAGGAAGTTGGACAGCTTGGATCACAATATTAAGCTTCTCATGGGCATGAACCCTATGCAAAGAGCGGGTCACCAACCACACTTGCTTGAACAGTCTTTCAAGGTCGAATCTCAGCTAACGCAGCCGGAGATTCCCAACGAGAGTGCATCTTTTTCAGCTCCAGGTTTGCCGACAGATGAATTGCCAGCCCTCGCTGATGATTTGAAAAAAGACGACGGCGAAGGCGAATTGTCGATCCCTGTTGAGCACACAACTGCGGCACACAAGCTTCTGATGTGGCCCTCGATTCAAGAACTTCTCAGTGCCCCCAAGTACGATGCGGATTATGTGATGATACTGGAAGAGCGACGTGGTCTTATTAGTGTCTATGGACAGGGAGAGAATTCGTTCACCGCTGACGATACACAACTGGCCTCTGCTATCACCGGCTGGGACCACAAGGGTGTGAACGACGATGGGACCTCCATAGTTCAGGGCGGAGCAGCAGCACATGACCTGGATGCAGAGATCGACCGACATGGCCTTCTACGCCTGGACGCGAAGACCGCTGACCGCTACTATCGGAGTTACCTTACCCATCTACACAGGCTTCATCCATTCCTTGACCCGTCAGTATTGACAGACCAAATTGCTGAATTTTGTCGGATCTATTGCCCTCATGACGAAGACCAACTAAATACCATGTGCCGGGACAACCCGGGTGCTAAGCGGAAACGATCCTGGGACGATATGGATGGCGTACGAGGTGCCCCCCTAGACCCTAGTGCTGCGACTTCCCGACCCCGCGTTGGCAAAAACATTGATAATGCTGTGATTTTGTTGATCTTTGCCCTCGGAGCTATTTGCGAGACCAAGTCACCGTTACCAGGGCCGATCACAGACGAAAAATGCAACTATATGGACCAGGATATCCCTGCTCCGGCGCCCTCTTTACCACCAAGTCTGCAAAAAGCGAACGGCACGAAATCGTTCTCTGGCCTTTCACCCGCCAACTCAGAGGTACTCATTCCGCCATCATACTCCCATCCCACTCCAAGCGCAACCTCATCATTTTCCTCCACGGCAGGAAAGCCGTCTACGACAGAAAAGGACTTTACTGGGATTAATCTTTCAAGGCGACACATCTCCACCACAAAAAATGAATATGGCAATGTCAAAAATCTTCAGGTCATTCCTGGACTGGCTCTTTACGGATATGCTACGCAAATCCTGGGTCTCCTGCAAGGAGGAGTAGAGTTGGAACACGTTCACGCAGGCTTGCTTGCCGGCCTCTATGCTGGGCAATTAGCCCATCCTTTCCAAAGTCATGGCTGGATTTCCCAGGCTGCTCGTGCTTGCCAAGTGCTTGTGCGACAGAAGCGGTATGAGAGGCTCGAAGAGGGTCTTGTGAAAGATATGTACAACTTCGCCTACTGGACCTGTCTACAACTCGAGAGTGATCTTCTCGCGGAGCTCGACATTCCTGCTAGTGGAATCTCTCGATCCGAGGGTCGGATCACCATCCCCAAAGGTAAACATCTCGAGGTCACCAAAGAACAGCTCGAGGCCCAGGGTAAACAGCTCGAAACCCAGGCCAAACACCTCGAGGTCCATGGTAAACATTTCGAAGCCAAGGGTAAACGCCTCGAGGCCCAGGGTAAATATCTTGAGGCCCATGGTCAACATCTCGAGGCCAAGGGTCAGCACCTCGAGGCCAAGGGTAAACAGCTCGAGGCCCAGGCTAAATATCTCGAGGCCAAGGGTCAACATCGCGATACCAAGGGTTCACATCTCGAGACCACTGCTGCGATCATATCACCAGATCCCATGTTGATGTTCTTCTACTCCGCGCAAATCCATCTCCGCAAGGTTCTCAATCGTGTTCACACTGATCTGTACAAAGTTGAAAGTGAGTCTTCTGTGTGGTTTTATTTTGATGTAATCAATACTAACCCCTCTATAGAAGCTAACGAGAAGCGGTGGTCATCAAGTGTGCAGAAAGCTCTCAGTGTGAACCTCGACCTCTGGCGCACCAGCCTTCCAGATTATATGAAGTGGGATGACACTGATCCCCCAGCCACTGAAATCAATGCTGCTCGCATGAGAGCAAAGTATTATGGTGCTCGGTACATCATCCACCGACCGCTGTTATACCACGCCCTTCACTACGGTCAGCATGGTGCGCGGGTGGATGGACATCGCTTGGAGGGAGCCTCTGTGGATTCCCCCACCAGTTCCGCAAACACCTCATCACAGCAGATGTCACCATCCATGACTCAGAACCCCCGGGCCCAACCTATGTCACGCATTATGAGTGACATGACTAGCACGCCAAATAAGGCTCCAAAATATTTCCCGAATGGATTGATTAAGCCTACGGTGAAGTACCGTGATCTTCCACCGCAACTCCGCGCGGCCGTTAAGGCCTGTATCGACTCTGCAATCCAGAGCACACAGGCTTTTGATGGAATTGAAGATCGTCTTGTGGTGACCAACATCTTTGGCACTGCTCATGCGTGAGTTTAAATTATATCATATGAACGCAAGAACATATTCAACTGACTCTTTTCTTCTAGACAATTCGGTAACATGCTAGTTCTGTCGGCAACTCAACAGTCCAACCTCGACTATGTTAGCAAAGATCTTTTGGGGCCACTCCTCCGACGAACTATCAACTTCCTGTTACGCAGCCAGCATATCTCGCCAACACTCCGAGCTGACGCCAGGATTTTGACGGAGATTTACGAAAAGATTTTTGAAGAGACTTTCAAGCCTAATGCGCCAGTCAATCCACCACCGAAAACGTGGACATGACCGTTTGATTTATTCTTCTGTTATATTCTTTGTTCTATTTTTTTTTTCCTCAGTGTTTTGCCTACGGTGTACAACGGAGTGATCGCATCGTCACACGTCCACCCCGATATACCCTTATCCCTTGAGTTAGAGGACAATTTTCGATCCCGACTTGGGTGAATTTGTTTTGCATTTTGGTGGCTCTGATACGCGGTCTGATTTTATGGATATATGCTCTAAGCAGGAGTACCAGTGTGGCCATTATATTGCATCTTGATAAATCATCATCATCATCTTGATTACCGTGTTTCCGTTCTTCTATTTGGGGCGCATTTTGTTTATCTTGTGTCGTGTTCCGACCTCTCGGCGATATCCCTGGTCGGCTTGGTGTTTTTTCTTCTATTCTCTCTTTATTTCGACCATATTCCCCAATGAGAGAGTTCTTTGGCAATCCGAATTTTTTGGGTCATTTTCTTCATCCCTGTTCTTGACCATGTCTTTGTAAAGGAGTTTGGGCTTTTATGCTACGATATGGGCGGTCGTTTTACGGAATATTTGCAGAATGGAATCATTGTCTTGGATGATATTACTACAGATTTATACTTTGAAATGAAATAGCTTGTCGATGTCTTATGTAGAGACTGAACCCATAACTCCAAGATGAAGAGACCAACATCACAATAGGTTTTTGCTAATCCGATACAGTGAGATCAGGGCTCGGCCCTGCAGATGATTTCATAGGACTTATGAGACAGCGATAACCCATTCCAATGAGGCGAATGGAAAGCGCTGAGAAAAGATCGATGATCATACTAAGATTTCGGGTCCGCACTTACGTGGTTCTACCGCAGATCATAAATCGACCCGATCTGCACTCCGAACACGCATTCCAGGTCGCAGAGTGGGTCGGCTGAGGATTATGAGAAAATGGCCACAACCCATATCCATTTGAAAGCATCTGGTTGGCCAAATGCGGACCTTACTGGGTCGCAATCAGATCTTGGTCGGTGATCCTCGGGCCTAATCGATGAACGCCAAAATATTGATCGAATCAATTGAGACACCCTGACGACATAGGGGCATGACGAGGTCACTTTTCGCGTAGACGCCCACAGTATTTGATATCGAGGAGCTGCATTGTTGATGATGGCCTATTCTGAACGAAAAGCTATCCATTGGGAGATGTCCGCTGTCCCAATTTGACATACACCATGACTTTGAAAATGGTTGCGGTTGTAGCCGTTGCTTTACTGTTATACGTGAGTTGAGTCGCTTTCCTAATCGTTATTCAGCTAATGATTACTGTTAGAGTATCGCACTTGTGAGTTACTGTCTGTTCTTCCATCCTTTGGGTTTATGATTTAGGTGAAGCAATAGACATGCAATTGTACTCCATAAGATCGCTATTAGGAATCTTGGACCAAGTAGCCGTAGTGGAGACGCAGGCTCGGACGACTACTCTATTTGGATCATAGTTCAGGACGCGAATTAGGCTTGAACTGCATAGTGAGCATAAATTGTGGTCCTCCTAGCATCAAATGCATCTGATGCACGCGGACCTCGGATACCCCGCACAAAATGTAAGGGGTCAAAGTAATCCTGCCGATCAGGGCCACGTCTACATTGATATTTCAGCTGGTGATTATCCCCACTTCCTATTGCCAACGTGAATCAAAGTTAAAGTTCCATTGGGGTTCTACGTTCACCATGACTTCGCAAGTAAGGAGATGGCCCTCGAGAGAAGGTAAGTAACCGCCAACTCCCCTGAAAGGCCCGGGCGCTAAAAGGTTCTAGGTTTCACGGCAGACGTACTGAGCCGCTGGATCCAACGCACCTTACTTGACCCATGGAAGGTGGTGCCTCTACTAGCGCTGGCACATTACACCGTCAAGGGCCGCGAGCTGACAAAGTCGCGCCCTCATCTCCTCAAGGCGCTTAAATCCCTTGCGTCCTTAGCAGTCATCCAACGACTCTCAGCCTGGCTAGACCGCCGAGCGATCAACAACGGCGTGTCCGACCACTATGACTGGAACAAAGAAATAGTCGTCCTAACCGGCGGGAGCAACGGCATCGGTCGACGAATCGCCCAGCTCCTAGGCGACCGAGACATCAAAGTTGCTATTCTCGACATCTCACCCCCAACCGACGAGCTCCCTAACAGCGTCCGTTTCTACCAATGCGACATCACGTCGTCTGAAAACATCAGCGAGGTAGCTGCTAAAATTCGTGCCTCCTTTGGCCGCCCAACAATCCTCATTAACAACGCCGGCCTCCTTACGGCTAAGACCATTCTTAATGTCTCCCCCGAACAAATGCGTCGCATGTTCGAGGTTAACACTTTTGCACACTACTGGCTGGCCCAGGAATTCCTTCCAGATATCATCGCCGGTAATCACGGGATGGTAGTCACAGTCGCTTCGCAAGCAGGGTACGCCGTTGCCCCGAATATGATTGATTACTCTGCTACCAAGGCCGCTGCTATTGCTTTCCATGAGGGTTTGGCGGCGGAGCTGGTCACTCGGTACCATGCCCCCCGTGTGCGTACTGTGCTTGTTACGCAAAGTTTCACGCGTACGACTCTTATTGATACATTGACTCCTGAGGATACCTTTATTAACCCGCTTCTGCATCCGGAGACTGTGGCTGAGGCATTGGTTGACCAGGTGTTGAAGGGTGAGAGTGGACATATACTTTTGCCTGGTTCAGCTGGTTTTATTTCTCAGCGGCTTCGGGGTTACCCGTTATGGTTCCAGCATATGTTGCGGTGCAGATTGGAGCGGTTGATCCGAACTGATTAACTTGTAGTGATACGATGATATTTTTCTCTGTACCTCTATAGCCTCAGACTGTTGCCTACTTCATGCACATCCATTTGATAGTTTTCTATCATATTGGATGTTCCAAGGTTATAATTAAATTTTTATTGGATCGGTTTTGTGGCGTACCTAGGTAGCTGGAGATGTATTAGGTATGTGAATGTAGTACGTGTGGCAGTCCTCGCTTATATATATTGATGGATGATACTGTAGCTTTAAGCGACGACCTCACCTCGGAACCTTTGAATTGAACCAATTAGCTCGAGGCCATTCTAGTCATTAACACCTGATTTGCATCAGTGTTCTCTATCGAGAATATATATAGAGCATCATAAAACTCGACAACCTTGGAAGTACCTATAAATCAATGAAATCAGTTCCACCAGTTGTCATGACGAAGTCCCAGCCCCGTCCGTGGCACGTGCACGCAGCTTCACCGCGATTTTGATTCGCTCCACTTAGTGCAGAGACACTTCATCTTGTGCCACCGACTCGATTCCTCACATTTGTCTCTTTGTTGATCTTTTGCATTGATTGTTGCTGCATGCATTGCCCCTATTCTAAAACCCAGATATCAATCTAGAGTCCCGTGTGGTGAAGGGTAAATCTGGGGAGCTAGTTCCCCGATCGTTTGGCGCAACCGACCGTGGGTTGGCCCAGTCTCCGCTCGACGATCCACGGTTCAGCTCCGTTGTTTACTACCCAAACAAACCATAACAACGCCATTTCCCCGACCTTTCACTTTCCCCTACATTCCGACTCCCCTCCCCATATCACACATTCCTAACCTCCCACATGGTGGCCTGTGCCGTCTGGGCATTCCTGTGATTTTTTGCCCACCATGTTCAAAGCCCTCATGGGCGGGGGCCGGTCCGATACCCGAAGCACGACCAGCTCCAGCTCTAAAAGCCGACGCAGAGCCGATTCCACCAAATCCTCACATAGCCGCAAATCATCACGGGGTGACGACCGTGACCGTGGCTTGGAGGATGAATCGCCTTACCCCCCGTCGGCCTCGGGCAGCAAACGCGGTCCCTCCAGTGTCGCTGGCGATTCTGTCGCATCGACCTACATGACCGCCGAGCCAGAGCCCATTGGCAGTCCGGACCCTATAATAGTTGAACGAACACCCAAACGCAGAGATAGCGATCGGGAAAGCAAGAGCTCTCGCCGCCGCACCCGCGACCGATCGGAAAGTCGAGAGCGCGATAAAGGGAAGAGCCGTCGCAGTGTTGTTGATGGGATATATGATGTGAATGACGAGCGCGACCGTCGTGAGCGCCAGCGCACACAGCCTGTGGAACCCTATGTTCCACCCATCTCTACATCTATGCCATCTAGTGCGCCGGCTGCGCAGTTTCCTATCGACATGGGCGCTCCTGGATTTTCGCAATTCCCCGGACAGTTCCCCCACGAACCATCATCTGGCTCGCCTCATTATGGTGCCTCACCTCCTCATGTTGTTTCACCACCAGCCCCATTTGATCCGCATGTCCAGCAGCAATTTCCTGGCCAGTTTCCGGTCACGTCGGCGGGAGCCTATTATCCCCCCAACAACCCTGCTGGCGCTGCTGCGGACTATTACGGCGATCAAGGACAGTCTGTTGGTGAGCAGCCGGGAGTCCGACCTCATAAGCCGGCAATCATCCCCAATAGTCAGGCGCATCTGATGGCGGCCTCGCCGTCAGCCAACCCCCCTCCTGAGCCCAGTAGTCTTGGTGAGCTTGGGGCTGCGGCAGCTTATTTCGACGATAGCTTTCAAGTTCCCGAGGGACCAGCCAACCTCACATCTTCCAAGCCTCCCAAGCCTGGCAAAATTGAATCTAAGCCTACGAGACCGTCAAAGCCTAGCAAAATCTCTTCGTCAAGCGCTGTCCCTGCTGTTGCAGCTGCTGGAGCAGCTGCTTATGGACTGAGCAGTGCCATGTCCTCACACCACAGCGAATCCTACAATGAAACGACAACCGTCCATCAATCTAACTCGTACTCGCAGCCGGCTGCCCCATTGAACAGCGTCCCAAGTGCCAGCAAGCCTCCTCAATCCCATGGCATCGGTGCTGGTGTCGGCGCCGCAGCTGCAGGCGCGGCTGCAGGATACATGCTTGGTCACCAACATCATTCCTCTAGCCCCGAAAATGCATCCCAGTATACCTTCCAAAATTATGAGCAACCTCCCTCAGCTGGTCTGCCCCCTAATGGCTCTGGTCCCAGCAATGCCGTCATGCCAGGAGGCCCGGAAGGGTACCCCATGCAAAACCCTGGCTTTTATCCCCATGGAACCGGTGCCCTTGCTATGCGACACCGCCCTCAAGGTCCTCTTTCGAAGTTCGCGGACTTTTGGCGTGACCCCGAAGGTGTCGGCAGGTTTGAAGACTACACCGAGTACATTGGTGTATGCAAGTACTGCTTTGAACCTGGATCAAGCTGTCTTGATGCTCCTCGCAAGCACCATTATCATGGGCGCCGGCACTCTTCAGATCGTTACAGCAGTAGTGGTGCTTCTCGAGTAAGCAAGCTTAGTCGATACCAATCCTCGGAAGACGAAAGCCGTCGACGCAAGAAGTCACACAGGTCAAACAAGTCTACTTCCTGGCTTCCAGCACTGGGTCTCTTTGCTGGCAAGGAATTCAAAGACTCCTACAGTGTTCGCCCTAATCGAGGCGCAGATGATCGTGTTTCGTCTTATGACGCTGAAACCACCTCAATCTCTGACCGCAGGAGTTACACTTCCCGAGGTGTGATCCGCCGGCCTGGTACCCCGAGAGAGCATTACGCTGAGTCAAGACATTCTCATCGAACACGGTCACGGTCCCGATCCTCGTCGCCGTCTGGTCATCATTCATTTGTGAAGGAGGCAGCGCTGGGAGCTGCCATTGGTGGAGCTGCGCTGGCTGTTGCGAAATCAAACCAGCGATCCCGCAGCCGTTCGCCTTCTCGAGTTCAACGACGCAAAGAGTCTTCTTCCAGCTCATCTTTCCTTGATGTCTCTCGACCTCCCAAGTCCAGTGGTGGATTTACCTCATTCTTTACTTCTTCATCGGATAATCGCAAGAAGCAGAAAAAGCGAAGCAAGCGGAAAGGCTTTTTCTCTTTCAACAGCTCGTCATCATCGTCGCTTGATGCTGATTTGGCCTTTGGAACTGGATTCGCAAAGAAGCTTAAGTCCAAGAAAGAAAAGAAGGGAAAGAAGAAGGAAGATGTTGATGCGGCGCTCCTGGGCCTAGGCGCAACAGCCACTGCTCTTGCTGCTTCGTCCCCTGGTCGTGGCCGTACCACTGGCCAGATACTCAGTGCCAGAGATCTTCGATCCCGCCGTTCCGATCATACGTCTTCAGCCAATGAAGAATCGGAATGGATTGATGCCGAATCGGACGATCAATCGTCTGAAAGTGTTGCCTCTGCACTCGCATTTGGTGGTAGCAGCGCTGATTCCGGATCAGACTCGAGCCGCAGTGGCTGGGGTTTCTTCGGTTTCAACAAGAAGAAAAAGAGCAAAAAGGAAAAGAAATCCTCTATTGGCAATGCTGCCCTGGCAGCGGGTGCAGGTGCTCTCGGAGGTGCGGCTCTAGCTTCTATCGCTCGCGACCGTGACAGCCGAGTCTCAAACAGCTCTGGAAGCCTCCAGCAAGTTTACCCCACCGCTACCTCCGACCCGACTCGATTTGACGCTACCAGGATATCTCCATCGGTTATGCCAGGCGAACCACCTCTAGTCCGCCCTGGTGCTATTCCACTGCAGCAGCCTCAACCCGTCACACCTGTTTCCCAAGCTGTCTACACCACTCAAGGAACTTTACCAGCCTCAATCCCTGCATACAGTGCTCCTGAGGCGTCTCTTGTTTTTGCCAGCGATCCTGTATATGACCAGCACTTCCAAGGCTCCCGAGACCCGGCATTTGCGGCTGAAGACCGTCAATCTGATCGTCGGAAGCACCGCCGCAGTGATTCTACACCTATTTTCCCCATCCAAGAGAGTTCTATCTCTGGTCCGAAACGTCGATCTACCGCTAGAGAAGCAGCCTCTGTGTCTTTTGATCTAACCGAAAAGCAAGAGGAACAGCAACGTCTTCGCGAAAAGTATGCACAATCAAATACTGACAATTTCTATCCGGCTGTGCAGTTGATCGATCGTGAAGCAGAGACTGCCAAGCGAGAGGAAGATCGACGGGAGTTTGAGCGTCAAGAGCGGCGCCGCAGAGAACAAGAAGATGAGGATCGTCGCCGCAGAGAGCAAGAGGCCGAGGATCGCCGTCGCAGACAACAAGACGATGAAGAACGTCGCCGCAGCCAACAGGAGGATGAAAATCGCCGTCGCAGACAACAGGAGGAGGAGGATCACCGTCGCAGACAACAGGAGGATGAGGATCGCCTCCGCAGAAAACAAGAAGATGAAGATCGTCGCCGCGATTCAAGACCAGAAAAAGATTCATCCTCCTGGGCCGAGGCCGCTGCTATTGGTGCCTTGAGTGGTGCTGCTGCCAGTACTCTTATGTCATCTCGCAAGACCGATTATCCAGAAGCCTCAGAAGCCAGCTCAGACCGTTACAGCAAGCGACGAGAGAAGCGCCGCAAGGAGCGAGAAGAAAGCCGAATGGAATCATCTATTGCCTCAAAGCCTGATGTGGCTACGCCCATTGAAGAGCCAGTGGCACCTGTGCTGTATGAAGAGGAAGAAAAGAAGAGTTCGCCTCATCGCAGCCCCCGATCCTCCCCCGTCTATGAAAGCTATGCAGACTTCTACGCCCCCGACCTTCATGGTAGCGCTGATCAAGAGAAGCACAGTCGTGACTCTGAAGATCGGCCCAACATTGTCGAAGTAGTGCCCGCTAGCGAGCGTGAACGAGAGCAGCCTGATGTTTTCAAGGATACTGAGGATGTCCCGCACCCGTTCGCACGGGAGCCTTATGAAGGCTATGCTCTTCCGTTCAGGGTGCCGTCACTTATCTACACCAAGCCTACTCCCGAACAAAGTACCAATGGATCTGCATGTGGTGTCAATTCTCCAATTGCTCCTGCTGATGCATCTGTTGAACCTGTGTACGAACACGAGCGTCAGGCAGAGCCCGAGGCCAGACCTGAACCTGAACATCAGCCCGAGTCCGAGTCCGAGCATGAGCCAGAACATGCACCTGAGCCAGAAGTCAAATCACCTGAGCGATTCACTACTGGCTCCCGAGTCTCCTGGGGCCACGACAAGACCCACGAATATGAAGTTCCTTCCTCGTCTGAACACGATCCAACTGATTATGATATTTCCCCCCTTGACGACCAGGCAAAGGAGTTCCCTTTGGCTACCTCTGAGGATGAGAAGAAGCATGTCAGTAAAAAGGATTTCGGGGACGATATTGAGTTTGCTGCTATCATCGCCGCTGGAACCGAAGCAGCCGGATTTGATCCTTCTGTCGTCCTCAACGACCCCAAGTATCACACGCGTACCTCTCCTCCTGGGTCCGAAGATGAGGGGGTCTTTTCTCCTCACTCAAAGTGGAACGACGAGAAGGAAGCGCCCCATGGCTTTGTCGAAGGAGAAGTTGAGAGCCATGAGCTTGATCAGTCCAGGGATATACATCCTCTCCAGCATGTGATTGAGGACAAACCTTTCTACTCCGAACCTGAGTACATCACAAACGATCAAGTTCCATCATCCGAAATTCACGAGAGGGGCTCAATTGCCCAACGGGTTATGGAAGAGTTGGATAGGAAGGCCTCACCGCCCAGCTACGCGGAGCATGATGTTTTCTCCATGCCCGGTGGATTTGACACTCCCGCTGAGCCCCGCGAACCTGTGCAGTCTCATGACGACTCTCGATCCGTTTTCTCTGCTCCTGTTGGGAGAGAAATTGAGAAGTCCAAGCAATCTCGCCCAAGTGGCGGTGAATTTGATTTGTCGCGTGATATTGCACCGGCCGTCCTTGAAGGTGCCGAAGCCATTGATGATGAAGAGAAGAAAAAGCACCGCAAGCGTCGCTCTAAGCGTGACAGTGGCACATTTTCAGTTGGTGCTGAATCTGTAGTCACTGTGGATGATGATGATGATGACAAGTCTGAGCGTCGTAGACGCCGTCACCGCTCTTCCCGAGACGACATTGACGATGCGGCATCCACATTCACCGTTGAAGACGATGATGGGAAATCCGAGCGCCGCAGACGCCGTCACCACTCTTCTCGCGACGATGACGATGCTGCATCCACATTCACTGTGGATGATGATGACAAGTCCGAGCGTCGTAGACGCCGCCACCGCTCTTCCCGCGACGACAACGATGATGCGGCATCCACATTCACTGTTGAGGATGATGATGGCAAGTCTGAGCGCCGTAGGCGCTCCCACCGTTCTAAGCATGGTGATGATGATGATGATGATGCGCGATCAATCCGTTCTACCCGGTCTACAGGTGAGGATGATGGGAAGTCCGAACGCCGCACGCATAGTCGGCACTCCTCTCGGGACAGCCTAGTCGATGACCGCGATAAGCGTCGGAGCAAGGACGACAAAGAAAAGCCTGGTGGTATTTTGCGCAGTCTCTTTGGTTCCAGGGTCTCGGCACCAGAAGAGCGACGTTCATCCTCTCGATCTTCATCGCTTGACAAGCGCGTGTCTCGGGATGCTGTTTCTGAAGCTGGACTTGATGATGAAAAACGTCGACGCAAGAAGCGCTCCTCAAGCTCAAGACACAGCTCTAGTGGTGACAAGTTGGAAGGTTATGATTCGGACAAGGTAAGTGTGAAGGATGACGCAAATCTGGAGGAGTACAGATCGAAGAGGCAAGAGAAGGAAGAACAGCGTCGACAACGTTATGGTGACATTGTCGACTCGGGAAGACGTCGGGAATCTGAGAAGGTATAATATTTTGATTTCCTTTCTTTGTTAACTTATTGATCATGTTGCCCGTTTTTTGTACACTGTTATGTGCCATATAGTTGCGTTTCCTGGATGGTTGCAGTCACTCTGATTTATCCAATTGCACAAAAACACATGAAACCCCAAAACAAAAAAAAAGAAATTGTACTAAGCATTCTATTGGTATTACTCCATGTGCAGGACGGGAAACGATCGGAATATAATGACGACAGCGACAAGTCTTTTTTAGGGGATCGCCCCGAAATGCTACCCGCGGCTGAGCGCGATGAACACGGTGCTTCGGGGCTTGAGGAGACGACAGAGGGTGCAGCTATTGCAGCTGCTGGTTTAGCATTGGGAGAAGAACTCTTCCGACAGCGACCACGAAGCCGTTCGACTTCCCCCCGTGCTGCAGAGAAAGCCCATGACCTCGCCCCGAAGTCCCAGAGTAGACCGTCTTCTCCGGAGATGTCCCGAAATCAGGATCAATCACGACGGATGTCCCTCAGCCGGTCGACAGAGTCGCCAACTGCAGTGCCTTTGCACTTCCGTCGACCTCCGATGTCCCCTGGTCTGCCTCGTGCAGTGCCATCGGAGAAAGCAACTCCTCCTAGCTCAACCGGCTCTCCAACTCAATCCCGCCATCGCCGTCCCAAGTCTGTGGAGATGTCTGGGGAAATGCGCCCTCTGTTCCTAGTGGAACGGCATGGATCAGCCAAGGTGGAGCCAGAGGTTGATGAAAAGCTACCTTCGCTTCCATCTAGCAAGGCATCTTCACGAGCTCCGTCTGTCGAGAACCTTAGAGAACTCAATGACGAGGATGCTGTCAGGAGCTGGGAGCCTCTCGATCCTAGTCCTCTGATAGAGAGCCGAAGACCGACCGGTCTGAAAATCTCCACTGAGCAAGCCAATGAGCGTGAAGTAGACTACGATGTTCTTGGTTCGCAACAAGTGACCCCAACAGCACAAAACTTTGGTGAACCTTCAGAATCAGCCAAGAAAGAGAAGCGGAAGCCCGAGTTTTATTCTCCATCCGATCTCCTCCGAGACCCTGCAGCTTACCCAGATCCTTCCTCATCAAACATTGAGAATCTCCCTTCCCCCGAAGGGTCTGTGATTACTGTCAAAGACCACCCCGAAAATGTTGGTGCTGATAAGGAGCGGGAGCTTGATCTTGAAGTTCCGCAAGACGCCATTCCCCAGCCCTCAGAGGAAACTTCTTCTGTGGAGAAGTCCCTGCCTGACACCACTGGTCTTGGGTTTGCCGGAATTGTCGATGCTGCTGTTATTGCTGCTGCTGCCAAGGATGATAGCATGTGTGTTGATTGCACCGACAAAGAAGTTTCTGAGCCTGTCGCCCAGCCTGATGATCATCAAACTGCCGATGTTTCTGACAACACAGTGACTGAGAAGTCTTTGCCCGAAACTGACTTTGAATCATCCGTTGCTTCGGCAACCAAAATCCCGGGGTTTTCTGACGTGGTCGATGCTGCTGTTGCTGCCCAGGCATCCTCTAATGACAAGCCTGTGGATGAAGAGCTAGGCGAGCCTGGGACAGCAATTGAAGAACAGCCACCCACCCAACTTGAGCTCGCGCCACCAGTTGATGTTGCAGCAAACAGGGAGTTGGCTCCCGAGTCATCTGAACAGCCTATTGAGCCATCCCAGCCAGAGGAGGAGCCGGTCGTCGATGAGACAAAGGAGACAAAGTCTCAAAAGAAGAAGAAGAAAAGGGCGAAGAAGAAGCAGGCCGAGGAAAGCGCTGACTTGCCGTCTGAGCCTGCCACGACCACCGAAGAACAGATCCCCGCGCTGGATGCCACAGAAGGCGAGTCACGCTCCATTGAGCCTGAACCAGCAGTCGTTGCTGAGAACGAATTTCTTCCCGAGCCCCAGCCTGAGTCTGCACCAGTGGAAGCGCCAAGAGAACTCGAGGTGGAAACCGTTCCTCTTGAGTCGACCGAAGCCTTGACACCCGCCGATGAACAGCCTCCACCCACTGCTGAACCTGATTCAATTTCTTCTATACCGGTTGAGTCCGAGTCTGTGGAACTCGCTACTGCTCCCGAGTCCGAGGCACAGCCCCGGCCTGAAGCTGCTGTGACCGACGCCGTTACCGATGACCAGCCCGAAGAGTCTGCAGGCTTATCTAAGAAGGAGGCTCGAAAGAACAAGAAGAAGAACAAAAAGAACAAGAGCGTTTCTTCTACTACTGGTGAAGAGGATGCTTCCCGCGATGTAGTCGAAGAGCAGCCACAAGAGACAGTGTCTGCTTCCTCCGAAGATCAACCTCAGCAAGAAGACCGGGAACTCACCACTCAAACCGGGGATATTCCTGAGACTAGCGAGATTCCAGCCGTGGAAGAATCCGCAGAGAAATATATTACCCAAGATTCAAGCGTTGCTGATGCCCCTGCGCAATTGGAGCAAGAATCCTCCGAGTTCCAAGACTCTTGGGAGATGGTAGAGCCCGCAGGTGTACAAGGAACTACAGAGGAACAAGATGTTCAAGATATGAGCATGTCGACTGACTCATTCACGGCCATCGAAGCACCCACACCAGAGTTGCAGGAGGCTGAGGCCACAGAGCAAGCCAAGGATATTCCATTGCTTGAAGCTACTCCTGATGTTGTCGCCGCCCAAGAAGAGACAGCTGAGACAGACTCAGATGCTTTTCACGAAGCAGTTGAGGAGCAGACTACTCTGAATGAGGAAGGGAAGGATGTTGAGACTGAGCCTTCGACTGAAGCTGTTGCAGACATCGCCACTCCTGCCCCCGCCGAGCCCGAAGAAATCAAACCAGAGGAGAGTTCAGAGACACAGTCAAAGAAGAGCAAGAAGAACAAGAAGAAGAACCGCAAATCTGTGGCTTTTGTCGAGGCAGATGCTCCCCCTGAACCCCAACCCTCTTCTGGATCTGAACAGCCCACTAAAAATATCAGCCCTGAGGAATCAGCTTCTATTGCCCCTGGTGAATTGCCAGAGTCTGGAGATGTTGAGGCGCCTGGAACTCTAGAAGCTGCTAAAGATGTGCCGCTTTTGACACCCGAGGAAGCTGTTACAGAAGTGGTACCCCTGGCTTCCGAGCAGAATGTCGCAACTCAAGAGCCTGAGCCTACTCCACCTGATCAAGTCGATGAAGAGCCGACAACGTTGAATGAGCCCGTCAAGGAAGTTGAGGAAACACAGGACCAGCCCGCTGCCGTTGTTGAAGCGGAGCCTGAAGTCCCCTTGACTGCAGCACAGAAGAAGGCTGCCAAGAAGGCCGCTAAGAAGAAGGCAAAGCAGGAAAGCGTTTCTTCTATCCCGGACGAGCAGACCCTGCCTGAAGGTCCCTCCACAGAGAGTCAGCCAGCCGAGCCTCAGGTCGATGAGTCCGTCGAGACTCAAGTGACACCCCTAGTTTCCGAAGAACCTGCTGCAGATTTTCCAGCCTTGGTTTCCGAGCAGGAAGTAGTGACTCAAGAGCCCGAGCCTGCACCATCCGATCCTGTAGAAGCCGAAGCAACGCCTATTGAGCCCGGCATGGCAGTTGAGGAAATACAGGAGCAGCCCGTTGCCGATGTTGAAGCGGAGCCTGAAGTTCCTTTGACTGCAGCACAAAAGAAGGCTGCCAAGAAGGCCGCTAAGAAGAAGGCAAAGCAGGAGAGCGTTTCTTCTATCCCGGATGAGCAGACCCCGCCCGAAGTTCCCTCCACCGAACCTCAAATCAATGAGCCTGTTGAGTCCCAGATGACAGAAACAGCCGAGCCGGCCCCTGAAGCTGAGGCTGTACCTGTCGACGAAGTAAAGGAGACTCCAGCCATTGAAGTCGGCCCAGCAGAGGTTGAGGAGACTAGGGAGCTGCAAGCTGAACTTGAATCTGAGCCTGTCCAAGAGCCCGAGCCTGAACCTTCTATGGACACTGTTGCAGAAACTCCTATCCCTGAAGCTCCCCAAGCAGAAGCCGAGGAGATCAAGGAGCCAGAAGCTGTACCTGAGCCTACCCTGGACACCGCTGTGGAGACTGCTGCTCAACCCACCGAAGCCGAGTCCGTTAAGGAGGTATCTGAAGCGCCACAAGAGAACGCAGAAGCTGAGCAGCTATCCGAAGAGCCTCCGGCTGGTTTGTCAAAATCCCAAAAGAAGAAATGGAAGGAAAGGCAACGGAAATTGCAGCCGCAGAGTATGAGCTCCGCTCCCGAGACACCAGCAGCTGAGCCTGCCCCCGAGTCCGAGACCGTTGCCGCTCAGCCAAGCAATGAGACTGAAGCTGCTTCGACAGAAGCCCCAGCTCCGGAGGCCACATCTGAGCCTGCGACCGAAACCCCCGCAGAGTCCAGTAAGGATGTCCAAGATTCGTTAGAGAGCGAAACTGTCGAATCAAGCAAGGATGCTGTTGCTGAAGCCCCTGCGAACGAGGAAGCTGTACTGCCTACGACTGATGTTGACGCTGCGGAGCCTAGCCAAGATACTCAGGCTGAGCCCGTGGCTGAAGCCTTCGTCTCCGAAGAGGTGCCTCCCGTTGCTGACCAAGCCCAAGAGGAGGAAATCCAAGCCGAACCCGTCGAGACTCAACAGCCCAAGGAAGATGAATTAGTCATGCTTCCTGCTGCAGAGACTCCAATTGACTCCCATGAGGCTGAGATCCCACGCGAAGAGCCTGAAACGCCTGCAGTTGAATCGGAACAGCCAATGTCAGCCGCTGAAAAGAGAAAGGAGAAGAAGAAAAACAAGCGGAAGTCCAAGCAGCTTGAGAGTCAGCCTGCTGCTGAGACTGAGCCTTCTCCCGAGCAAATAGCCACCGAAATGGTTGAAGAACCGTCCGCCGAGGCCGAATCTGCAGTCCTTGCTGAGATCCCTTCTTCTACTGTTGACGAAGCTCCAGCTGTTGTTGAGCCTGTGGTTACAGAAGCTGTTCCAGCCGAGAGAGAGCCCGAGCCTAAGGCCGACGAGAAGCCTGACTCCGAGGAAAGCCAAGATACATTTGCCCTTGACAAGGAAGTACCTCTAGAGGCACCGGCGGATGATGCTATTGGTGAGACCTCTGAGGTTGGAGCTGAGCAAGCCGCAGATGCTGGAGCTGTATCTGAAGAAGTGCCTGCTGAAGCCGTGAAGGTCGAGTCTGCCGAGACTGCCGCTGCCGTTGAAGCGACAGAGGATTCCAAGGATATTGTGTCTACGGAGCATCTACCCCGTTCCGAGGAATCCGCCGATGACAAGATTATTTCCGATCAGCTTGCTGAAGAAACAACTACAGGTGCGGAGCCGCCATCTGAAGCTCCTTCGGATGAGCCCGCTGCCCCAGTTCTCGACAGTGCACCTGCCGAGCAGGCTGAAGACACTGAATTGATCGCCCCAGGCTCGAAGAAGAAGAACAAGAAGAAGAAGAAGAAGGGGCAGTCTACTCCTACCGAGCAAGAGGCTCAGGTCGACTCCCAGGAGCCTCCTAAGGAAGAGCCAGTTGCCGATGAGCCTGCTACCGTCAAAGATGTCGTGCCTATTTCTGACACCGATGTGGCTGTTTTGGCAGAAGAGCCAGAGAACACCGAAGAGCCCAAGCCACAAGAGGACCAGACAGAAGACCTCGCAGTCGAACAGCCAAGCACCGAGGCTGAACCAGCAGAGTCTGAGCCTGCCTCCAAAAAGTCAAAAAGGAAGAAGAACAAACGCAAATCTGTCGCTTTTGAAGACAGCAATGATGTGACTCAAGCCGATACTCAATCAGAACAAGAGCTCTCCAAGGAGGTTGTCCCGAGTGAAGACACATCCGAAGAGCCTGTGCTTACAGAAGAAACTGCTCAAACGATGTCAGAGAAGGAATTGACCGAGCCCGACACTGAGCTTGAGGAAGCTCCAAAGGAGGCTGTTGAGCCAGTTGAAGCTGTCCTAACCAGCGAACAGATCCCCGAAGCTGGAACTCAAGAGCCCAGTACATCGGAAACTTCCAAAGAGGTTGAGGATGCATCGGCCGCTGTTCAACTCGATGAACAGCCTGAGGCCATGACTACTGCCGCAGAGGTCGAAGAGGAGGACCCTGAATTTGCCAATCTGTCGTCCAAAGAGAAGAAGAAGCGCAAGAAGCAGAAGGAAAAGGAGAGGAAGAAGAATGCCAAATCTTTGGACTTGACCGCAGAGGAGCCTTCTACGCCGACAGAGACGCCCCAGGAACCCGAGTCTGAAGCTCTTCAAGCTCAAGATGACCAGACTGCCCCACTAGAGGACAGCAAGGCCGCTGAGGTCGTTGATACAGATGCTGCTCAACAAGAAGACGCCAATGTCCAGCCAGAGGTGGAGAAGAACGAAATCCCCCAAGACGATCAACTCATTGAGCCCGAGACAACAACGAGTGTTGAGGAAATTACCAGTAAGAAAGCAACAGAGCCAGCTCATCTGTATGATCAACAGCTGAACACGATCATAGCCGAGCCATCAGCGGAAGCAGATGCCCCGAAGGAGCCAGAGGGACCTTCCGAACCTACCACCGAGGCAGAGCCCGACACCGAAATGACTGCCGAGGAGCGTCGCAAAGCGAAGAGGGCGGAAAAGAAGAAAAAGCGCAAGTCAAAGAACCTCAGTACCGATGAGGGCCCCGCTGAATCCGATCCCACCGACGCTACAAACATCGCTCAAGATGCCGAAATTGATACCACGGAACCCAATGCATCCGTGACGGCTCCCTCGCCTGCGGAAGATGACGGTAAAGAACATCAGTCCCACGACATTGGAACGCCCGACGTACCGGCACAAAGTTTGACTTCGACTGATGACATCGTATCTTCGCAGGTAGAGCAGCCGCAGTTAGATAATCTTTCTGATTACCCTCCCCAACCCGTGCTTGAGCGTTCGAATGATTTTAGCGATGCGAATGTTGGTTTTGAAAAAGGAAGTGAAGAGACTGCCCCCGTTGCCTTAGCGGCAGAGGAAGCACCGGCTTCAGAGGAGAAGGAGGTTGGTGTTGAAGAAGTTGTGGAAGAGAAGGTAGATGAAACGTTCGAGACAGACTTGGAAAATGTATTGAAGGAGGAGGAACGTGGAGAAGGAAATGTTGAAGCTGTTGATTTGAAGGATGAGCCATCTATGCAAGAGGAAGAGATGACCGCGCATGAAGAGTCCGCACAAGAGGTGCCCGATGAGACACCTGCTGAGAACACTAGAGACACTGCTGCTTCTATTGTCCCTGAGCCGACTGCAGTCGAGGAGCCGGAGACGTCCAAGAAGCAAAAGAAAAAGAATAAGAAAAACAAGAAGAAGCAACAAGAGGAAGAAATTATCGAAGCGGAGCCCTCCGCCGAGCCAGAGCCGTCAGCTGCAGAGGACAAGGAACAGCCAGAGACTGTGCCTCTCGCCCTGGAGCAAACCGAGACCAAGGAGATACCCGAACCGGAGTCTGCCCCAGCTATCGAAGAAATTCCAGTTGATCAGGACCAGCGCACTGGCGATGTACCTGAGCCCCAGCCAGTCGAAACCGTCGATTCTCCCAAGGAAATCGAGAGCGTCGAGGAAACTGAAGCCCAAACCCAAGACAATGCTCAAGGTGAGCAAATTGAGCCTTCTACCACAGGTGCCGAAATCCCCGAAGAACATTCGGATGCGCAGGATAAGCCAGTGGTAGAAGAAGCTGCTGATGCTACAGAATCCGCAATCCTACCTTCTGAGACTGTTGAGGAGACCAATGATTTCGCCCCGAAGGCCGTCGAAGAGGAACAGCCGCCAACTGCAAGCGATGAAGTCAAATCTGTTGAGCCTTTCACTGAGGTCCCATCCCAGGAGACCGCAGTAGAGCAATCACAGGAAGCTCCGGCTCCAACTCCGGAAACGCTAGAAGAGACAGCTGCTGTGGCCCCCTTCGCGGAAGAATCCGTTGATGAGTTCAACGGCTTGAGCAAGAAGCAAAGGAAAAAGAAGATGGCAGAGAAGGCTGCCGCTGCCGCTGCTGCCGCCGCCGCCGCTATCGAAGCCGAAAGAGCAGTGGAACCACTTTCTCTTGATGAAGTTTCGACTACTGTGCATGTCCCATCGACCACTGAAGACACGCCTCAACTCGAAGAATATGTGCAGCCTGCAACGGATGTTCAATTGCAGCCCGAGACTGCCGACATGAATCCCAGCGAGCAGCCAGTACCATCCGTTGCGGAGCCTGCCGAGGATGTTTCCGACAAGTCAATAGAGACACCTCTCCAGCCGGTTGAAAATGTCGCGGAAGAAACAGTTGCCGCCGCACCCGAGCTCTCGAAAAAGGAAAAGAGAAAGGCCAAGAAGAAATCCAAACAGGGGTCTCCTGACCTGACTGCCGATCTCAACGAGGTAGCAGCCCAAGCTTCGGAGGCTGAAACCCCCGACATCACGTTGAGCGCTGAGGCTCCTGGTACAGATGAGCCAACTGAAACCATGTCGGAGCCGGAGCTTGAGCTCCTGACTGAAGAACCCTCCGAGGAGAACACGCGGGAGATTGAGCAGATTGAGTCTGCCACAGGCCCCGATTATGAAAGGCCTGCAGAGGAAGCTGTTGTACATCAAGAAGATGAGTCTCAGAAGATCGATACCGTCGCTCTGTCGGATCCACTTGATTTGCTTCCGCCGGCTGAGGCTGATGTGCAACATGTCTCTGCTGAGCCTGCCCAGGTTGCCACCGACACCCTGGGTCAGGAGGTTTCCCTCGAGAGGGAAGAGCAAATTGATGAGGTGGAAGCTGAGAGTCAAGCAGGAGCCCCCGAACAAGAGGAAAAACCTGCGACCGAACAATTTTCCGGAGATTTACCTCGAGATTTGCCTCGACAGGCTGAAGCCATTGTGCTTGATCCAAAGAAAATGTCCAAGAAGGAACTACGCAAGGCCAAGAAGAAGGGTCTTCTGTTGGAAGATTTGCCGGTGGACCAGGAGGAGCAAGATATGCCAGAAAGCTCTACTACAGTGTCTAAGGACGCGGAAATCCTTGCACTGGAGCCCACTGCGGAAATTGAAGAAGTTCCTCTCAATGAAGCGCAGCCCACATCCGAACCTGAGCCGCCCAGAGAGCAAGATCTCCAGCCCTTGACAAAAATTGGAACTTCTACGGATTCAGCACCAATCCCCTCTGAGCCAGCCACCGATGAGACAGAGCCCTCGCTGTCACGGAAGACTTCCAAAGCTTCAAAGAAAGCAAAGAAGCTCAAGAAGGGGCAAGCCTTGGATCTTGAACTACCATCCAATGTGACCGATGATCAGGAGCTCGCATTGCCCATCGACAAAGAACTGCTTTTCAAGGAAGAGCCCGAACTCGAAGCTCCGATGCCAGATGAGACAACCCAAGATGACGAGTGGCCCAGAATTGAGTGGGAGCAAGGCAAATCCACAGATACCGCCCCTTCTCATGTTCAAACTGCTGAGCCTGAGCCTGAGCCTGTTGCTGCCATTCCAACCTCCGAGGTCATCGAGGAATACGATGAGCATTCTATTCCAGCAGCACTGCAGGAAGCCAAGGAGCTACAGACAGTATCGGATGAACCGCTGAGTAAAAGTGCCAAAAAGAAGGCTAAGAAGAACAAGAGGAAGTCCGAGCAAGCAACGGTAGCAGAGCCCGCCGAGTCTGTACAGGAGCCTTCCCATGCGCAGACTGACCTAGCCATTGAATCGACACCTGAGCCACACGCAGATGTCTCGGCCTCCCGTGAGATTGAAGTTGAGCCTCCCGCCAGGTCTTTGACCCCCGGAGGATCCAGCGTCGCAAACCTTTTCCCTGGATTGCCTCGGGCAGGATTTCGACTGAAGAAGACAGCCGCGTCGGTAAAAGATAGTGCTGAGGATGAGACGACAGAGGACTTGCAAGCCAATCGCGACATCGCGATTCCCGTCTCGGAAGCACCCCCGACCACCGAACCCAAAGAGATCCTCGAAACCAGCGCTGACGCATTCCCCGAGACTACGAAAGAAACTAGCTTGGTTTTGGAGCAAGATACTCCACCAACGGAGGTTACTTCTACGGAGGAACCTACAGAGGAGCCAGGAATTCCAGTGTCTGGTGAGCTTTTCTTGGAAACAGCTTCAACACCAATGCACTCTGCACCAAGAGAACAATCTTCTATGCTTTTTAGCTCATCCCCGCCTACTCGCATGGAAGAGCCATCTTCGCCCCCGCATCTCCTGCCATCCCAAATGGAGGTTGCCGCTGAATCTTCATGTGGATTGCGCCGAACTACCTCCGTCATCCACGGGAGACACCAGCACACTCCCCGCACATGGAACTTGGAAGAGCAATCCATTCCAGCCATGGCCCCTTCACCGCCTCGGTCTCTGTTCGGAGGACCATTTGGAGAGCACGATTCAATCTCTCGGCCCCGGACTCCACTAGGCACGATTGCGGAGCAAGAACCAGGGGACGGACACAAAGGGACCACGGCTCAGCACGGGACGCCCCGCCTGGAGATCAAGCCAGAGCATGTCTTACGACCTGTTACTCCAGAGCGACCTGTTCCTACAGCACGAAGTATTTCCCCCGTGCGGAAGTTTACAGACAACTCCCACGGGCGGGGACGATGGCCGACACCAGAAAATGAAGCTCGTCACAGCCAGGAAGATTTGAGCAGAAGCCGCAGCCGCGGCGAGTCCCCTATTCTAAAAACACCCGAGCAGGGGATGCCGGTGCTGAGACCCTCTGGTAGCAAGGGCAGACTGCGTCGCACGAATCGGAGTACGAGTAGCGATCTGCGGGCGGCTAGTCGTGCGCTAGACTCCCAGCCTCCCTCAAATCTCGATCTCGATCAGCTTCCTTCCTCTTCCTCTTACGACCCCGTCACCGACAAGGGCAAGCGTCCTATGCGCAACATGTCGGATGTCTATGTAAGTTGATTATTATTGATTGTTATTAATCTTTGCCTCTTTTGATTTTCTAAATTTTTGGTGTTGTTTGTTTGTTTACTAATCTTTTCTACAGGAAGGATGGGGTGAAACTCCCAGTTCCCCGCGGTCGCCCAGCCGACCGCCTAGTGTCCGTCACCGCCGAAGCATCCAACACTTGCAAGATCTTGAATCTCGTCTCGACCAATTGATTTCAGACAACCGTTTACTCGCCGCTGCTCGAGATGAAGCTGAAGAAAGACTGCGCAATTCCAGCGTCGCTCGACGGAAGAGCGACCAAGCTCTTTACACCAGTGGCGCCGACTTGCGAGACAGCAAAGCCGAGATCGAACAATTGAAGAGCTCTGTGGACTGGTTGCAAAAGGAAACGACTCGCCTCACACAGGAGAATGAAGGCCTGACTGCATCCAATGCTGCCCTCGCTGCTGCCCATGCTGCTGAGGTGAGCAATGTGCGCGAATCATCAACTCGCGAGCTCGATGTTCTGCGGTCGCAACATGATGACCTGTCGAGCCAGGTGGACGAGCGCGTCCGACAAGAAATCGAATCCGCCCTGGCACAGAAGGATGCTGAGCTGCGACGCCTGCGCGAAGATCTTGAAGTCGCACGCGATAAAGTCAAGGAATTACAGCAACAGATCTCTGCGTCGGTCCATGACAACGCCCTTGTCTTCCGAGACGAGGAATTCTTCGACGCTGCATGCCAGAAGCTTTGTGGCCATGTTCAACAGTGGGTGTTGCGCTTCTCCAAGCACTCTGATCATCGTCGCTGCCGTGCTCTGAGTGAACTCCATGACGAAAAAATTGCCGACCGCTTCGACAATGCCCTCCTTGATGGCTCCGATGCTGATTCCTTACTCTCCGATCGAGTGCGCCGCCGCGATGTGTTCATGTCGGTCGTGATGACCATGGTATGGGAATACATTTTCACCCGGTACCTATTTGGTATGGATCGGGAACAACGCCAGAAACTCAAGTCTCTGGAGAAGCAATTGGCAGAAGTTGGTCCCCGTCGCGCAGTTCACCGCTGGCGCGCTACCACCTTGACCTTGCTGTCCCGGAGACCAGCATTTGCTGCCCAGCGGGACAGCGACACTGAAGCTGTTGCTTTGGAGATCTTCGGAACCTTATCACGTGTGCTCCCACCCCCATCTCAAGTGGAAGCGCAGCTGCTAGAATCTCTGCGCAAGGTGCTCCGTGTCGCTGTCAACCTTTCCCTCGAGATGCGTACTCAGCTGGCTGAGTTCATCATGCTGCCGCCGCTCCAACCTGAATATGATACCAATGGGGATCTGGCCCGCCAGGTCTACTTCAATGCATCATTGATGAATGAGCGCAGCGGCGAAACTAGCTCGAACGATGAGTTGGAGGCGCAGCAGGCTGTTGTACGCATTGTTCTCTTCCCTCTTGTTGTCAAGAAGGGTAACGATGTTGGTGAGGGAGACGACGAGGTTGTCGTCTGCCCGGCTCAAGTCCTCATCGCCCGCCCTGGCAAAGACAAAAAGATCTCTCGAATGATGAGTGGTGACCGAATGTCGCTGGACGCAAACAAATCCGTTCATAGTGTGGCACCTTCCACCTTCACAATGGACATGGGCAGTAATCAGTTTTGAGGCGTCACACTCAGATTGGCTACTTCCATTGACCTTGTGCTCACTAAGATCTTGTCTTTTTCCCTTTTTCTCTTTCTTGTTTTCTCTTATCTAATTCATGGTGCTATGCCACCTCGGCGTCCTGGCCTTTTGGTCTCGGTTATTCCCTCGCGCGGCTGCCCTCGGATTGATACTTCGGTATCTTGGAGTTGAATTGTTTGATTTTATGATTTGGTGATTTTGATTTCTTTTCTTTTGAGATGTGTTTTTTGAATGGAAAATTAACGGCCGCTGGACATGTATTTACTATCTTTGATGTCTGATGAGTGACGAACTTGTACTTCTGGCAAGTCAATTGTAATAGATTACTTTTTAAATATTTCTGATCTGGACTACATTATTTTGCTTCATATTCACTTAGTCCATTGGACTCCTTAAGTATACACTAAAGATACTGTGTATGAGTAAGTTACGCTGACCTCATCGCTCCGTTTTAGGCAATCAAGTTCCTCCGACCATGGGATGTTACACAACCCTTTCCAACCCTCTGGACTTGTGCAACTTCCTTGCTGCAAGGAGTCTATACCTTTTATTGCTTACTTTATCTATACATTACCCTGTGACAGCTGGATCCCTCTGCTTCGTCGAGTCGAGTCCCTGATGTTCCACACGATTTCGCCACACGCGTCATCCTCAGCCGCCAGCTCCAGCTCCACCTCTTATTCGAGCTTCGCGATCTTCAGCCGGTGATCTTTGATCTTGGACATGTCTACAAGCTGTGGCATTGTGAACACGTTCCCACTTCGGTCCATGTAAATCTGAGGCTTGCAATATTGGCAATTCGGTCACACTGATAAAGTCGGTGGGTGTGTCCAATCGGCGGATTCTACTACAAACCCTTCCCGGGGTCAGAGACGGCCAAAGCTCACCATCTGGTCGACTATTGGACTGCTTCAATATACGCTGTTGCCATGGATCCGCCTCATTCACCGACTCCTGCACATGGAGCTTCTCAATCTCCACAGTCGCGCTCTTCTTCCCCTGGTGTAGGGAAGTGCCCCCAGCCAAACGACTACCCACTTCCTACTGATAGCAGATCCGGGAATGGTCCAATGGGCGGCGCGGGCCAAGACCATCTTTCGGCCACGTCCTCCGGGGCCCGCCTACAGACCCCCGCGCCCGATAGCAGTGCTGGTAAATCCAAGTCCAATAAGCGCAAGAACCGCAGACGCAGACCCAAAAATCGCAAGCAATCCTTCCTCACTTCTGCCCCGGAAACGTCGCATGAACGGCCTGGAACCTCACCGGCAGCTGATGGTGCTAGAGAGCTGATGGAGGGCGATCGGCCAACCTCGAAGGATGGTCAGTCATTTTTCAAATTGGGTAGGAACTTAAGCAATACCAGCTTGGAGAGCGAGGCATTATTGGATCACAGGTAAGTTCCCCCCACCTTCCCTCTGGAGCATCGTCAATTGAATAAATTCAACCGTTGCTAAATCTACCTTCCCCCCTAAAGAGACCAACCTATGATGCGTCCCCGTCGCGACAGTCGCCAAACTTCAAATTTCCGTCCCAGCTCTCTAATATCCGGTGCCTTGCAGTCTGGCGATCTACGAGCTCGAATCAGCCCTGGAGGAGGACAGTCCCAACAATACCAGGAGGAAGACAGTGACGGCTTCGAAGCCACAGACCGCACGCCTTTGGTGCGAGCTACACCAGGGGCGACATCAGGTCGGACTCGCTATGGATCAGACATGCGCACCAGTCCACTTTCCTTTCGCCCACAAAGAACATCCGGCCAAAAATCATCGTCGCAATGCTCGCCAAACCACAGCACATCCTATTTCCCCGACCAAGACCGCGACTTCGATGTTAACAACCCTCCCTCGATGCCCGGCACACCAAAGCTAGGGCCGGACATGAACTACGATGATGCTATGATGACTGGTGTCGAGTTTGATTTTGCGCAGTCTATGGAGAACCACATGGACGCCTTCAATCGGGTGAATGATACGGTGATCAATATAGACGGCTTGCCACATCAACACTCCGCGCCTTCGTCTGCTCGTGGTTCCCCTTTATATTCCCCTCATCCGGAATTTGGTTCACGACGCCACACCGTTGCAAATCTAGGTCTCCCGGAAGATGTTTGTTTGCCCCCGGATGGGTCAGAACTCGGAGATGAAAGTTCACATGTGCCGCGAGATGAGACTGGTGAAAGACGACGACGCAGACACAGACGATGGCCAGACTTATCGGTGTTGGAAGAATGGAGTCGAGAGGAAAAGGAGGAGCGCAGTGGGGATCTCCGCGTTAAAAAGATCAGCGAGCCAATGCTTATTGAGGGTCGACTGCGGCCCCAATATAAGGTATGGCGTCGTGAAGAGGACGAGGCCCCTTATCGGTTCACCTACTTCAACGAAGAATTCCCGAGCACTATCCACGCACAGACTATCTCGGAGCTGGTGCAGCCGGGTGGTAGTTTCCGGGAACTGTTCATCCCAGACCCCCCAGAACTAGAGGATTCCTCATCTGAGGAAGGAGACGATGAAAATCCCTCGTCCAACGACTATACCGCTGCTCATTCATTCCATCCTGGTGGCAGTGGACCCCGGGTAGCTACTTCACAAGAAGAATTACGTGCTACGAATGGTGGAACTGCCCCGGGGACATCAAATAATTCCAAGGATGGCTATAATGCAACTCCAGCTTCCACAGCTGAGACCAAAGGACATCAGCCGCGTTTGTCTGTCATCAGTGAGGGACACCCAGAATCCAACCGAGGCATCTCGCCGTCATATTCAAACAATGGCGTGAAGCCCAAGCGATATGGTCCTCGACCGACATTTTGGCTAGATGTTCTCTCGCCAACAGATGCGGAGATGCGAGCCATTTCAAAAGCATTTGGTATTCATGCCTTGACTGCCGAGGATATCATGATGCAAGAGGCGCGGGAAAAGGTAGAGCTGTTCCGCAGCTACTACTTTGTGAACTACCGCACCTTTGAACAGGACACTAATAGCGAAGACTACCTCGAGCCTGTCAATATGTATGTGGTTGTCTTCCGCGAGGGAGTAATTTCCTTCCATTTTTCGCAGACGCCCCATCCCGCCAATGTACGGAGGCGTATTCGGCAGCTCATGGACTACTTGATTCTCAGTTCCGACTGGATCTCCTATGCCCTGATCGATGACATTACTGATGTGTTCGGTCCACTTATTCAAGCCATCGAAGATGAGGTCGACGAGATCGATGAGATGATCATGCAAATGCACTCATCCAGTAAAGAGGGTGACAATGTTCCTCCCTCATTTGCACCTGGTGAAATGCTGCGACGGGTGGGCGAGTGCCGTAAGAAGGTGATGGGGCTCTACCGGCTGCTCAGCAACAAGGCCGACGTGGTTAAAGGGTTTGCGAAACGATGCAACGAGCAGTGGGAAGTGGCACCCAAATCAGAGATTGGTCTGTATCTGGGCGATATTCAAGACCACATCATGACCATGACAGGCAATTTGACGCACTATGAAACGTAAGTATACGTTCTCGAGTCTCACTCTGCATTTCGCATTGGGTCAAATGTCGCTAACTTATTATACAGGATACTTTCTCGGGCGCATTCCAACTATCTAGCGCAGATTAACATCCTGATGAATGAGCGCTCGGAGCAGACTGCTGATGTTTTGGGCAAATTGACTGTACTGGGTACCATTGTTCTCCCCATGAATATCATCTGTGGTATGTGGGGTATGAACGTCAAGGTGCCGGGCCAGGATATCGATAATCTATCTTGGTTCTGGTCGAGTAAGTCTTTCCTGTCCCTTTGTTGCATCCATCTCTAACATGTTATAGTTACGGCCGGTTTGTCCGTCTTTGCATTGCTTTCATTTGTGATCGCCAAACGAGTCTACAAGATTGTGTAGACAAGGCCTGGAAACTATAAATACCTTGGTTGTATCCTCGCTTGGAAATGTGATTCTCAACTTTTTTCTTTCTCCTGTACATGATCTACGGGGTGGCTCAGAGCATGCGACGGCGTTGGGTTCGTGACGATATACGGGTCACACATTGGGGATTTTCCTATTTCTGCCAAAAGTTCTCTTGTACACTACGTTGTGTTTGGTGTTTCTAGAATTGTATATAACACCCAACCTGGAACTAATCAAAAATTTCCATGTATTAGATCTGCCAGTTGGCGGAATGTATGCGTGCCTAAATAGCCCAAGGTCCGGAGGAAAGCCTCGTCAATACTTCTGTGTTCCATATCACATTTGACATAGAACTCGTATCTTGCCGCACGCTTAGAACTTCATAGACTTCCTTACATCATCATTTTACCTTGGTTCCTTGCTTAAAACACACATACTAAAGAATAGTAGATACCTCACATGTAGTCCTAGAACCTAAGCAGGTACCAGGAACCACAGCACAAAACATTTGTTACGGTATCACTGTCTACCTGGCACTTACATACCTTAGTGATGGTCTGATGTCTAGCTTTCGAAGCTACTCCTAGGTTGGATACAATCAACTAGCGGCTTGAGCTATCCAAAATCCGGTTCCTAGGTGATGGAGCCTACTGTATTGAATTCGGCTATTTCCACTAATTATGAAGTCATCGTGAGTAGTGTGTATTACAGATACCGTTGTAATTCCGGCCAAACCCAGGCTTGGGGTAGTGAGTGGCTGTCCGGGTGCCCTGTTTTAATACATGTATTACCGGCGATGCGTCATCCTCGCGTTTTGCATCTCCCCAGATTCCAGATTTTGCATCTGCGTTTGTCAACTCCAACACTCTTTCTCTTTCCTTCGTTACTTTGATTATCCCATTTTCTTTGACTGCCTCCACTCACAATCCACATCATTCCAGTGGATTCCAAGGCCCGCATATCCCTTCTAGACCCATCCGCGTGGTCCCCTGCAGTGCAAGTGCCCCTTCAACCCTGACGTGGACAACGATCATTGGTCTCATCTCGGGCCCGGCCCTGACTCCCTCCACTTGTCAGCCACGACAACATTTTTCACCCGAGGTCTTGGTCACCGACATCTCTGCAGGTGCAATCGGCAACGGGTGGACGCCACATCTCCTCACTTCTTACACAACAAGGAAACTGGTCCAACGTCGAGCCGGATCGGCGGCCCCCATCAGCCCTCAAAATCCCGCCAACCAGCGTCTGGTATTGTTCGGAACCACCTTGTTCTAGACGTTCTTGTTTTTCTGGCTTCTGTGGGAAACAAAGCATGCGCTTTCCCAATCCAAAGCACTGCTCCATCGCGTATCCACTATCCACACCGAACTCCTCACCCTGCACTTGGTGCAATTAAATCCACCCCATCATTTACAGTCCCCCCCGTTTTTTCCGTGAGCATGTGGATATCGGCTATTTACTTTGCTGCACTGTCACTCGTGTAACAAGGTCCATTATCTTTGCAACACATCCTCGCTTGTAAACCGCGGCAATCCCTCATTCGCTCCTGTCTGGTTGCCAACAACTCATCCTTCACCGTTGACCCTTCCCTACCTACGTACCTACTGCTGCACCTTGCTTATTCGGTGCCCTTTTTGGGACTTTCATTCCTGCCCAACTTCCTCCGGCTCCCTCTCGGTCTCCTGACTTATCTGCATCGGTCAGCACATTATGGCTGCGGAATCCGAGAGGCCGCCTTACTCCAACGGTGACTCTGGTCGAACCAGAGGGCCCAGAGATGCGGAGACTGCTTCGGATCCCGCGCCTCGGTTGGCCAGGGAAGACATGACAGAGCTACCACAGGCCATGAAACCCCATGGTCAGGTTATGTCGCAGATGCCTAAGTTCACCACCTCCAATATCCCTACCTCTTTTTCGACCTCTACAACCAACTCCGCTGTCTCGTCCCGCGAATCCTCCCCTGTCCGAATCTCCTCACGCAAACTCAATTCGTCAACCACTCCTCGAGTGCACTCTCAATCTCGACGAAATAGCCAAGATCGAAGCAGTCCCATCCGATCGTCCTCTAACAGCAACTCCTCGGGCATACCTATACAATCTTTCACCTCGCCCAGCCCACGTCCGTCGGCGCAACTCAACAATCCGCCGATCTTTTCACCTCCTCCTGCCCCTGATCCTCCGGCCAATGTCCCCATTCCTGAAAAGCCTAACATGCCATCTTGGGCGGGAAATCGTCGTGCAGAGAATGAGTCGACTCCTCCAAATACCTCTCACAAAAGAATCGCCTTGCCGCCTCCCGAGGAACATGGAATGGTGGAGCGAAGCACATCTCGTGTGGCTACTAGGGGTGTCAGTGGACAAGGTCCCTCCCTGGAGACAGTTGAGGAGATGGCTAGTAATCCTTCGACACCCTCGAGTGATACAGTTCTCAAGCCCGTGACTCCAGAAGATTCCCGGTTACACACGATCGATGAAGACCCAACGCCTCGAGCGTCAAAACAAAGTGTTGAGAGTGGGAGTGAGAGTGGTGGTACCCGGAGCTCAGAGCCGGCAGAAGACGGGCGTTCTCAAGCTACTGGAGGGGCCAAGACTCCGAAGACCCTCATGCCACAGCGGTCAACTACCTCACTAAGCGCTGGTGCTCGCGGGAAGCCTGCTGATGGCTCGGTGCGTAACATGATTGTGGAGACTGAGACAGTCAGTTCAATCCCACAGGTGTCCCTGGGAGTTGGGGCTGGCGAACGTGGAAACGCTGGTCGCGCTGATCAGGGCACTCTGAAGAACAAGAAATCGACCGATACAGTCAGGGCGCCAGTGGCTCGCAGTAATCCTCAGAAGAGAAAGCGAAGACCCAATGCTATTCAACCAGGTCCTACATCAAGCAAGGCAGATATATTTGAAGCCAAGGTTGCTAGTGCCGTGGACGAGGCAGACGTGTCTGATTCTGACGAGACATTTGTCTATGAGTCAAACCCGATAGATTATCCTCCCCGACGATACCATTCTCGGACGCCAAGCGCGACCTCAATGGCCAGCCAGGTAGATCAGCTAGCTGGCCGAAGCCGCCTGCGAGAGGGTGTACACAGCGTGACTGGGAAGCGCAGCATGAAATTCACCAATAATACGTATAACAGCAGCTTGGATGGTGAGGCGATCGAGGCGGATGGCCGAAGCGCCTCTAGGGTTGATGGTAGCGGAACAATCACTCCGCGGCACCATATTGCGCACCGCAATCGCAATGGCGATCACAGGTCCATCTTCGATAGCGATGGACCGTTTACTCAACCTCAAAGCCAGAAATCTCCCCGGCATTTCATTGGCGGACAGCGTCATTCACGAAACAACAACACTCGGTCGTCGCCGAACTACAAGACCATTAATGGGTCCAAGAAAGCGGGCGATATTTACGGATATGACTTTGATGCAGAAGGAGCTGACGATGAACGAACACCTTTGGTCCGTCCACCACGCAGTAGTCGGAGTGAACGCAGTGGCCGACGACCCGGTGGTAGCTCGCGGCAAGTTGAGTATATCACTCAACGTGAACATGGGTACTTCTCGCAGTTTGGCTCATGTGTCGTGATTATTTTGCTATTACTCATCATTGCTGGTGGTGCAACCTCGTTCTTCTTTGCTGCTACCAAATCACTTCTGGACGTGCAGGTTGTGGCCATCCAAAACGTTCTTGCGTCGGAACAAGAAATAATGCTGGATCTGAATGTGTCCGCGGTCAACCCGAACATCTTCCCTGTGACGATCGATGTCGCTGAACTCAACATTTTTGCCCGAAGTAAATATGTTGGCACAGACAAACTATGGCGCGAACATGACTCAGACGAGCTCGATCATTTCCCCCGAGTTAAAGAAAGCCGACGCCGCTGGCAGTTGTCCCAGATTGTTCAATGTCTTGGGGACATGGATTGCGTACAAGCGGCCACGTCTGGTAATTCCTGGTTGAAGTCAAAGAAGGACAAGGAGCACAGTAACGATGGTGTCGACAAGGGCACTGATCCTATCAAGGACCCGGATCATGATTATCAGACCATGTTGCTCGGTCGAGTTATGGTCTTTGATTCGCCACTCTCGTTCCCGGCATCTCCTTGGAGCTACCAGGAGTCTACTTCTAAGGGACAAATTCGTCTACCTCGACCAGGCAACAAAACAGAAGAAGGGGGTACCGAGCGTTGGGAGCGGGTTCTTCAGCACCCATTCGAGCTGATCGTTCGGGGTGTCATCAAGTACCAAATTCCGCTCAGCTCTCGCTACCTCTCCGCACCTATCAGTTCAAGCGTTCAGTATGACCCCGAGGACGAAAGCCACGATCCAAAAACACCCCCGAGCAATGAAACTGCTCAAATCAACACAAAAACACCCCCTAATCCTCTTACCCTCGCGGACCTTGATCCACAACTCGAACGTCGGGTTGTGGGATCTAAACGACAGTTTACGGCATAACATTGAAGTCTCTTTTTAGCGATAGAACGATGTGCATTATTTACGACAGCCTTTTTCGGTCTCCTTGCCTTTCTACTTCCCCTTTATTGATGTAATGAGTTTGAATGAAGCAAAAGAAGCCCTTGTGTGTCTATACTTCGCTGTCTCTTTGCCTTTTTTTCTGCTGTATACCTTTTCGCGATTTCATTTTCCTTTTCATTCATGACGACTTGCTGTGTAACAGCGACTGTGAGACATGCAGGACGACAGGTGCCCGATTTTTCTTCTCTTCTACCCCACTTCTCTTCACTGTACAGAATCCATCTGTGGACTTGGCTATGTGTTATGATTTTATGTCTGGGTTGGTAGGCAGAGGACCGCCTTTGCCTAATCCTTCCTGTCCTGGCTGTCTGCCACATTTCTTTCCTTTGTGGAACCCTGTACCTATATGTTACGACTTTCCGGTGTATTTCAATCTCACGAACATACTATGGAGTGCTGTGGCACCCTACTTTGATGAACTTTCTGAACCTGCCACGCGTCTGGTAGGATGTACCCACTGTTAGGATCCATCTCTTGCGGATTGTGGGCGATAATAACTCATGACGTGGCAACGTTCAATCTCACTTCCACGGTTCCGGCCGGATCGGTCCGTGCCTTGGGATTCCAAGGTTTACACTTTGTAACTGCTTAGAATGACCAAGAGTCTAGAGCTTTAATATTTGATACGTTCAATCTAGATATTGCTACATTATAAATCCACACGTGTATCTCCACACGTGTATCTAGGAATATCTGTTCCGGACTAGTTCTCTGTAGCGCTAGCACTAAAGGACGCCATAGCGCCGAATGTGAAACTAGCATACATGCGGCAAAAACCCGCGACCTCAGGAGCTAGAATACGCCAATCATTAGATGAGTGAGCTTGACCGCATCCACATCTAGGCTGCAAGGTCTACGCACTACCAGCTGCCGCTTCCATAACCAATTTCTCGCGCTAGATAAGGGATTATTAGAGTATTGTAATAGACGATGGTCAAGATAAGCCGCGAACCCACCTTCAAGAAAAGCGATAGGAGGACACCAAATGCACCTGCGACGATTGAAGAGTATCCTGGTGATGACCTCGTAGTTAGATAGGTCCTAGGTACAACGATCAACATGATCGATAAATGAAACCCAACTTCATCAATAGCCGAATCAATAATCTCAAAAGTAGCAGTCTACTGCAGCGTTGCCAATGTCCGAAAGAAGCTATTTGACGTCCGGCAATTGTGGGATTGGAACCCGGAAGTAACTGCAGAAGCTCCATGGTTGCCTTGACGAAGATAGCACCCACCATACTCAAGGCCAAGACAACGCCACCCAGCGAAGCTGCTTAACCAACATAAGTTAAACTTCTGGCTGGGATAAATAGATGAATTGGATCCACTTACAGTCCATCATGCGTCCCAATGCCCATGGGATGTCAGCTTTCGGTACCTATGCCTGCACACCGCTGTACCCTGCTTGATAGGATGAGCCAACGCCTAATGCCATTAGGGGATTGCACTTGTAGGGGTGTCTGCCTTGACTCGGTAAATCTAAGTTTTGGTTAGTATAGACCTTTTGCGCATCTCGAATTCTGAAGTAGAGAGAAGTGCTTGTTTCCAATATAGACATCCATTCCACGAACTTTAAAACCAGTGGTGACTCCCATTGCCCTCTCCTCGACGGAAGATTCACAACCCCGCATGCTAAATGAGGCCTCACTATCCGATCTAAGCACACTAGGAATATACATGTGGCTCTCGATAAGAACCGGCTTAGTCCCAGTGAAATGTTCAGTCATTGGAATGGATACATACAGTGTTGGCTTAGTCCATGCTCTATTGCAAACAATAACGGGTTGAACACCATGGACTCATCATTATAGATACAACCTTAAAAACCTTGGAACCACCTGCTGGCTGGCAACAGGATCTACGTATCAAATCACCTGGGCAAGCTAGAAATTACTACCTAGGAGTATCGATGATATACCTATATGGCATGCCCGGGAAAAAGTGGACATAATATGGGATACTGGTATTTATCAGAAGATTAGGCGGATTATACTTGAATACCTAGTGGGCGATGGGATAGCAATGGGACCTGTAACATTCACATTTGCAGGATTGCAAATAATTCACTTCCAAGGCTGGACAAGGTGCAACCGCCATTTGTTACCTGCGTACTATAACATATTCAAGCTTTTTGGAAACGTCGGAACTTGAAGCACCCGGGTATATAGATGAGTTGAAATATGTACACGTCATGAAATGTCCCGATTTGTATCAATGGGTAGGTAGGGACGCACACAGACAGCCCATGACAGCATTTAAACAGATCATCAAATCCACCGAAATTCTTGATGACTCGGCTCCAGAACTCGCGCAGTCTGGGAAATCCAATTCTCCTCCCCATTCTTATCATTGTAAGCTGCCTTGTTTCCTGCAATCTTTGCAGCCAAGTCCGAAGTCACATGCCAAAGCTCATCACTATCTGGCAGAGCAAATTGCAGATCTGCCAGTGAGAGGAGACTTCGACCAGATGATCGTGGACCACAGCTCGAGTCGAAATCATCCGTATCTTCTAAGACTTTGGTATCCAGCCGGATCTGTCTGTATAACCTGTACAAAGACAAGTTGAAACGCTTGACTTCTTCGATGCCAAGCCAGATCAAAACTTCCGGGCCGACTTCTGGTTTAAATTGGGATTGTATTGCGGGAAAAAAGAACATTCCTCGCTTTAGACAGGTACGAACGAGGGCAATCATGAGCCGGGAGGGGAGTTCGGGAAGAAGTCGAGTTAGTTGTAAATCTGATTGATCGTTATTGACGAGGCAGGAGAAAATGAGGTGAAGTAGGATTCCTTGGTATGTTGCCATTGGCCAGGGTGTGGGATTGAATGAAGATGGTTCAGGGCTGAGGTCTGAATCGTCATTTTGATTCGATATGTCCCATTTGTCCTACTGCGTGTTAATTATAAACGAGAATTCGAAGAGACGGAAGGCAGTGAACGAACTCTTTGCTCGTATATCGATAACACCAGTCTGTTATGTAGGTCTTTTGCGGTCTGTTGGGATTGGCTTTCACCCATCGCCCATGAGCCCATCATGACTACCGACTGGGCAAGTAATGGTAGCTCTTTATCGATGTTGAATGTCGCTGGGTGCAGGAACGGCCAATTTGGATGGAATTTGTCGAAATAAGCCTGGACACATGGGGCGATTCTACAGAGGCTATTTTCAATTGCTTCCGAACGCAGAATAGAAGCTGTTGCTTCCGTTGAAAAATTTAACGGATTTACCTTATCCGGCTCTATAGAAGGCAATGGACTTCTGCGGCCATTTCGGTAGGATTGTTCCAAATCGCGGCGTCGTGAGTTTTGGGCGTAGGAGCATCGGATTCCCCGCTGGAGGCACGCATCACAGGGAGACTGACCGTCACATTTTGACCGTCGTGAGCGACAATATGCACATGCTTGGATTGCCCGGGAGTATTGTAGCTCTCTGGTTTTGTGGTGAGTGCGGACATGCTGCCGCATGGTGTCATTCCGGGCGAAGACGCGATCACAGAAAGAGCATTCGAAAGACTCTTTTTTGAAGTGGCTTTTAGCATGTCGGTTTAGATGTTCCTTGCGTCGATAGCTTAGCCCACAGCCGGGATATTGACATTGGAAAGTCGATTGTTGTGTTGTCATTGTAACCACTTCGGAATTGGGCGATGTTATAAAGGAGGAATGGGAGGCTGTTTTATGCCCAAATTGCCGAATATCTGCAGCAGATGCTGGAGCTGTGATCACAAGCAATTATACTGCAGCTCAAGTGAAATGGTATAATGACACTGGGATGCCGATATTAAAGGTTTGGGATAGCGATGGGATAGCGATGGGATACCGGAGTAGATGAGTCAGCAGTTGGAAGTGGTCAGCAAGGCATTCAAGGAAGCTTGACTTTTCTTTTTGGAGCTTTTAATAGCACACCACAGAATAGTTGAACATTTTCACTAACAGCATCTAAAGTAGCGCAGTATGCAAGATTCAGGTAGTAATATTGTCTACTTGCTCACGCTACTCTGTAGACTACGCTGGAATGTGAAGGTGATGGAAGAGTGATACAGGGTGTTTGACTAATTTGGTGGTGTTCAATCATTGCACTCCCTTTGTTTTCCGTTACGACCTACAGGGGCTAATTATAGACCTCGGGAGGCGATATGACAATAAAGTGGCCTTATAAGCCAGTCATCATGCACTTTAGAAAAACTAGCAGGGAAATCAATTGTATTTTGGTCTATACTCATCTCTAGCAAAGCAGAATTCATGAGGGCATAAATTGTCAGTGATCATCATAGGCCGCGTTAGGGGCCGCAAATGACCTGAAGCATCTCCAATGGGTATGGCATCATGGACATGCAAAGTGAAATAAGCAAGCAAATAAACAATTGAAGCGCAATTGCAATGACACGGATATCGTTCACCGAGTCCGTTGTATATACATGATGCACCGCATCTAAAGGCGTTGACGGGGAGAATCTTCATGACTCGCAAAATACCACACCGAAATTCCCAGAATCTGGATATCAAAGACAGGTTTATGTGCTGGCGTCTAGAATCAGATAATTCTCTGCTGGTAATGGAAGAGCCTCCAAACGCATTTCAATCCCTCAAGGCGGTCGTTTGCATCTAGCAAGTCGTACCACCGGGTACGTTGGAGTTTCAGGACGTGCCATGGTTGGTCTGGGATGTTGGATTCCTCGGGGTAGTTGCTTTCACCGTTAGTGAGGACTTCGAGGTATCTGCGGTGAATTCGGAGATGCAAGATAGCGATATGATGGTTAATAGACGAGATCATGTAAATCTGAACAAGTTAGCCGGGGTATACAAAGTCAGAGGATCACGGTATCATACATCGTCAAATGGGCTATCCTTAGCCTTGCCAATCTGCATATACCGCATACGCTTATCCCACAGACTGGGACCAGGCTGAATGATTTGCCATTTCTCGCCACTAGAAAGCTTGCGCATCGCACTCGGCCGACGCGCCAAGGAAGTCACAAATGGATGTTCGAACTTGTGTCTCTTGCGCGCGCTCTCCGCCTCCGGGGCAGATGTTAAAGGCTTGTCTTCACTAGGACCGAGCAGGGAGTCGGGAATAGGTATTCCGTGAATGCCAGGTCCATTCATGAGACCTTCCAGGATTTCATCGGCGGGGGCACCACCAAACCGCGGTTTGATTGTCCACCATTTTCCCTCTCCTGGTCGCAGCTCTAAACCCCCCTCACGAGCGCGCTCCTGCGCAGCCAGCAACATGCCTCCAACTTCACGAAAGAGGTCACAGATCTCTCCGAGACCTGTCCCGGGGGCATCGCCTTCGTTCCGGAAACCAGTTTCGGGACGACACTGCGCAATGAGAACGGGTCCCTCTAGGATACCGTTTCGCGCGGTCTCACGGTCTCGCGGAGACCGCGCCGACTGCAAGGACTGTCGGACTGGGAAAAGTAGGTTCTTGACTGTCAGCCGGGGTGGCAGCGTGGGGATAGTAACCTGGCATCCAAACGGCCAGGCGGCCATCTCGATAAAACTCCTGACGACTTCATCACGGCACTCCTCGGGCATTTCACTGCCGGCACCACTGCGACGACCTGTATACAATTTGACAGTGGGATGCGGGGCCTTTTCACGATCGGCGCTGCCCAAAGTCGCTTGATCCACGTCCATCGTGGCCTCTGCCACATCAGGCTGGTTATCGATCTGCATCTCATCCCCCTTGGTCTCAGCCTCGGATGGCGGGGTGCGCTGCGGCGTTGCCGGGCGTTCAAAATAGTTATCCAGACTTGTATCCCAGTATTGTGCCATTCGCTCCAATGCCGCCCAGAGCTTGCGTGATTGGGTCACGCGGACCCGATCGCGACCCTCGCGGAGGGGTAGTCGGGCGATCTCTCTGAAGACGTCGTCATTGTCTAGCAACAACTCGGTCTGCAGTACTTCGAATCTGTCTTTTGGCGGGTATGGGAGTCCATTGTTCATCAATGGACGGGGTTGGGCGTCTCCGGCGGGGACTTCCGGTGTTGGCTCCCAGGGCATGGGCGGGGACTGTGCCTGGTCCTCTGGGAACATGTCTTGGATGTCGACATCGCGGTCGACTTTGAGGTTTAGCGCGGCGAATCGTTCAAGGGTGATATCTTGGGGTCGTTTGATGGAGGCCAGGAGGGCGGGTAGGTTATGCAGGGTCGAATCGGCGGGGTGGGGGACCACCTCCGGAAGCTGATAGATGGGGAAGTCCAGCGGGGTTGGTTGAGCAGGAGCATCGCGTTCCTCTTCAGGTTCTTTGCTAACCGAGGCCAGGCCTGTATATGGAATAGGTCATTGATTAGTTTCATGAAGACACATCTCGTCGGAACTCGGAGGGGGAAGTTTACCCAGCCCAGGGCCCCAGCCAAACATGATGGAGACGGGGAAATTAGTGCAGTAGAACGTCTCACATGCTCTGGGGGGTTCCAGAACAGAATCACAGACTCAATAATTTAACTCCCTAAGATCCGAAAAGCGAACCAGAGGTATGATGGACTCAGTAATGAAGGAGAAGTGGATTTGGGATTTGGGGACTTTTGAAAGTGGGGAAAGCACACTACAGTCTGACCAGTTGTTCACAGGTCAATTCGTGTCGATCCTCGTGATTGTCTATATGATGGATATGCTGAGGATCATGACAACCTGTCAGCTAGTCTCTATTAGGATATTAATGCAGTTATGAAAGAATAACACCGTTGCCACCATCGCAGCATGGATTACATAACCTGACTAATCCTACTCCAACATAACTCATTATTGTGGACTTCATTAAGTTCATGTCCTCAAAAACAAAGTCTGGTTCTACTCCAATTGCTAAAGCTAAAACATCTGTTTCGCCTCATTCTTCAGATCAAGTACACGAGACGCTGTTCTGCAGGGTATCACATTTGCACCGACCCCGGGGTAATGATCGCCCCATAATGGCACTCTGTGGGCCCTATCATTGGTCCGGGGATCCTAAGCGCTGGGTCACTCTCACACACTGGTAGCGCCAACATAAACTTGAAACAAGAAAACCACCCCTGGTCACGGAGGGGCAATGAAAGAATTAGGCAAGCTTCGGAGGGTATAAAGGAATCTGGTGACCAGGGTCTGGCGTGATGTGGTGTTGTTTTGGTTTCCTCCGGTTAAGCTTCGCAGCATTAAGCACCGGAGGTGGTAGTATCATTCTGGCACCCCAAAGTCTGCCTAAATTCGAATGATAGCACCAAAACGATTATGGCACCGTTGCGCAATCGACTCATCCCCGTAAAGTGGAGGTTCTAAGGATGTTTCTTTGTTGATCCTCCCTCGCTTTGTCTTCCTTCCATGCCGGGTGAACAAAGACTCTCCCATCTACACCCCACCACACCGCAGGGACTCGAGTGCCCTTTTACCACAGCCTGTAGGCTTGATCGACATGTTGAATGCCTCTTCGGCTAACCCTTCGTATGTGACGACCTTCGCGGGAGTGCGAAATAAGGATCACACAGATCTGGCCGCGATTGTGATCATCACTTCGGTTTTGACTGAAACGGTTCACCCATCGGAGACCATCACTGAAGGGGTGACGATTGCTCGCAGTCCAACGACAGCGAATCCAGAACCACCTCCTCCCCAGACCCCTCATCCAGAGATACCTCAGCAAAACTCTCAGACGTCGACGAAGACGAAGATCGAGACCACCCAGACGATTGTCGAATCGCTGACCAGTCAGTCTTCGACATCCTCGGAAAGTCTGGCCACTTCGACTACATCAAGCTCATCATCACTGCAGGTTCATGAGCCTTTCCCCACGTCTGAAGTCTCAGTCTTCTCTTCGAATACAGATATTCACACGAGCGTTGGCGACTCGACTTTGGTTAGCCCTTTGAGTTTAGAAACATCATCATCTACCTGGCCAAGTGCCTCCATTATGTCAACAAGCTCTACCTTTCAGAAAATGACATCGGTTGTAACCTTCTCATCTCATTCGCCAACACTTTCCCCTTCTACGACCGTGGGAAGCGCCTTCGCAGAGTCAAGCACCTCCACCAGTGAGTCGACAGGATACAGAACCGTCCACCGAAAAGTAGGCGCAATCGTTGGTGGAACTCTTGGAGCCGCAACTTTCATTGCACTTGGCATCCTAGCTCTTTACTTCTTTCGTCGCAGGCGATGGACAAGCCCACACAGACGCCAAAACAGCAGGCAAGGATTGCTCCCAGATCGAGACTCCCCGAGCTCGTTCATCAGTCACACCCGCAAGATCTCTCAGCCATATTTTTCCGACAAAGACGGCGCTGCGTGTATTCCATCTGCTCCGGTTTTCCCTCCCCAAAGAAACTACTCACTTCCGAATCATTCTGATCCAGCCTTTGGGGCCTCAACCCAAAATGCGTACTTGGAAAAGGTCTATCTCCCGGGTGAAAGTAACTATGGCTACATGGAAAATCCAAACGAAGACCTCGAGCGCAGCCCTGTTTCACCAATCATCGAGATCTACCCCCCGTCTCGCTCGGTATCAAACTACTCCCAAGAGTCAGGCGGTCCGGGCTTCTTGGATTACCACAACGAATCATTTCCTAGCCCTCGTCATGCGAGCTCCTACCGACCTGGCGAGAGTAGCTTGACTCTCCCTGATACGTGTAGTCAGGTTTCGAAATGTCTGGACACACCCAAGGCACGTGATAGCATTCGCAGTGACCCGTTTGACCTGGAACCACCTGCCAATGTCTTGCACAAGGGGCCTCCTCTGCCTTCTAAATCTCACTGGAGATTTGGGCTCTAAGCTCCGGCATTATCCTTTTTCTTCGTTTTCCTTTCCTTTTCTTTCTTTTATCTGTAACGACTGAATACCCTATCCTGTTATTGTGTTGTCTCTTTTCTGCTCCTACAATACCCCCTCTGAGAAGCATACATCTAGGATCAAGTTTTGAATTTGTCATGGGATATCGGTGTTACCAAGGCTGGCTTACTCGGGTTGTTGTTGATTTCTGGGTTGGTGTTCTGGAAAACTGAGCGCATTTTTCCTATCTTCATCTTTCATATCTCAACGTTTTTCTTTTTATTTCTTTCATTTTCATTATCATTTCCATTTACTGTAAAGAACAAAGAACGCTACATAACCACTACAGCACAGTTACCCTTGATGGGTCCGCATACAAGAATGGTCTTGGAATATAGGAAGGGCTTCGATAGATTCGAATTCTCCTTCCTTGTTAAACTGCGATTTTATCTTCAGTTAATAAATATTTCGAAATAAAAGTGTATTGAATCAAAATAATAGAATGGAGCACAATAAACAACAAAGTGACCCCCAGAACATGAATAGACACTCCAGAAATAACGCCTCAGAATCTCGACAAAACAGCAAAATCCTCAATCTGGGTATAGAAGAAACTACAAATATTCACTATCAACTCCACTACACCAAAGAGACCCCCAAGGCGAAACTTTGAACGCCGCATCTGCAAAATTGGTACATGCACTTCCACCAGCAGAGGTATAAGCCTGCGCCGTTCCATTGGTATTTGTACAATCCCCAGAAGGAAACACCTCACACATGGCATTGGTAAAGTACCAAGATACGGGTGTTTCCAGCGTTCCCGCATCACAATCTGTCGATGTACTTCCGCCATCAGTATACCAGCGACACCATGTCCCTGTTTCGGTGAAGGCGGAGGACAGACCGCTGTGGAGGCCGAGGCAATTTGACGAGAAGTCCAGGTTTATTCCTGAGAGAAGGTAGTAGTCACCCTCACAGTCCTTTTTGCTGTACATTGCCACTTCCCAGGGACTGTAGGAGGATGTCGAGGTGGCGGCGGAGGTGGTCGTGGAGGTGGACTTTGTGGTGCTCGTTGTTTTCGGGTCGAAGGATGTGCTTGAGCTTGTGTGCGTTGTTGTTGTTGAGTGGGCTGTAGAGGATTTTGAGGTCGAGGAGGCAGTTGTGATCTCGACAATAGAGGTTGTTGGTATTGTAGATGTAGACTTTGTCCAGGATGCTGTTGTGATTTGGACAATCGATGTGGTCGAGGTAGTGGCAGACCCTTCCTTGGAGGTAGAATCGGTTGTTCCTTTCTCTAAGATGCTTTTCGATGTCTTGGTCGAGCTTGTTGGCTTCGTTGAAGTAGCTTCTGTCTTGTTTGAAGTAGCCTTCGACTTTGTCGAAGCCGTCGTGACAGCCTTTCCGGTACTGGTAGCCACAGCGGCTGTCCCCGTGGCACATCCCGAGTTAGAATCGACAGTATTGTAGCACTGTCCCACACTCAGATTACACTGAAAAACTGTCAGCTAAGGCAATCAAGTATGATCCCTGACTTGCGTTCTTACCTTGCAATCTGTGGCAAGACAAGGGTTCAAATAATCAAGATCTGCCATATTACTCGGACGTACGGTACCAGGTACCTGCGGCCCACAGATAGCGTCCGGAAGCGAAACCGGCATGGGTGGCGATCCCGAGCTCAGACAAATGAAGGAACCCTGATCCAATTTATTACAGCCATCCCAGCCAAATGTAGCATTGTTATACGCCTTGATCTCATCAACCGTGATCTCATACCCGTCTGCGATAATCGTACAGGTGTCGTCAGCCTGAAGGATATAACTGTAGCAGAGACCATCACTGCCTGCTTCAGGAGGTAGATCAAGGGTCCCAGATGAGCAGCAAACGGGCTTCCCAGCCGTCAAAGATGAACATAGAGAAGAATCTGTATTGTAGTCGGAGAACTCGGTCGTCGTGATGCCACATTTTGCGGCTAAGGTGGCACAAGTATCGCCAGACTTGATAAGAATTGACGAGCAGGCAGCTTCGCGCTTCTAAAGTGACAGTTGTTAGGGTCAAGTGAGAAAGATGTGCTTGCTGCGAGGATACTGACTTGAAGTTCGGCTGCAGTACTTGATATCAAGATGAACCCGCACAAAGCGAGTATGCTGTGAAAAATAGCCATCCCCATTTTCATTCCATACGTAGGCGCGGAAAGAGGGTTGGAAAATACTGGAGGGTACTTCTTTTTGCTTTATAGCTTGAAAGGGAAATTCACTAGACTTACCGGATTAGGAAGGGGATGATGCCGTTCATTGATGTGGGGGCGAATTCATTTGCTACTAATTTAGGGAATCTGATCTCCTCAAAGCGGGGCCACACTAGTCAAGGATAAACCCTTTATTCTAAATACCTGGGGATGCAATCGTAAAGTTGTTGACAAAGAATGGCAGTCCACGTGAACAGTGATAGCTGGAATATCCTTTGTTTCACCCTGTCACTCTATCTCTGACTGCATGGCTACAATGAAATGGCCCTATATGAAACGATGCATAAGTCCCTTTGGGTGTGCTGTGGTCTTTCAGTTAGCTGAACCGAACTACGACACGGTTGACTAGAGAAGTGACCAAGCCACTACAAAGGCAGAGCCGCATGGATGATATCCAATCAAATGAAAGTAACGGGGCTTTAAAAGACTACCTAAAAGAAGACTTCGGTCTCGCCATCTCATACAAGAAACACCAAGAGGCTCCTTCCACATTCCTGTTCATAGCGAAGTTTTTTTTAGCACCAAAGAAGCGCATGATAATAAGCACAGAATATCAAAGAAGAGCCAATGGTGAAACAAGTTATCAGTGCTATACTCGTAAACGCCTCGGACGAGGCCATTCGATAGGCTCACTCTAGGTACCAAAGCCACCATTTCACGATTAAATCGAGGAACACTGACTTATCATTGTAAAATTCGAAGGATTGATACTACATAAAGCATGGAGCTTAAAAATGTCTCTAGCTAAGAGAGAAGTATGCAGACTCGGCATTGGAATAGCGGAAAATCGCTTGAGTACATGAATCTCCTTTTTCCCCGAGCACACCTTGCTTTGATTTTGCTTGATTCAAAAGCATGACTAAGAGTCGGACTTCGTCTTGGTATACTCGCTGTCCAAGGATCCAGGCCACTCACTCGGGAGTTCCTGTACTATAAACCTGAACAAGGCAGCATTGACCTCTCTAGGCTTTTCAAACTGTACAAAATGCGCAGCATCAATGGTGACCTCCGTCAAGTTCGAGCAAGCCTCTCTCATAGGTTCGGCGAGTCGCGAGCTCTTTGTATCGCACACTAGATCCCATGTAGCATGGATCAACAATGCGGGCTGCTTCAACTTTCTCTCTCGACTCCCGTTATATTCAGCATTCCGCTTATGGTGCAAGTAATAGGCAGAGCCGCTCCAAAGGCCAGTCTTCTGCATATCTTTGGCGAATGATTCGTAAACGTCATCAGCAAGCAGTGACGGGCCGGTCATTTCCACGCTGGGTGGTCTCGGAAGGCCGTTCAACCACCCATTCTTGCGTACCGTAGACATCATGACGGGAGCATAGCGTTCTGGCCGCGAAGCTGGCTTTGTCGTGATTGCCTTGCAGAAACCAACAACGTCACTATCGAACCATTCGACAGCTTTTTCGAAATTCTCCTCGTAATGCTTCATGTAATCCCACTGTCCGAACTCGTATTGATCCGCCGGGTAGATTTCACGGTTCACCAACGGAAGAAAGGCATCCCAGCCAAGCTCGATAGTCGAGTATGGGACACAGATACTCACGAGAGCTTTCACAGTCTCCGGGTGCTGGATCGCGACCGAGGATGTCACACCAGAACCCCAGTCGTGACCCACCCAGACGGCAGCCTTGCGGCCCGTGTCAGCTAGCAGGGCCATCATCCCCTCCACGAGAGCTTCTTGGCAATACTCATCAGCGACACGCCGGGCGGTCGACTGCCCGTAGCCAGGCATATCGGGGGCAATGGCTCGGAAGCCAACTGCGGCAAAGGCATCGAGCTGGGGTTTCCATGTGATGCCTGTAGCGGGCCATCCGTGAATGAAGAGGATCAGAGGACCATCGACTGGACCAGCTGCCAAGTAATGAATCTTCTTGTCGCCAGCGTATGTGACTTCGTGGTGTGTGAGGGTGTCCATGATAGTAACTGCAAGCGGGATGGTGATGGTGCAGAGGGATAAACGTCAAATATAGGTCAACGAAAATGGACTTTGGGAGGGGCATCGAAGCCCCCAAGTCACCCCACTTACCTAGGCACGATCTCACGTTACCATGCTTGATAAGCAGTGCCAAGGTACTAAGTAACTATTCTTCGTGTCTGAGATGAGCAGCCTATTTTAAGCTGACATAGGAAAAATCTTCGGTCAAAAGTAGAAAGCCACCTGGGCAAGCGCGAGATCAAATTGGCGTATCCCGAAGTCGTGCTGGCTATATAAATATCCAAATAGAATGATTCATGAGATACATGGAAATACAAAGTTCTATGGCATCAGTATGCAGGAGTAATGTGAGAGCTCCAAACAGTTCAGCGATGAATTTTACGGTGCGAGATCATAAGTTGCACATTTGGTTATTTATAGAATTCTTTTACATCATTACCTCGGTCGGCATCCCGTGCGTCGCACACAAGCGGTTGTTTTACTCTACCAATAACCCTGGAACCTTAATTATAAACATAATATAAAATTCTTGATTTATTGTGTCTATTTGATCTAAAAAAACTCTAAAGCAACTCTTAATTATAGGCGTTGAAAAGCCAATGTCAGGTGATTCGGCATCCAAAGTCGTCGGGGAGCCGAAAGGGTGCCCTCAGCCTTGTAGAAAATATAGCACCTCAAGATTAGAACATCTGAAGCTGTGCATTTCTCGAGCTCTGAGAGTCGCAAAATAAGTGTTCTTCTGATCAACTGAACTTCTGCATCGCACTGATTTCAAATTCTCATTCCAATGTCACTCCCCGTTCGAACCCTGGGTCGAGATGGCCCCCAAATCCCAGCCGTAGGGCTAGGTCTCGGTAGTATCAGCGGATTCTACGGACCAGCAGGCACAATTGACGAGAAAGTGGCCCTCTTAGACCACGCGAATACCACCGGACTGCGCTTCTGGGACATGGCGGATGTATATCTTGACAGCGAAGATGTGGTGGGTGAATGGATCAAGCGATCGGGAAACCGCGACGACATTTTCCTCGCTACTAAGTTTGGGCTCCTGCGTCAGCCTGATGGAACTCATAAATTCCGCTCGGATCCTGAGTATGTTAAAGCTGCGTGCGAGAAGAGCCTCCAGAGACTTGGGGTTGATACTATTGACCTCTACTATTGTCATCGGGTTGACGGTATTACACCCATTGAAAAGACGATCGAGGCCATGGTTGAACTGAAAAAGTAAGATTCATCAACCTTCTGGTATTGAAAACGTGGGACAAGATTTTTCTGACGTTTGTATCCTGCAGCCAAGGGAAAATTCGATATCTGGGTTTATCTGGCGTTTCAGCGTCCACACTTCGTCGCGCACACGCCGTCCACCCCATCACGGCGCTTCAAATGGAATACAGCCTCTTCGCACTCGATATCGAATCACCAGCCTCGGGAATTTTAACCACTTGCCGCGAACTGGGCGTGAAGATCGTAGCCTATTGTCCTATCGGACGTGGCATCCTGACTGGCCGATTCCAATCACACGCTGATCTCCCCGCCGGTGACTTGCGTCGCGGGTTGCCGAAGTTTTCTGAAAATAACTTCCCGGGAGTTTTGAACATAGTTCAGAAGTTGAAAGATGTTGCTGAAGTCTATGGATGCACCCCTGCACAGGTCGCTCTTGCGTGGCTACTGGCTCAAGGAGCGGATATCATCCCGATCCCTGGTACGAAGACACCGGCAAGGATGGATGAGAATGCGAAAGCTGGACGGATTAAGCTTAGTAGTCATGAGCTGCAAGAGATACGGAGTATAGTGGAGCGAACGGAGATTGAGGGTTCTCAGTACTCTGCAGCGTAAGTGCTCTCGGCTTCTTGATGTTTCAACGATGTACTGACCTGCTACCCAGAATGATGGCTGCTCTACAGGATGAGACTCCCCCACTCTAGAAAAACCCAAAAGGCGATTAGTGCGCCTATCACGTTGTACTGCGGGGTGTTCCGGGATGACGGTTTGGAAAATGGTCCGACCTCAGGAACACAGTCGGAAATTTGATAAGGTTCTTCAGTGTGCTTATGTATACCCTACTTGCCAGATAACATTGACACCTATGAGACTCATTCTACGGATACAAAAAGTGGAATAGTTCCACGAGTGGTCTGCCCTGCAGCTTCCGAAATTAAAGATTCAGTAGTTTCTACTACGGTCATTCTAAAGTTTGAGAAAACATCATACATATTTTGCGACTGGTTATTTGGTCGAACAGTTTACAGACTGTATGGACCTCGCCCGACAATGCATGTGGTGGCTCATAGTATTGAGAGACCGAAAATTGGTCGCGAGTTTTGTTTCCCCGGAGCCGTTTAAATATGGCCCACATCGGGTCCCCACATTGGATCCCCACTTGCCACTAGCGTGAGATCCCCGCATTTACGTACGCGTCAGACGAGAAATGATCTCAGAGGGGGAGGAATCTTCAATAGAGAGAGGAATATGACATTTAAGTTGGGAAAGGATGAACAGGGGGTCTCATTATATGGGGTACCAAGGTCGGAATGTTTGGAAACCTCAGTAATGAAGTCGGAGTCACGTTATCAACCACAGGATGCACGCTAGAGAAAGTCAAAACCCCGACAAGTAATGACAAGGGAATGATTGGAGAAGTTGGAGGAGGAATGAGCTACTAGCCTCGTAACTCGAACTATCACATTGGTTATCCGAGGGGCTCGTGGTCCGGAAGTAAGACAAAAAGCGGAAAGCCCCCGGGGCAAGGACCAAGATCAGGACCAGGGGCGACCTTGGAAGTTAATCTAATTCAAGTTTTCCCGAAATGCTCATGAGCCCCAGGGCTTCAGGGCTTCCTGCATGGGCAAATACCCTTATCAGTGGATCGAGAGCTTGGGTTGCATATTATGACTGGTCGAAATTGTCGGCTGGCCTGCATATCTCCTGCAGCAGCGCGCAGGTCTGGCGTGCGACCCCAAGCCAAATAAGCCTAGAAATCAAGTGATTCATTCATTGAGCCGTATCTATTGGCTAGTCGCTGTGTTGATCAGTGATCGAACAGGTCGCAAGGCCGAGGCTCCTGCAAGCGAGAAGTACCTGGCTTATGAAAGAGGAGATAGAGGGTCCAAGCTGACGCCTCATACCATAATTTGGCTTCATTGTCACAAGATACTCAACTTTAATGAAGATACCGAGGAGCTGGCGGAGACGTGGCTCTGTTTATGAAGGTTCTGTCCAATGCGCGCTCTCGTGTTCTACTTCCCCGCATGATAATCGCAGATCCTGACTTTCCCCGTGGGGTACTAATCGTCCGGCCAATGATGCAATGTGCAATAACAAAATGCAGCACAGAAAGCCCTGCAGGCCATGGCTTTCAAGCTCGGAGTCATTTATACTCCGGCGCATCTCGCACATTCTAAATTCTGCGTTGTCCTTCCCTTACTCCGGCTCAACCACAACATGACTTTAAGCGAGAAGTATGTGCTGGGCGCAAACAACCGGGGGCCATTCCTTACCCCTGGCGATGGGGATCCGGGGCTGGAAAAGTTAGATTCAGCAGGGGGACGCTCACTGACCAGAACGCCTACACGCACTGAAAAGATGCGTCGCCATTGGAAACGATTCTGGCTCTTCTACTGTATTGGCAATGTCATTTTCCTTGCAATCCTTCTTCCAGTTTTGTAGGAATCCCTCTCTACCCTAACGCGTTTCGCTGAAACTGACTTTATTAAGCTTCCTTGTCGTCATTCCTGCGATCGCGCAATTGGTTGTCAACAAGTCCGATCTCGTTCTTATCAATGCAACGGTAAACCAACCGAAGCCAGATTCGGTTATAATGACTTTGGTTACGAAAGTCGATTTGAAGCTTGCCATTCCAGCTCGAATTGAAAACCTTACATTGGCCCTCTTTGAGCGCGCATATGGTGTCAAAGACGCCTACGCCACTATCACCATTCCCGGGCAGACAATCAAAGGCAATCACAGTATGGGCGTGACAGATCAATACACGCCACTACAGAATATGACAGCCTGGGAGGACTTTGTCCACCAGGTCGTCTTCGATGAAGAAGCATCTCTGGCAGTAGCGGGTCAGACCAATGCTTATCTAGGGGTTCTGAAGTCTCACGTCCACTTGAACAAAAATATCGTTACACCCAGTACAGTCAACTTCCACATTCTCCACGCCCGGCACGGTCACACATCCGCATTCTTCACCATAATTTGGTGGATGGA